>CM076584.1:1433724436-1434164060 GCA_034641835.2 Pinus albicaulis
GCAGCGCAAAAAACAGCTTGAGGATGAGCACACACTTTATGAGTTGCGTCGAATCCGTCGGGCAGAACGGTGGAATCGAAGAACCGGGGGTGACATGACACCAACCGTCAGAATGCGTACTCACATGGGCATCCTTGGAGGAATGATGGCGAAGACAAATGGAGACAAGAACAGCAGCAAATCTTTCGAAGGCCATTGGGCTCGCATGCATGTCTGCAAGGGTGAGGCAGAAAGATCATGAAAAGGAGGTTTAACAATCACTAAAACGGCGGAAAAGCCTGATCCACTCCGGATTTTAGCAAGGCTTCATGTGGTGGGGACACACACAAGTGGAGGACCTCCGCTCGGGTGGGAAGATGGGAAGGTACCACTGACACTGATTTTGGAGGGTTAAAAAACGGTTTTCGATTAAACACTGCCAGCGCACTCATCACGCTCACTTTTTTTTAGACCTTTGGAGAAATATTTTCATTTTTGGATTTTGTGGTTAATTAGCATCTGGAAAGTCAACTAAGCATTTCATCTAAGAACTGGATGGTCGAAAAGCTCAAAAACACCATGAAAACCACCTTGCTGCCACCTTTTGCACCAGCAGGAAGTACTTCTAGGAGAAAGAAGTTTTGGAGGGTCAAATGAGCTCCAAATTTAGAAATTCCACTTGGGTTGGATAGTCAACATCCAGGGCTTTCCAACTAGCTATCATGAGCTCAATTTGGATTCTGGGAAGTACCTAAAATTCAGGCTGGAAAAAATGCGACCCACTCGGCTCAAATGCGACCCACTTAAATTTTTGCTGAATTTTCAACTTCCAGCTCAGATTTTCGCCTAGTATGGACCAGTTTTGCTTATGGATGGAATTTTTGGGTTTTTATGATGTAAATTTATGTTTGGCATGTAACTTTGGCTTGTTTTTATCTATTCTAGAAGATTCACTCTCAAAAGGGTAAAAAATCGCACAATGGATGAACTTACTCTTTTAGAGCAAGTTTTATTGTTGCCCTAGATTGTAGTTCATGATTGGAATTGAATGAGAAACTGATCCCTGAAAGGAGAATTCTAAACTAGAGGTGGGGGAAGGTGTTAAGGCAGTCTATGTTAACATCAATTCTGAGGCATTCTACGGGTTGGACTCTTGGGATACTTTTGAGTATCATTGTACATACTTTTCATATTTTGGCTAAGGAAAGATCAGGGGTTTTGCGGCACTTGTTGGGATCCTTGTGGTGTTTTGTTCTTGATGATGTTTCTCCTTTTTTTACTGTAAGTTTCTTCATGTTTAATGTTGCCATCCTTTCATAATGCTTCTGAACTAAATTGAATGAGTGAATAAGGTTGAATCCATTGTTTACGGTGCTTGGCCTTTGAATTCAGTTAGTTCTATATGTTTTCAGCTGTTTGGAGAGGATCCAAGTTCTTCTTTGCCCTCTTCAGCTCCTCGTCGGTCTAATCTGTCCATATATCCAATCAAAAGCATCAAGACATTCATCTACCTCGCCCCAACTTGAAATCTGCAAAGGTCTGACCTTATCCCCGGACCCAAAATTTTGTTTTCCCATTTCTCCAATGTTTGACATGTAACTTTGGCTTATTTTTATCTCTTCTAGAAGATTCACTCACAAAAAAGGTAAAAATCATGTAATGAATAGAATAGAAAACAACCCCTTTCCACTCTTTTAGAGGCAAGTTGTTAGCTGCCTAGATTGTAGTTCCATGAATAGAATTGGTTGAAACTGATCCCTGAAGAGGGAATTCGACCCCTAGAGGTGGGGAAAGGTGTTAGAGTGATCTATATATTGTAATTTCTGAGGCATTCTACAGGCTGGACTCTTGGGATACTTTTGATATCATTGTACATACTTTTCATATTTTGGCTAAGGAAAGATCAGGGGTTTTGCGGCACTTGTTGGGATCCTTGTGGTGTTCTGTTCTTGATGGTGTTTCTTCTTTGTTTACTGTAATTTTCTTCATGTTTAATGTATGCCATCCTTTCATTATGCTTCTGAACTAAATTGAATGAGTGAATAAGGTTGAATCCATTGTTTACAGTGCTTGGCCTTTGAATTCAGTTAGTTCTATATGTTTTCAGCTGTTTGGAGAGGATCCAAGTTCTTCTTTGCCCTTTTCAGCTCCTCGTCGGTCTAATCTGTCCATATATCCAATCAAAAGCATCAAGACATTCACCTACCTCGCCCCAACTTGAAATCTGCAAAGGTCTGACCTTATCCCCGGACCCAAAATTTGTTTTCCCATTTCTCCAGCGAAAACCCAAAAAAACCAAAAAACAAACATTCTTATCTCTTTACTAGCCTAAAATCAGTTCCTATTGTAAGTCATCTCGCATCCTATTGCTTATTTTCTCGAGATTGACGGAGAGAGCCCTCTCCTGTCCTCGTAGGGCTAGCTACGAGGCTGAGCGTGGTTTGATGTAGCCTTGAGTTTTACTTCATTTCAGCCTGAGGTAGATTTGAGTGCTAACAGTAAGAATGTGACTTACTTAGGAAAAAGGGGTTTCAATGTATGAATGAAGGGTAAATGATGATAAATGAGGATTTAACATAAGAACTCAATATTTTTAACTAACCAATCATCGATCCTTGGATCTGGTCCCAAAGAAAGTCAGAGAAATGGTCTGAGCCTTTTTGACTGATATTTTAGAATACTGAATACTTGTAGGGGAGGAGAAATTAGTGATTTTTTCCTGATGATGCCTTATTACATGCTTGCTCAACTTCTTTTTGTCTACCCAACTTCTATTTCTAATAGTTTTTCTTCATTTTGCAGGTGCATTTAGGCTTTCAACCTTAAAACATTTTCTTTCAAAGTATAAAACTATTTAAGTCTACGTTATTTCATCCAAGGGCTCAGATTAGACTATTGAGCTCCTCATTATTCTCTATCTATCTACTGATTTTTCAAGTTTAACATGTTTGACAAATCCTTATTCTCTATCTAAAACATGAAATTGAAAACATGAAAAGTTAAGATTAAACTTCTTAACTGATCATGGATTATGGCATTTACTGACACTCTGCATATAATCATTATTCTTTGTAGTAAAAAGTAAAAGTAGTGGCATTTGGACTTGCTCACTTTCAAGTCTTACCTATATCTCTTTTTCTTTTGGGGTATATATTTTTCTAAGTCCTTTGATCTTTCTTTTAGGAGTTTTACCCACTTTTTTATTTTTTATTATTTTTCATTTTTTCAAAATATGGGAAAACAACTTGTAGAAAGCAAGGTATGTACATATTTACAAGACTTTTCAAAGTCAATTCAAAATTTTATGAACCCTATTATTATAGGACCCTAACACAAGGTAAGAAGAATTTGGTAAATGATGCAAAAGAAAAGAATATTATTATCAGTGGACTTATTGAATCTACTTATCATAAGGTGTTGGGTTGTAAAACCGCCAAAAATGTATGGGACAAGCTTGAGAATATAAATGCAGGTGACTCAAATGTTAAAGAAGAAAAACTTCAAATCTATAGAGAAAAATTTGAGTAACTCAGAATGAAAGAAGATGGCAACATTGTTGCATACTTCCAATACGTTGATGAAATAACCAATACTCTGGAAGGATTGGGAGAGCCAGTTGATGAGAAGACTATTATATGAAATATTCTTATAACGTTACCAGGGAGATTCAACCCAAATGTATCAATCTTAGAATACAGCGTAAATCTGGAAAAACTCAACAAAGAGGAATTACATGGAGTTCTCATAGCATATGAAATGAGACTTGATGAAGAAGAGGGTACTTCACATCTAGAAAGTGTGTTCGTTGCATCTAAGAAAACCAATATGGACAAACAACCTTCAATTGAAAATACATGCACCTGCAAGTGTGAAGAAAAGGGAGATGATGAAGAAGGTATTTCAGATGAAGAATATGCTTACTTTACGAGAAAGCTAAAAATTGGTAATGGAAAATTCAAAGGTAAAATTCCATTGATATGTTTTGGCTGTGGTGAGGTTGGGAATTTTGCAGCAAAATGTATGAACATAAGTGATGACAACTGAGAAGGAAAGAAAGGCTTTAAGAAATTCAACAAGTAAGAAAAAAAGAAAGGATCCAAAAGGAATTTTCTCTCTAATGAAGATAGCTCATCATCCTATGAAGACAGTGACAACAAAGAAGAAGCCAATGAGAGAGTATTGTTTATGGCCAGGCACAACAAACAAGAGGTATCAAAAAATGAAGAAGAAGCATTTACCATAGAAGAATTTTCTAAGGAGGCAATCAGGCTTATAAAATAGCTCAAGGCTGAGAAGATCTGTTTCAATACTCCTGAAGAACAAGTTCAATGTCTCAAAATTGAAGTTGAAGAACACAAATGTATTGAAGAGTCACTTCAAATGAAGTTGGAAGAAAGTAACCAAGAAAGGGAAGCATTAGAAGCCGAAGTAGTCTCGTTGCGTAAGGAATTGAAGAAGGGAAAAAATGTCCAAAACTATGCCAATAGCTCAAGGGCATTGGAAGAACTCATCAACAATCAATGATCTTACAATGATAGAACTGGCCTCGGTTACAAATAAGAATAAGTAGGACATTCTACAACAAAATACAATGAACCTATGAGATCTGACATGCATGTAGACTTCATTGGACCATATTCACAAGAACATCCTTGGAAGACAATTCCTCAACGAAGATTTCCATCCAAGTACCAACATATTTTTCATGGCTATTGTTATTCATGTGGAAAATTTGGTCATAAAGCTATAGAATGTCGCACATACCTTAGGAACCAATACAATTCCAAGAGATCCTTCAAATATGAACCTCCCAGGGCTCAACGAAACATCAATAAATTTGAACATCTAAGAAATAATATCAAATGTTACAAATGTGAGAACTTTGGACACATAGCCAGAGACTGCAGACTTGAAAATCCTCCAGAAGAATATTCTAAGCCAAAGAACGAATGAGCATGGAAAAAGAAGAAGACTGATAATTGTGCTCCCACTCTCAAGGCTCAAAACAAAAAAGATATGTGGTGTGTTGATAGTGGTTTCTCAATGCATATGACTAGAGATAGAAGGAAATTTGTATCTCTAAAAGAGAAGAAGGATGGAACCATATCCTTTGGAAATGATGGGTCTTCAAATGTTATAGGATGAGGTACCGTCACTCTCGAAAGCAAAGATGTTATAGCCAAGAATGTTCTATTGGTTGAAAACATGAATCAAAATCTTCTTAGTGTTGGAAAAATGTCTGATCAAGGACACACAATGCTATTCAACTCCACTAAATGTGAAATTAGGAAAGACAGGTATAGTAAAATTGTGGCTACAACAAGTTGAGCTCCAAATGACATATATGTTATGGATGAAGCAACTAAATCATGTCTACTAGCTAAAGAAGATGAAAATTGGTTATGGCACAAACGAATGGGTCACATAAACTTTGACGATATTCTCAGGTTAAGCGAAAAGGAAGCAGTACGAGAAATGCCAAAAATCTCAAAACCTTCCAACACACTATGTGAGGCTTATTGGCACAGCAAGTAGACAAAATTTCAATTTAAAACAAAAGAACACTTTGCATCACATCCATTAGAATTGATACATACTGATCTATGTGGTCCTGTGAGAACAAAAGGCTTAGATGGATAATTATATTTCATGTTACTAATAGATAACTATACCAAGATGACAACCGTCAGTTTCCTAAATAAAAAATCTGAAGCATTTGAGTGCTTTAAGATCTACAAGGATTTGGTCGAAAATGAAACTGATTTGAAAATAAAGTATCTATTAAGATCAGATAATGGCATAGAATTCACTTCCAATTATTTCAGCAATAATGTGACGAAAATGGAATAAAAAGACAATTTTCAACAGCACGAACACCTCAGCAAAATGGAGTTGTTGAAAGAAAGAACAAAACCGTACAAGAAATGGGTAAAACAATGTTAAAGGACTCAAAATTGGATGAAAAATTATAGGTTCAAGAAATTGATACGGCAGTCTTCATTATTAACCGAAGTCTTCTCAGAAATAATTGCAACAATACCCCATATGAATTATGGAAATGAAAACCAACTAATGTAAAATATTTCAGAATCTTCGGAAGCAAATGTTATATCAAAAGATAAGATCAAAATTTGGGTAAGTTGAATCACGTTTTGATGAAGGTATCTTTGTTAGTTACTCACGCAAAATAAAGGCCTATAAATGCTATAATCTAAGATGAAAATAGATAGTGGAGAGCAAAATTTAACATTTGACGAAGATGGTGTTCTAACGAATAATGATGAGGATCTACAATATTTGAAACTTGAGACAGAGACAGAAAAAGACACAAAGAAAATTCTAGAATAAGAAGCAACTATCAACCAGGAAGAAGTAAATAATTATCTTCAAGATATACCTGAATAACAACAAGAAGCTCCTCAAATGAGAAAAAAATAATGGATTCAAAAGAACCATCGATCAAATCAAATCATTGGTGACATAAATGAAGGCCGACAACTTTGTTCATCACAACAATCTCACATTTCTTTTCTAGCAACCTTTGAGCCTAGTAGTTTTGAGGAAGCCAGCCAAAATGAACATTGGGTAGTAGCTATGAATGAAGAATTAGATCAAATCAAAAAGAATAACACCTAGGAATTAGTTCCACGACCAAAAGATAAAAATGTCATGGGGACTAAATGGGTGTTCAGGAACAAATTGAATGAATATGGACAAGTTACCAGAAAAAATCAAGATTGGTTTGCAAAGGCTATGCACAAGTGGAAGGAATTGATTTCAATGAAACATTTGCACCAGTTTCTAGAATGGAAGCCATCCAAATGTTTCACGCCTATGCATGTTCAAGAAAAATCAAAGTATACCAAATGGATGTTAAGTCAACATTTTTGAATGGCGAATTAGAAGAAGAAGTTTACATCGAACAACCTAAATTTTGTCTACTATAAAAAAAATAAGAACATGTTTGTAGGTTAAAGAAGGCTCTATATGGTCTCAAGCAGGCTACCAGAGCATGGTACTCTCATATTGATGATATCTACATTGACAAGGGTTCAAGAAAGGTACTGTTGATACCAATCTTTATGTACAAATAGATAAATATAATTTAACAATCGTTGAGGTTTATGTGGATGATATAATATTTGGTAGCAATGATGATCAACTAAGTAAGAAATTTTCTACAAATATGCAAAGAGATTTCAAGATGTATTTACTTGGTGAGCTGACATACTTATTAGGGCTACAAATATCTCATCAAGAGAAAGGAATATTTATATGTCAAGCCAAGTACATCAAGAAAATGCTCAAGAAATTCAAAATTGAATATTGCAAACTCGTCCTTAATCCGATGGTAACAAGTTGCAAATTGAGCATAGACGACTCGTCTAAGGATGTGGATTAGAGGTTGTACATATATATTATTGGTATTCCTCTATATGTAATAGCCTCCCAACCAGATGTTGTGCAAGTAGTTTGACAAGTAGCAATATTCCAAGCAACACCAAAAGAATCACATATTATTGTTGTCAAAAGAATTTTTCGATATCTAAAGGGCACAGAAGAATATGGATTCTGCTATCCCAAGGGTAACAATCTCATTATTCAATCCTTTACATATGCAGATGGGGCAGGATTTTTTTATGATCATAAGAGCAATAGTGGAGAAAAATTCTATCTAGGTGGTTGTCTCGTATCATGGTTGAGAAAAAATCAAACCTCAAACTCATTATCTACAACGGAAGAAGAATATATTGCAGCTGCAACATGTTGTACTCAAGTCCTTTGGATGAAACAAACTTTGCAAGATCTTCAAGTACAATTTAGTGAGCCTATTCCCATATTCTATGACAACACAAGTGTCATCAGCATCTCCAAGAATCCTGTCATGCATTAAAAAACAAAACACATTCTGATCAAATATCATTTTGTTAGAGAACAAGTCGCTGAAAAGAATATCAAACTTGAGTATGTTGGTACAAAAGAAAAAAATCACTGATATCTTCACTAAACCTTTACCTCATGAATAATTTGAATATCTTCACCATAAGCTTGGGATTCTCCCAAGTTCTCATTATATTTTCCTTATTCATAATATAAAGGGGGAGTGGAAGAGTGTACAGGTCCGCAAGATGGTTGTGCGTCACGGGAGTGGAAGTGTGTACAAGTCTGTAGGATGGTTGTGTGTTAGGGGGAGTTATCCTTTTCAATTGATGTAAAAGGGGGAGAGAATGTTGTACGAAGAGGTGTCATGATCGCAAGGGGAGTACTTGTGTTTCCATCAATGCCAAAGGGGGAGATTGTTGATCAGCAGTTGTCATTGATGTCAACCCAAGCAACACTAGGGGCTACCCAAATATTTCATGGGAATTTTGACCTACCAAATTACTATATTCTGGGTCAAGAATTATTTTGATGTTTTCTACTTGTCGAGGTGCTTCCGTTGATTTATGGCATGGGTCATTGAAAAGTCAATAATTAATAATTTTTAAGCTTTTAAAGTCCCTCCCACATTCACTTGTTGAATCCCCTCTCAGCCTAAGCATTTATATAAATTGTGATCCTCATATCCTCCTTATTCAGGGATTTCGCTACCTGAAATAGGTCATCGTGGAATTTGTGCTCTAAATTTTTTTCTAAGAAGGTTCAAAATCTGAAATTTTTATGACGTGAAACTGAAATCCTGAGGAAGATCCTATAAAAATTTTAGAATAGGGTGCGCAATATTTTCCGAGATATGATCTCTGGAATTCAGTGTTTTTGCAGGCTCCTGAACTTCATCTCAAAGAAGTGACCTTGGAAAAATCGTCATAACTCTCTCTCTGAGTATCGGATTTGAATTCTATAAAATGTGGCAGATAGTGGACAGATGTTAGCTTTCGCTCTATCAATTTTAGAGCTGAAAGAAGAAATAGTGACACATGGCATGCCGTACAAGTTCTCTCTACTGAAATAGTCCATAATTAGGTCATTGTGAGAGATTGGGTATAACTCTCCCTTGAAGAATCCAAACTGGATCAAACCTGTAGCATTGGAAATAAGACTTAGAGTACTACTACAAAACCGAAAATCACATATTAGGGCGCTGAAATAATAGAGATACAACAATATTGAGATCCTTGAAGGCAATAAAAAGCTAGATTATGTGTTATCAAGGGCTGTAAAGGACCATAATTTCTACGGCAAGAAAGCAAAGAAACGTGAAAAAGAGGGTGGTGTTGGGGTCCCGTAGTTTGAAATATTGGCAAGAACAAATGCTGTAGGGCCTACATCAGAACCACTTTGGAATCCTAGGATCTAGCCCTCCTGGATTCAGAGAGGGATTTCTCTATATAAGTGTTTTCAAAATATATGATATTAGGCTAGTTATGAAGCTCAAGGGAACTTGTTTTGTTTTTGGTTGGGTAAGATATCATAAAAATAAATTAAGTCCTTTGAAGGGTAAAGGTGTGAGTAAGTTGAAAGAATGGTCCAACTGATAGGATAGGTAAGAGACACTATCAATCCATTGGGCTATGGAGTCACAAAAGGATTTAATTGCACAACAAGTTTCAAGAGTGGTCCATGGGGCAAGTCATCTATATAAAAGGATCTCTTTAGATTGATTTGTGATATGGAACATTAAAAGTGTTGTGAAATAAGAAAAGCTAATAACCATTTAAGAATCCATTAACTTCACTAAACAAGAAAAGCCTAAACAAGAAAAGCCTTTCAAAGTAACTCTTTGAAGCAAGCCAAAGGACAAGGCAAACCATAGACTTCTTTGGACAAACTTTTACTAAAGCACAATTTTTAGACAACAATCCAGCAATCTAACATATTACCTTCAGAAAGTAGAAAAAATTCAAGATAAAAAAAATAATAGCCTAAGATCAAGTAAGGACTTTGAATCTATCCTGCTTTTGGCATACTCTCAGGGAAATTTTCAAAGTTGGCCATTGGAGATAAACTAGAGGACAGGGCTAACCATAGACTTCTCTAGTTCAACTTTACTTAGCAGACTTTTCAAGAACTTTCAAAGACAATATCTCAAGTTGTACTCAGGAAACATGGGCTCACCAACACTTCATTGGTTATACTTTACTGAATTATCCTCAAAGCACAATTAGAAGAAAACATAAAGATAAAGCTTATCAATGAAAATTAGGGTACCTTTTACAGTAAATCCTAATCTCAATTTGTTGTTCTTTATCAGAGAAAATGGACAGTATGGAAACATAAGAAAAACAACAATTACAGTAAGAAAAACATCACCATTGACATATACCAAGATCCCATAAATCAACTTGTATATTTGATGTTCAAATTAGTTACAATCTTCAAGTCTAGTAGGTCTTTATAGCTTCAAACTTCTCTTCTCAGCCTATCTTTCTTCAATTACTAACAAAGCTTCAGTAGCCTCGGCAACTATTTACATTCAATAAGTATTCAACCAACAACAAAAATGTCTCTTTGTGAATTATTTATAGAATAATGAGGAGGTGGAGTGAAAGAAAGGG
Source organism: Pinus albicaulis (assembly GCA_034641835.2). Lineage (NCBI taxonomy): Eukaryota > Viridiplantae > Streptophyta > Pinopsida > Pinales > Pinaceae > Pinus > Pinus albicaulis. The sequence continues at coordinate 1,433,734,912 of CM076584.1, forward strand.
TTATTTGTTCAATTAATACAGAGGAAATGCCTCTCGGCCTTCGGGAAGCCTTATGTAGAATCTAATATCTTAACTCTGCTAATTGATTTTTACATTAACTTTCATTAACTCATGCTGCGTTTTTTGACTTTGAAGCCTTTGGGTAGGCTGGCAATAACTTCCGAGCTGTATTTGACAAATATTTCTGATTGTGCATTAACTTTGTATTCTTTTGAGTAAATAGGCCTGTAGGTGGCACTTTTTTGGTTTCTGGGGGATTAATTACTTCAATGATTTGGCATTTTGAAGCGGTCTTTTGCCGATCTATCCTGATTTGTCTCTTTAAACACTGATATTAACTTTAATTCTACTTTAAGGCTTCATCAGGCCTTATCGAATCATCTTTAGTATTTTATCACTGTGCTTTATCCTTTAACTGTGGATTAAGATTTAAATCTTCATACTTTGCGCTTTAATCCTTTCTCTTTAATCTTTGATTCCCTTTTGATATTAACTCCTTTGTTCGATTTGATGTACAGGTGGCCTGCATTGGAGGGTCTTGCTATGTAATCAATATTCATGACATATTGATTATAGCCTAGAAATTAACCCTTTATGTCCCTTTTTGCCTTTGATCAGGCCTTCGAGGATTGTCACCCTCAGCCTTTATCACTTTCTTTGACTGTGGGATGATTTTTATGATTACTACCATGAAACCCGCAACAAACATCAAACATATTATATTTGGATAATCTACTTTACAGAGGCTCGGGGTGAAGGCAGAAGAGATGTGCAGAGGGGGATGAATGCATTTATGGAGGATTCCATGATAGCAAAGCAAAGAACCAGGGTTTAAATTTTCTTTCGGCGTGAATATTGAGCATCGGTGGTTTGGTGGAAAACTAGAGGCGATTTTCGCATGGGGCCGGGGCGGTTTGTGGTTTTACATAGGGTAGACGCGATACGTGTCGGAGGCTGCCGCATGTCCACTAAAAACCACCATTTTTGCATTGAAAATGGGGTTTAAGCAGTTATGGAGAAACGTGCACGAAGATGATTATGGGCCGTTAGATCTGGTGGATCCATATCAACGGTGGAGAGGGAGCGCGATGGCACAACATGCTTGGCGATGGGACCAATGGATGACATCATATCGGGGCGACTGGGGGTATGGAGGAAAATCTCAGGGTGTTCCTCTGCATAAAACCTCTATTGTAGATATGGGTTAAACGGACAGTCCAGATTGAATCGAGACCTCGCAAATCGAGGGAACAATGATGTATGGGGTAAAGGAGGAAACAGCGGGAACCATTGGATCTGGGAGCAGATCGATGGTTGCGATTAAATCAGGGGATCAGAGATTAAATATGGTGAATAAGGGGTCAAGGTGATGGAAAAATTGTGATGAAGTGAGGGCTGTTAGATCTTGAGGATCAGTGGCGGAGATTAAATTGGAGCAAAGGGAGTGGGGTAAAAGTAGAAGTGTGTTGGCCGTTAGATCAAGATGATCAACAGTGGAGGATGCATCGCAGAATCACACAATGGCATGAATGGTACGAGGGGAGGGGTGAAAGGCAAATGTGCGATGAAGCAAAGACTATCCGATCAGGGGGATTGATGGTCCAGATGAAATCGGAGAATGGTAGGCAGAAGGGGCTTGGATGGGAGGAAAGTGAAATTGCGATGGTTGATTGTCGATGGGAAGGAGCGTAGACCGTCCGATCTGAGAGAGATCAATGGTTAGGATCTTATCGGTGGAGGATTCCATTGGCGGAAAAAGTTTTGGGAACGAAGAAACGGGGATCGCCGATGGAGCGAGAACCATTAGATCCAGGAGATCAACGACGAAGATTTACTCGGGGAATCAGCCTATCAGCGGAGAAAAGGAATGGGAGTGAAGAATTTGGAATCACCAAAGTGCGATGGCGTTGGGGGCTTAAGACTTTTAGCCGACGGTCTCGGGCCTCGGTCTTACGGTGAAAAGGGGCTAGGGGCTTAAGAAAAAAGCACTTAAGGCCCAAAGTTAAAAGGTCAGAAAATAGGCCAAAATGGGGCTTTTTGAGGGTTTTTGAGGGTTCTGATAGATATTAAAGAAGGGTTTAAAACCAGATAAGGAGGATTTATAGGGTTTTAAGGGAATTTCGAATGAAATGAGGGATAAAGTAGGGATTTTTTGAAAGGGAAAATGATGGAAAATGAGTCTGAAAACAGTCCTTGTATATCAGCAAGCTTCTTTGAGGGTTTTGAGTGAAGAGATCAAATAGGTGGATTTTTGAAGGATAAGGAACACATTAGACTTTAAGAACTCATAGATTTGCTTCAAATTTGTTTCTTAAAGGCTAAAGACCTATTTTAGCCATCATCAGTTATGACAAAATTTTATTGATGGCTAACAGTGGCTCTACTTGGGGATGGAAACTCCATGGAGGTGTCAAGAACCTCAAAGACAAATCTCTGGAATGTAGACCTGTGCTTCACATTTTGACAACCTTTTCTTCTTTGATCATGCTGCTTGAAAAGATGATCAGCATTACATCATATAAAATCAATTTCTCCTAAACAACTACCTACAGAGCCTACTTGCTATCATTTTTTCTTCAATAAGGTGCACTTAGACTTGCAAACCTTTTGAAATCAACATTTTATTCTTTTATTGAAAGCAGGAAAACTAATCTAAATCTACCCTTATAACTTCCATGAGTCCAGATTAAACAATTGGACTCATTAACTTCTCTACCTAAGCTATTATCTGTCAAGATTAAGTTGTCTGACAGATCTTATTCTCTATATTCTAAAATAGAAATTTAAACACAGACAAACCAGGATTAAGCTGTCTGATTTGTTGTAAGACTATGGCATAAAAACAAGCTGGACATAGACTGAAATTTATAGAAAATTGAAACAAAATTGTGAAGGCTTAAGATCTGAAAATTAATAATATCCTTCCTTATTCTTATGACTCATATTTTGATTTTTTTAGAGTCATTCTTCATCAAGCTTACAGGTTCAGGATTTAAGCTTGTTTGAACCTCTATTTTTCTATCCTAATCTAGTCTAATGATAAGCCAAGTTTAAATTGTTTTGGCTAATCTGATTCACTAACCTATCAGCAGTAAAATGAAATCTATCTAGTCATAATTAGCTGTATGACTAAATAGGAGTGCTCTCTTTTGGTAGTGGCATTTAAAATTGAGCACTTCTAGATTTTTTTTTTCCTTTTTGGTATGGGGCCATACCTTTCTTCTTTTATATATGCCCTCTTTTCTCTTTTTCTAGTGTTTTTTGTATTTTTAATATTTCTTTCAAATAAATTAAATAACTAACTAAATGCTCAAAGGGTGAGCTTATTTTCATTCCTATCTAGCCTAATCTAACTTGGAAATTACATATTTAGCTGGTAAATTCTATTTTCCAATACATCCAATCAATCAGATGATTCCATGATTGGTCTTTTCTCATCTCCTTGAGCATGCTAGACAAACAAGGCCACTCCCATCTCACTTGTTCATTAGCAGCAGTGCTAAAATTTTTTGTTGCATTGGGTGATACACTGCTCCTAACAATCTCTATATCTTCTTCAAATGTCTTCAAAAAATGAGTGAAGGGGTCTTGAAATAATACCTGGTTAGGAGTGTTTGACAGGTAAGTTTCAACCAAGGTTATTTTTTCTTCCACTGGATCAAGAAAAAGATTCTTTTGAGAAAGAAAATCTTCCTCATCTTCATTGTGATCTGAACTGGAGGACTCATCATATTTGGCAGTGTTTTCCTCTTGTAGTCCCGGTATGCTCTGATTCAGTGGACTGTACTCTGTGAAGAGATCATCATATTCTTGATCAGGGGTATATTTTATTACCTCAACCCTCTCAGGAGAAGGTTCCTTGTATTCATCATGCTCAAGAAATTCTTCATTGTTTTCCTCCTCAACCTTTGAGCTGAAAGAATGTTGATTCCCAATCACATGAAAACTGTTACTGATGAGTTGTAATGAAGCAGAGCAAATATTCAAAGATTCTTCACCCTCTTCTACATTTTTGAAGATCTCTTCATCGGTATCGTAAATAGCCTGATTTGGCTCATTACTTTCTCGCAGTTGGTGGAACTGATCTTCCTCCCACAAATCTAATAATGATGGTCCTGCAAGATCAACTTATGTTTGGAGAACATCATGATCATACAGATCAAAATTCGGAAAATCATTAATGTAAGTAATGTCACCAATCAAACATACTGGATTATCAGCAGGTATTTCTTTATTCTGATCTACAAGGGAAATTACTAAATTTTACAAAAAAGTTCATTAGGTGAATAAGAAAGAGTGTTTGTTTTGTAAAAAGTTTCAGAGGATGGCTTTTTGTTTATAATTTGATCAATTTCTTATTTTTTCAAAGGGGGATATGCTTCTGTGTTTCTTTGAGTAGAATTAGAACAATTCTCTATCTCTTGTGAATACTGAATTTGAGGCTGGATGTCTTCTTGAGCCTCAGCTAAAAAGGATGATGAATCATCATTAGTTATATTTTCAGTTGGATCCTGAGGATTTTCTTCTGTTTCTTGATTGATTTCTTCCTCAACTGATTCATATAGGTTTTTATGATAGTTGTCTTGGGTACGAAATTCATGGATGGCTGCTAAGAGATCCTCAGGCTACCAATTTCCTAAATCTTCATAAATGCCTGCAAGGTATTCTATGATGCCCTCAGATTGACTAAAACAACTTCCATCCAATGATATATACATGGATTTTTCCTTAAAATGATCATAAAAAATCATGTGGAGGTCTCTTAGAGAAAACAATCTACCACTCCTCAACCATGCATACCATTCCCTTGCTTTTCCTTCTAATGTTAACATGAAAATTTTCATAAGGCAGTCTTCATGCCATTCCACATTTAACCTCCATACATGTATATGAAATTTTATGAGATGTAACAAATGGTCATCAAACTTTTCACCTTGAAAAAACGGCAGGTTTTTATCCCAATTCACCTCAGGCATCTTGTGTGGGAACCCAGGGATATGATTTCTACTCATTGGGGCATATCTTCGTTGTATTCTTGGATCCATGTTTGTAAATAAAAAAAGAGGTCACTGTGTCTATTCAACTAGTTTAGAGTCTTCTACCATTGGAGTCATTAGGTATTTTGGGAGTTGTGGAGTTGCCAAGTTGAGGATTTCAAAAATTTTGAGATGAGTTGTTGTCCACCATCAGTAATTGAATACCAATCTAAGGAGGTTTGTGGGTCTTCTGAGGTCTTAAGGATGGATAAGATGTAATTCACTTAGAATCCCCAGTATGGTCGCCACTATGTTGGGGTCCCATATTTTGCAAGATTGGCAAGAAAAAATGTTGTGGGGCCTACATTAGAACCACTTTGGAATCATAGGATCTAGCCCTCCTGGATTCAGAGAGGGATCTCTCTATATAAGTGTTTTCAAAAGATATTATATTAGGCTAGTTATTAAGCTCAATGGAACTTGTTTTGGTTTTGGTTGGGTAGGATATCATCAAAATAAAGGAAGTCCTTTGAAGGGTAAAGGTGTGAGTAAGTTGAAATAATGGTTCAGCTAATAGGATAGGTAGACAGTATCAATCCATTGGGCTATGGAGTCACAAAATGATTTAATTGCACAACAAGATCCAAGAGTGGTCCATGGGGAAAGTCATCTATATCAAAGGATCTCTTTAGATTGATTTGTGATATGGAACATTAAAAGTTTCGTGAAAGAAGAAAAGCTAATAACCATTTAAGAATCCATTAACTTCACTAAACAAGAAAATCCTTTCAAAGTAATTTTTTGAAGCAAGCCAAAGGACAGGGAAAACCATAGAGTTCTTTGGACAAACTTTTACTAAAGCACACTTTTCAGAAAACAATCCAGCAATCTAACAGATTACCTTCAGAAAGTAGAAAACATTCAAGATAAACAGAAGAATATCCTAAGATCAAGTAAGGACTTTGAATCTATCCTCCTTTTGGCATACTCTCAGGGAAATTTTCAAAGTTGATTGTTGGATATAAACTAGAGGATAGGGCTAACCATACACTTCTCTAGTTCAACTTTACTTAGCAGACTTTTCAAGAACTTTCAAAGACAATATCTCAAGTTGTACTCAGGAAACATGGGCTCACCAACACTTCACTAGTTATACTCTATTGAATTATCCTCAAAGTACAATTATAAGAAAACATAAAGATAAATCTTATCAGTGAAAATTAGGGTACCTTTTACACTAAATCCTAATCTAAATTTGTTGTTATTTATCAGAGAAAATGGACAGTATGGAAACATAAGAAAAACAACAATTACAGTAAGAAAAACATCACCATTGACAGAGACCAGGATCCCATAAATCAACTTGTATATTTGATGTTCAAACCAGTTACAATCTTCAAGTCCAGTAGGTCTTTATAGCTTCAAACTTCTCTTCTCAGCCTATCTTCTTCAATTACTAACAGAGCTTTAGTAGCCTAAGAAACTACTTACATTCAATAAGTATTCAACCAACAACAAAAATGTCTCCTTGTGAAGTATTTATAGAAAGATTTATTTGTTCAATTAATACAAAGGAAATGCTTCTCGGCCTTTGGGAAGCCTTATGGAGAAGATTTCTAATATCTTAACTCTGCTAATTGATTTTTACATTAACTTTCATTAACTCAGGCTGCATTTTTTGACTTTGAAGCCTTTGGGTAGGCTGGCAATAACTTCCAAGTTGTCTTTGACAAATATCTTTCACTGTGCATTAACTTTTTATTCTTTTCAGTAAATAGGCCTGTAGGTGGCACTTTTTTGTTTTTGGGGGATTAATTGCTTCAATGATCTAGCATTTTGAAGTGGTCTTTTATTGATCTGTCTTGATTTGTCACTTTAAACGCTGATATTAACTTTAATTTTTCTTTAAGGCTTCATCAGGCCTTATCGAATCATCTTTAGTATTTTATCACTGTGCTTTATCCTTTAACTGTGGATTAAGCTTTAAATCTTCATACTTTTCACTTTAATACTTTCTCTTTAATCTTTGATTCCCTTCTGATCTTCACTTCTTTGTTAGATTTGATGTACAGGTGGCCTGCGCTGGAGGGTCTTGCTATGTAATCAATATTCATGACATATTGATTATAACCTGGAAATTAACCCTTTATGTCCCTTTTTGCCTTTGATCAGGCTTTCAAGGATTTTCACCCTCGGCCTTTATCACTTTCTTTGACTGTTGGATGGATTTTATGATTACCGCCATGAAACCTACAACAAACATCAAACATATTATATAAAACCTACAAATTGGATAAACTACTTTACAACGGGTCGGGGTGAAGGCATAAGAGTTGTGCAGAGGGAGATTAATGCATTTATGGAGGATTCCATGACAATAATGCAAAGAACCAGGGTTTAAATTTGCTTTCGGTGTGAAGATTGAGCATCGGTTGTTTAGCAGAAAACCAGAGGCGATTTTTGTATGGGACCGGGGCGGTTTGTGGTTTTACGCAGGGTGGACGTGATACGCATCGGAGGCTGCCTCATGTCCACTAAAAACCACCATTTTCGCGTTGAAAATGGGTTTTAATCAGTTGTGGAGAAATGGGCAAGAAGATGAATGTGGGTCGTTAGATCTGGGGGATCCAGATCAACGGTGGAGAGGGAGCGCGATGGCACAACGTGCTTGGTGATGGGACCAGTGGATGAAGTCATAGCGGGGGGATTGGGGGCACAGAGGAAAATCTCAGGGTGTGGCTCCGCAAAAAACCTTTGTCATAGATATGGGTTAAACAGACGATCCAGATTGAATCGAGACCTCGCAAATCGGGTGAACAACAATGTGTGGGGTAAAGGAGGAAACAATGGGAGCAGTTGGATCTGAGAGAAGATTGACAGTTGGGACTAAATCGGAGGATCATAGATTAAATATGGTGGATGAGCGGTTTGGGTGATGGCAAAATTATGATGAAGAGAAGGCCGTTAGATCTTGAGGATCAGCGACGGATATTAAATTGGAGGAGAGGGAGCGGGGTAAAAGCAGAAGCGCGCTGGCCCTTAGATCAAGATGATCAACAGTGGAGGATGCATCACAGAATCGCACAAGGGCATGAATGGTGCGAGGGGAGGGGTGAAAGGTGAATGTGTGATGAAGCGATGACCGTTCGATCAGGGGGATCGACGGGCCAGATGAAATCAGAGAATGGTAGGCAGAAGGGGCTTGGACGGGAGGAAAGCGAAATTGCGATGGCCGATTTCCGATGGGAAGGAGCACAGATTGTCTGATCTGAGAGAGATCAGCGGTTAGGATCTTATCGGCAGGGGATTTCATCAGTAGAAAAATGTTTGGGAATGAAGAAATGGGGATCCCCGATGGATCAAGAACTGTTAGATCCAGGAGATCAACGGCGGAGATTTACTCAGGGGATCAGCCTATTGGCGGAGAAAAGGAATGGGAACGAAGAATTTGGAATCATCAAAGTGTGATGGCGATGGGGGCTTAGACTTTTAGCTGAAGGTCTCGGGCCTTGGTCTTATGGTGAAAAGGGGCTAGGGACTTAAGCAAAAAGCGCTTAAGGCCCAGAGTTAAAAGTTCGGAAAATAGGCTGAAATGGGGCTTTTCAAGGGTTCCGATAGATATAAAAGGAGGGTTTAAAACCAGATAAGGAGGATTTATAAGGTTTTAAGGGAATTTCGAATGAAATTAGGGATAAATGAGGGATTTTTTGAAAGGGAAAATGGTGGAAAATGAGTCTGAAAGCAATCCTTGTATATCAGTAAGCTTCTTTGAATGTTTTGAGTGAAGAGATCAAATAGGTGGATTTTTGAAGGATAAGGAACACAGTAGACTTCAAGAACTCACATATTTTCTTCAAATTTGTTTCTTGAAGGCTAAAGACCTGTTTTAGCCATCATCAGTTATGACAAATTTTTATTGATGGCTAATAGGTAGCGTGACAAGAGAAACAATCAAGGTACATAACAACAACAATAATTTCAGCTCATGAAGTCTTCAAGTGGGCAGCACTGCATACAGTCATTGTAAAGGTATCATTGTACTAAGTCATTATAAATGCATCATTGTAAAAATTGTACAAGTGTCTATTTGCCAAGAGTTGAAGAGGTAGTGTCGGGAGGTCTAGGATCATCATTATTTGGTTTTGTCATAGTTGGGGTTACGGTCTAGTGTGTCTTCTTCTTCTACATCATTCTATATCATTGTAAAGTGGACCATTTTCCCTGGTACGAGAGTCCATTCTTGTTTTATTCTTCTATATGGTGGTAGTTTTGTGGTAGGCTGGTGCATGAAGTCACCGACAGGTTCAAGCCTGTGAAAACTTTAGGGTGGTAGGGTGGCGCTTGGGTGAGTTGTAGCTCATTGGGTGTTGGGGCATCCGTTCAGTTGATGAAGAATCTCAGGCATTGGAGCATTGATCCAGTGGCATATGGAGAAGAATTCTTTTCTAGATTCTAGGAAGTTGGAGTTTTATTTTCAATTGGAGTTGAATATTAAAGAATTATTAGAAAATCATTCAGGTGGTTTTTGTCCTAGAGAGGGTTTCCACCTTAAAAAATTGTGTGCATTTGTGTTCCTTTTGTTACTGCTATGATTGTACAAACGCTAATAATAATTGAAGATTAAATAATGCCGTAATTCAAAGGAATATTGATTCACCTCCCCTCTTAGTATTTCCAACTCCTTTTCTACACACAATATCTGAGATTATGGTACCAGATATCTATATGCTTGGACCTATCATGAAACACAAGATTAACCAAGAGTTTAATGCAACTCTGATCATCACAATGAAACATTTCTGGATCCATCTTAGAACCAAAAAAACCAACCAAGATCTTTATCATCCAAATAGCCTCACATGCAGCTTGAATTGCTGCCATGTATTATGCTTCCATTGAAATGAGTGCCACAGATCATTATTTCCTACTATACCAGGAAACTGTTGTCGATCCAATGCTAAAGATCCCCCCTAATGTGCTCTTTCTGTCTGATGGACTGCCAACCCAATCTGCATCCGTGAAGAAATGAAACTTCACTCCATCCATCTGTCTGTAACATAGACCATACTCTGATGTGCCCCTAAAGTATCTCAGGACATGCTTCCACGCCTTCCAAAAGAGCTTGGTAAGCTTAATCATAGCTTGACTCAGTTGGTTAACTGTGTAGGAAATTTTCGGTCTCGTGTTCACTAGATACATTAGAGAACCCACTAACTTTCCATAGATAGTAGCATTGACTACCTCTCCATATCATCAACATAAATAACAATGATCAATAGCTGACCCTCAACCAAAATCTAGTACAGGTTTGCAACTGCGTTGAGAGTGCAAGGATGGAGCTTATGGAAGAGTACCTTGCAACATGTACAAAAGTCTCATCATAATATATATGCTCGATCTGTGAGAATCCCTGAGCCATAAATTTGGCCTTGTATTTCTCCACACTCCCATGAGCAGCTTGCTTTACCTTGTAGATCCATCTCGATCCAACCACTGTTTTGTCGACCGGTCTTGGGACTATCTCCCATGCACTATTCTTGACAATGGATTCATACTCCTCCACCATTGCATCAACCCAAGAAGGATGCTGCATTTCTTCCTGAAAGGAAGATGGTTTAGTCCTAATACATTTTCTCATAAGAGCCATGTATCTAGTAAATCGGTTAGGAGATTTTCTTTTTCTGCGTTGTGAAGTAGGGGCTCCTACATTCTGTGCAGCATCATGTCTCAGCCTATCAACTTCCATGGTGCGCCTTCTACCATTTCTGAAGGATGGATCTGCATGATTTATTTCCTCCACTCCATGAACCTCCTTATGTGGTTGATCCACATCTTGAGACTCATCCTTGGGAACCAACAATTCCTCCTCTGCATGCAAGTCCAACTCCCTCTCAAGGGACAACCACATGGCTTTCTCCTCATCAAATTTGATATCCTGTCGCACAACAATCATTATGCTATTTGGAAAATACACATGATAATTACGGGGTGTTTCAGTGTACCCCACAAAAATCCCAAACTCGGCAGTTGGTTCCAGCTTCTTCCTGGCATCCTTTGTCACATGCACATAAAAAAATGAGCCAATATTATTAAAGTGTGAAACATCAGGTTTCTTACTAGTGAAATCCTCTTCAAGTGTACTCATTCCAAGTACTCTATGAGGACAACGATTTTGCACATGTACCTTTTATTGCATGCTTCCACCCACAGATGCATCGGTAGGCCTTGATCATGCAACATCACTCGTGCTGCACCCACAATAGTTATGTTCTTCCTCTCCACGAAACCATTCTGCTGTGGGTTATGAGGCGCTATTATTTCTCTTCAAATTCCTTCCTTGTTGCAGAAGTTCTTGAATTCGTTAGAGATGTATTCTCCACCATTATCACTCCTAAGAGCCTTCACTTGCTTCCCCGACTCTTTCTCCACCAATTCTTTAAACTCACAGAACTTAGAAAATGTTTGATCTTTCTTCTGCATGAATAAGATCCAGCACTTACGAGAAAATTCATTAACAAATATTACATAGTACTTATGTTTGGTTGTTGAAGCAACCGAGAAAGGACCACACACGTCTGTGTGAACTCTCTCAAGGATCCCCGAAGCTCGGTTTTCCTTCCCATGAAAGGTGGCCTTTACATATTTTCCCATAGTACATCCCTTGCATGTGTCTGACTACACAAGTGTACCCCTGGGAAGGCCAGTAGAAATATGGTGCATGACTTTCAAGGCTCCATGGTGAAGATGGCCCAATCGCCTGTGCCATAATTCGCCCTCATCCTGGCTCACCACTTGATCTGCCTTGCCCATCATTACTGCACAACTGTCTACCTCTAGCTTTTAGAGATTCTTAACTTGAATCCATATCCTCTTGGCTTGGCCCATTGTTTTATGTCCCAGGAATATTTTCCATCACTAAAAACAACGTCATAGCCTCTATCCTCCAACATTGCAACTGAGACCAAATTTTTCTTCAGACCTGGTACATGCATCACATATTTTAATTGAAATAGTTTACCTAAATCCCTCTAAAAGGTAATGGTACCTATCCCGGTAGCAGTGTCTCGTATGTCATTTCCCTTTTCAATATGCATATGGATATCTTTCTCCTCCAAGTCACTGAAAAGATCCTTATCTCTCGTCATGTGAAAGGAAGCGCCACTATCCAAATACCACACAAATCTCAATGCACTGGAAACTATGCATGTGATCAATGGGAATTCAAGTTCAAATTTCCAGGCAAGGGCCTCACCAGCTATAGATCCAACAATATTCTTGTTCCTCTTCTTTTGTGGATAGTTACTAGAAAAATGCCCATGCTCGTGACAGTGAAAACACTTCACCTTGGACATGTCCTACTTCTTGCCATTCTTGGACTGATATTTTCAATGGAATTTCTTCCCTTTCCCTTTCTTGGCCTTGGAAGCCAAAGCACAATCCTCTTCATCCTCATTCTTAGATGAAGATCCATCTCTAGTGTTCCGTATGAACTCCTCCTGCACCAAATCCGACCACAGTCGTTCCCGATCTGGAAAATTTTCCCTTCCATTAACAGAGTCTCGATAACTATGAAAACTCTTGGGAAGTCATAGGAGATCCAAGCTCACCAAATCATCATCATCGAATATTATTCCAATGCTCCCTAGTTCATCCCAACATTGGACAAACTTTGTAGATATTTTGGAATGGTGTCGCCCTTTTCCATCTTGATCTTCCTAATTTTATCTTTGAGTCCCAATTTCCTATGGTCACTGTTGCTTTGGAATATATCTGTCAAAGCCTTCCACATTGCATATGGTCTGGCTTTCCCATGGAGCCTTGAGACAATGCGGTCTCATACTCCCTCCAATAGGATGGTCGTCGCCTTTGCCACTTTCTTTTGCCATGCATCAATATTTGTAGCGTCTGCAGCATCGGGTTTAGGAACATCTTTGTAAATGAATTCCTTCAACCCATTTTATTTGAGTACTGCCTCCATCCTATCCTTCCAACCAATGTAGTTCAAGCTGCCCTTGAGTTCATACTCTAACCTCAAGAGATTGAAAGTCATTTCGATCTTGAATCAGTTATAGCACCAAGAAAGTCTTTCTGCAAATTCGAATTCTATCCAATCACAAACTCAGCTCCTACTTCACTTTTGCAATTTTCTGTGTTCTGATACCATGTATAAATTATAAAATAAGCATGTATATCTTGTATTCACCCGATCTAACAATGTACTAAGGTTAAATACTGAATCACTTCTACAAATATTTTGTGGAATTAAAAACACAATCGCGAGTCACATGAACATGAAGAAATATCAATCACACACAACATAGATAATTTCCCAAGGAAAGCTTACAGCTAAAAACCCCACTATCTTCTATTTTATATTAAGCATGGATCATGAAACAATTACATACAAAAATATTCTCACAAGAGCCCTCCATTACTCAGTCAATTGTCTTACACTGTCATATGCAAAACTGACCAACACATAGCTAATTGTTAGCCTCTAGATAGCTTGCCTTGCTTGTGCAATCCATGATGGTAAATATCCCTAAAAGATAGGAATTATTTCCTGCCTTGACTGTGGAAGTATCATGGGAAATCCAATGGGTGTTTTCCTGCATGTGTGAAAGAAAATATTCCTACAAATGATAGTCAACCTCTCTTTCACCTAGAACTCAACTGGGTTTCCACTGGATTTGACATGCATGCAGCTAGTAATAATAAATGCTCAATTACATGTGAGATCACTAATTGTGAATTAATTAATATTTAATTCACTAGATCTATCACTAGTGTATCTTCAGTTACGATTAGAAAAATTGAGTTTAACTCACTTAATTGAGTTAAACTGAATATGGCCTGCATTAACTAATGCACCACTGCACTTCGAACTTTGTTACAACTAGAATTACTCTGTATGCCTCACCAACTAATCTCTAACTCAAAATCCACTAGCTAACTAAATTTATCACTTTCAGTTAACTCATTCAGGTCCACATTGAGAATAGGTTACAATTTAATATCCATCTTAATTAAGGGATAATAAAAATAGACATGCACCCAAAAATAGCATTGTGGGCCCCACCCTAGTCTGGGTGCTTAATGCAACCAGGTGCTTAATGCACTAGGTGTGGGTGTTGAATCTCAATAGTTTTTTCATGACGAGAACAGGGTTTTGTTGTACTATACAACACCCTCCATTTATTTTAATAAATGGGGACCCTTTAAAAAATAAATAGAAATTTATAAGCATGATTTCATTTTAGCTTAAGTCTAAACACTTTAGGAAATAAAAGAATTTCTCTTTTCACTTTGATTTCAAAAGTTCTCATCACAAATTGCATAACTTACAAGCCAATTAAGTTAAAACATATATAAGTATTGAAAACTGCGATATGCACCTCAACCTATTCAGATTTATATAAAACCCTCATTTCAAATGCTTTAAAAAGCCTTTTAAAAATAAATCACATCACGCCTTTCAAAAATAACAATCTTATAACAATTTGGTAAAAATTATGATGATTCAGACCTAACGAAACAACCAATGAAAAATTATAAGTATCTAAAAGTTTGATAAAGCATACAATGTGAATCTTCAGCACATTTCATGTTTCACAACGAGAAACCAATTGGAAAGTTTTATTACCGCAAAAAGTTGTGATGTGTGATTTTTGCAGATCACATTTTGCAAAATTCATCGGTGACAAAAAACATAACTATTGGTAACTGTTTAAAGTTGTGATGTGAGATATTAATGCTTATTACCCAAGTGTGCAAAATGATTCTTATATAATCAACCTGTTATAAGATCTAACATCTTAGATTAATAGATTAGACATATTATTTAAAGGTGCGTAAGAGATTTGATTGAAAGAGTTATGGGTTATTAACATCATTTAATGGATGTAATGTTCGAAAGATTGATATCCACTTCAAGCTTGTAATGAATAATTGTGCACCAGATTTTTATTATAATGTTTTAACTCTATCCTTCTCTCTATTCATCTCAGATCTAAGTTTACTCTTTTCACTTGAATTCAGGAAACTGCCTAACGGAGTGAGAATAATTGGAATGACATATAAAGGCAAGGAAATTTCCCAAACATCCGTTACTGAAGACTCATACATGCCTCCATTTTTCTCAGATACAACCTGCAACAAGGAGTGTGGCAGTTCTTCATGGGAAGTAATGTACCACCTTTTTTAGGAAGAAAAAACAAGGGTAATAATCAAAATAGCTACAACAGATGCGATAGTTTCCTCAAACCCATCCTAATTCGATGTTTCATGTTTGTTTCTTCACAGAATAGCAACAAGGCCAAATATTTTACCCTACAAAGATATGGTAAACTGGGTAATTGACCACCTTAAAATAGCAGATAGACCATTCAAGAATTCAAAGCTAGAGAATATTGGTTCGTTCACCACATAATATTTACAGATAATGTACCACTTGCCTATGCAACAGAAGAATTATCATAGATATTTTGTCCAAATATTTACAAAGAAGAATACAAACCTCATGAAAGTGATAAAGGAATGGAAAGATGACCAAGGCAAGCTGAAGCAGGACAAAATTGGTATGTACCCGATAGCACAATTACCCTCCCCTTATTTTTATGATGCTGTAATGTTATGTAGATTGTTTACAAAACAAGATACCACTAGGTTTTCCATAGAGTGGGTCCCTTTAATTGACATAATCGTCAATTCCTCTATCATGAATTGGGCAAGCATTTTGTCTAATAATTTAGCCAGAACTATCATGGAATACAAAAGAAAAAGAAGTGTTTCTGCTAGAACAATATCCCCCTTCTACATGAGTGCTTACATTATGGATGCAATTTGATTTTCTTCAAGCTTTGCTACCATGGGATGGAAATGGATAACCCAAGACCCCACTCCAATCCATATTTACCACAGATCCCTTTGGGAATCCAATTTTCATTTACTTTTTTATAAAATTTTCAATGGAGTTATGTTACCCATCCATCATATTATCTTTAATTAAAAAGCCCCTAGGATTTCTAAGGAGGATAGCACAAACATTTTACCAGTTGCTAGATGGTTTTCTGAAGAGAATTTCACTTATATCATAGTTTTAGGGAGTTATTATTCTCCCCATGTTTTGCCATATTATGTTCCTGATAAGCTCCTAGCCAGGGAAATTGCCTACCAACTTCTAGTAAGTGGCGTTTCCAAACAACTCAAAGATGCAAAGAAGGCCTTTTTGCCTACTTTCCCTTTATAGTGTGGGAATTTTTCCCTTTTCGACATTGGTCATGCATTCAAATAAATTCAAATGTCACTTAATTAAATTTGGCTCTAATGCCAAAGAGGCCATTTGATCCTAATAATGTGGTTAATAATTTCACCACTGAGCTTAAATTGAAACCTTTATTGAATGAGAAAGATATGTTTGACGATTTCTTCGAAGGTGTGGAGAAGTTCATAGATGTATTGAAAAATTCATCCAGTCAGCTCAGTAAAGCATACTTTGAGGCTTTCCAAGCATATAGAAATAAAAGGATGGAAACAATCCCTTGGATTTTTTATTTATTGAAGATGTCAAGGAACCAACTCCCAACATTAGTATGGATAATGAGGCCAAAGATATGTATGAAGATGGATATCAAGATCAATCAAATCACGAATCAGGACAATCACAACATAATTCTCAAAATTCAGGTCACTCTGATAATGAATCCGAGAGCAGGAATGAGAGTCCAGAGAAAATAATTGATAAAGTGATTAAAGGGATTGAGATGTAAACGGAAGGAGAAATTAATGGAGCTGAATAATCTTCTCAAGAAGTTTAACATATCTAGAATACACCCAACTAGACAGAGAAGCCTGAGTCAAAATATTTGAAGAAATAATGGGATAATTTTTCCAAGGCACTAGAAACACCACCACCAAAGCCTAATGTTGATGAATCAATGGTTTCCAAACTCCAGAGCATTCCCATAATTTATTGGAAACTAAAATTCCACTACTACAGGTACCTGAAGTTCATGATCAAGAGATCATTCTAACATACCCTATAGAACAAATTGTTTTAAATATTGAAGAGATACCCTCACTTGATGTCTTCTATAGTCCCAGTCATAAGGTTGTGGTTAAGAGAAGAAAGAGAAGAAGAATGGATGAATCAGTTTCAAATCTTATAGATTAATTTGTAAACGTTCTATGGAGAGAACCTTTGGCTAATCCTATAGAACATTTTACTAAGTTATCACAATTTCCAGGAGAATATGCTACTGCTACCATTAACAAAGCTACAAAGGTACACCTTCTACTTAAGTAGAAAGAAGAAAAAGTGAAAGAACTGGAGAAATTTCTAGAACAGGAAAAGTTTAATTCCAGTAAGAAGATTGAATTGAAGATGTCTCAATTTCAAAAAGACACTGATAGATTGAAGTTGCAGCACCAGGTGCAGATTACAGAGAAAGAAACACAACTTGAAGCAACAATGGACAAATTGAAAAATCAACCTCAGGTAGAGCAATTCATAAAGAAGCACTGGAAATAAATGCAAAGCTAAGGCATCAGCAAGAAACATTTTTTCAACAAGTTCCAATCACCATCTCTTACTGTGATACAAGAAAAATTCTAATCCAACAAGTGGCTAATAGGAGACTTGAATGCGAGAAAGTTGAAAAGAAGATTAATGAGTTCAGTTAATGGCAAGGTTCTGACACAGGAAATAAAGTTGAGCTACCTCAAATAGATAAATTTCACAAAGATATTTTATTTAAGGATTGGGAAATACAGTTGAGACAAGCAGAAAGGAAACGGAAAAAGCATCAAGGTTGACAAATGAAATTATTGAATTGTTAATAAACAGCTTTTCAAAGTTGAACTTATTAAAGAATCCATAGCTGAAGTGATCCCAGAGCTTAAATCATGAGAAGCACACTGGAAGGAAAGTACAAATTTGCAGGTGGAAATTATTAAAAAGATAAATAAGTTTGATCAAGAAAATTACTGGAATTTTCTAATCAAATCTTATCATCAATACCTAACCCTACAGTCATTAACTAATTCTACAAATCAATTGCAACCAGCACTTTGAAATGTAGTGTTTAAAGGCTAGATCATATCAGGGATTACAAAGCCAGCTTAGCTAAAGAAAATGGTGGATATTTGTCAGCTCTGAGATCAAATGCACAAAGAGGATCAACCCACATAATCATGTTGTTATTTTATTTCCTAGATTGTAGTTTAAGTTTACTCCTTATGAGGATGGTTGTTTGAAACCTCCTCCATTTTTTATGTAATAATCTATTTTAAACATATTGTAGTTTAGTATCAACCCTTCTCATGCATTTAGAGAAGGGTCCAGAAATTTGTCAAAAACATTTGCAAAGAATGCACTTATGTAAGTTTGTGAATGCCTTGATGAATTAATGGAATGAAATCTATTATCTTTTTACATTTGAAGTTGTTTAATAGAAGTTGCACTATTGTACTCTTTAAGTTGCTTGAAATTGAAGAGAAGAAGAAAACTACTGTCAGTTTCAATGAGTATAACCTCATATATATGGTACTTCTACACGTTATATTAAGTTTTTCTTTTTAGATTGACAGTTATTTTTTTATCTGCATTATATATTAGAACTGCCATCATAAGTGAATGTTAAATTCACTTTTGTATTGATATTTATTTATGATTTATTATCTTATATATAATCCAACATATAAATGTGATATACATTTCACAATTCTTTTGATTAAACTATTTTGTTAGAATAATTTTCTTTACATAATTTTCATCTCTTTCAACTTTTAAATAATCTTCATTACTAATAGTTGGGATATATATTTTTAGATCATATAAAGGAATGAACACCCTAGGTATATATTAGTATAAATAGTTTAGATAAATTCATATGAAAGATTAAATCATTTCCCATTTTCATGTTATATAAAAAAAACACACCCAACATCATCCTTATTGGGAAACTGGTCCCTTTATCCCCAATCGGAGCCACTATCCCAAATGAAAAATTACTTTCTTTAAGGTCTGAAATGGGTGGTTTTCCCCCATGTTGTTGTAATGGAATTACAAGGCCACAACAGGCTCTAAAACCATGATTTGTATGGGGTAGATAAACCCCTGCTTTATGAAGCTTCTCAATTTCTCTCTTAATTTCTTATGCCTTAGATGGGTGTAATTGACGTTGTTTCTAGCATATCAAGGGTTTGTTGAGCCAGGTGTCAATATGGTGCTCTATGATAGTGGGACTAAGCCCTGGTATTTCTGAATAATCCCATGCAAATATGTATCTATACTCTTGCAACAAGTTTGTGTAAGATATTACTTCGTCTAGGGAGCATGCTACCCCCAGTGAGATTTCTTCGATTTTTTTTGGGTTTCTAGAGATATTTACCTTGATGGTTGGTGAAATATTGGACATGTTCCCTTCTTCAAACATTTCGGGAGATGGGATGGGATTTTTAAACCAGTTGAATTTCCCAAATGGAAGGAAATATTTTGATTCAATGGTGTATATCTATTGGTTTTCTGGGTTGTTTGGGCCGAATGTATTTTTTAGAAGAAAAAAAGAGCAGTGATGCATTGCATCCCATGTGTTAGCACTGAATTTTAAACTTAGACTGAAAGAAGGAAAATTAGGGTAACCTCAAACCACACTTAGCCTTGTAGCTAGCCCTACAAGGTCAGGAGAGGGCTCTCTCCATAAAAAATGTTCAATAAAATATAACTGCAAATTGATTTTAGGCTAGGTATAGTAGCTTGAAATGTTTTATCAATTTTCTGGGTTGTATGGATCAGATGGGGCTAGGCAGTTTTAATTTGGGGAATTAAATCAAAGATACAAGGTATTCTATGGGGCAAGGTAGGTAGTGATTTTAACAACGTTGTCTTTAATAATGATGGAATTCTTAAGACTGGTGAGAAGCTGAAAAGGGCATAGGAGATGGATCCTCTTCAAATAGTAGAAAACATAAAGTGTTGAATGATTTTCCCAAGGTAGAGCATTATACAATGGATTCTACCTATCTATCTTGAAAACATCCAAACAGAAATATGAATGAATGAATGGTGAACATAACAATTAATAAATGATCACAAAGGAAAGAACAGTGCTAAAATCCATACCACAAGGATCCCATAAATCAGTGCTACATTTTTTTATTAATTCCCTGCCAAACTGTTACAAAATGGAGTGCAGAGCATCCTCAATGATTCCAACTTATTCCACCTTTTTTCCCTTTTCAAGTGACTCAGAAATTACATTAAATAGAAAGAATTTGAACGGACACATCTGCAAAAGGAAGAGTTGTTTCAATAGCTTTGGAACAGAAATCTGAACATAGAAATTAAACCAACAATATGCCCCCTAAAAGGGGGGAAACAATATATTCTGACCATCTGGAAGATTTTGCCGTTACATCCAACAAATGAGAAGAAGAAATTTGTAGAGCCGATCCTTTTTTAATCGTTGCTGAAGAGGCCAAATGGTGTACGTTTACGATTAGCACTCCATGACCCAAACATAATATCTTTCTGCTTTAATGTTGAAGAAAAATCCTTTTGTAAAGAAGAATGCCTTTACAAGTGACTAAAGACTCTGTTCTTGGCAACAAAAATCTTTTATATTAAAAAGAGTGAAATGAAAGATGGTGGGCCCGAATAGCATTCGGAATTCGCATCGGAAGGGGGGTGGGGGGGGGGGGGGGGGGCGCATTGCATAATGGAGCGATGCGATGCAATAGTTTAAAATGGCGCAGAGGAGAAGTGGAATAGGCGGAAGGGGCAGAAAGATTTGGTGGGACCGGGAGAAATCACAATCGCAAATCGTAGTGGAAGATTGGTCATAACATATGGTGGGGAGAAATCGCGATATGTGATGTGCGATGGAGTATAGACCAAGGATAAGGGAGTTGTAGAGGAGGGCGGAAGAAATTATTTTTAAAACAAATATGAAATGAAATTTCCACTTTTACACGAAGAAAAACCCTTTTCTTTTGAAAAGGCAGAAGGGCTTTTAAGTGGGACCCAGGGAAAATCGCAATTGCAAATCGCAGCAGAAGGGGAGCGGGTTTGAAGTTAAACATTTTGGGAATCATCGATTGCGCAATTTGATTCATCGCATCGGCGATGTCGGAAGAGCGGGGTCGAATGTTTAAGAATTGCGAAGCTTGTAATGCGATGGTATGTGGGCCATCGGATCGTGGAGAAGATCGATGGTCCATATGCAATCGGGGGAAGTGTATATCGGTGAGGAAAAAGTGGAAGGGTTTAAATATGCTGAGTGTCGATAATGCGATGCGATGGACTGTGCGCCATCGAATCATTGAGAAGATCGATGGTCCGGATGCAATCGGGGGTGGGTCAATCACATCGGAAGTTTTCAATCGGAAGTGTTGCAATAAACAGCCCATGGAATTTTTTGATGCGATGCGATTGCATCGGAGTTGTAGGATGCGGCAATGAAACAAAACATTAGAGTTTGAAGGGTTAATAATAATGAAAAATGGTGCTTTGGGGCTTTTATTCATTTGGGCATATCTTCTAATCCAGAAGTCAGTTTTGGGAGTATGATATACCGTTGGAAAGCTCTTTCTGAGCTCATTCTGATGGAAATATTTACAATGTGTTTTGAAGTAAATATAATGTGAATAAAAACTTTGAAAACTAGGTAGAGAAAAATCCCCTTTGACCCTTTAGTGGTGGGATGCAAAGGACTGACAGTGGATTTATGGAGATAGAAGCTCTCTGAAGTTCAACTTATTACATATGAAGACATAAAATTACATAAAATATGATAATCAAAACAAAGTACTCTGTTTACACCTCAAAACGTGTTTTGAGGTGAAAATTACATCAAAATGAAAAGAACAACCCTTTGACTTATCTAGATATTGTGCTTTGAGTTTATTAGGCATCCTCATGTCCTTGTTTCTTTTATTGACATTTTCATCATTAATTTGACCATGGTGGAACCCTAGAACCTAATGAGACCAACCCTATGACCTAATAAAATTAACTGTAGAGTGAAATTGAATCATGACTGAAGACCATAGAGAGGAGAATCAACAAGTTTTCACATGAGGGGAAAACTGATGAAAGACGACTACCATCAATGAATCCATGACCTAATGGAATGATGAAAATTTATTGTATGGGACTCCTACTATGCAAATGCAAAAGAGTAAATTTGATCATTGATGGCAGTATGACAAGACTGACACTAATATTTTCTCCAATGGGGATGGTAGATCCTTGGAGGTGCTAAGAACACCGTAGACCTAGTAGCCTTATCCATTGGGCAATGGGATCAATAGCTAAAGCCAAAATAAATTCTGAAAGAGACTTGAAATGACAAACTAACTCAAAAGTGACTCAAGGCTAACTAAAACAAGACTTTAAAATTGAATAGTGATGGCAGTACATCACCAAGACTTGAGCCTTCAAATCCTAATGACAACCACTTATTTTGTTTTAAACATGTGTACCATCAGGCGATATCAAAATGCCAATGTAACCAATCAAGAAAATGCCTCCTTGATTGATTCTCCCAATCAGATTCTCTGGACAACAATAAATCTTTACAATTGGGCAACCAAAAACATAGTTGACAATGATCTCCTTCATTACTGAATACTGCAATAATTACCTTCACTGCTGACTGCAATAGATTTTCCACTGGGTCCTGAAAAACATGAAAATTTACCTCCTACTAATATGGGAGAAATAAGGTGGCCCTTTCTCTTGATTCTGATCTCTCTTCATAATGTACCTTAAACAGAGTGTGTTCCTGGTCTTCAAAAAATTCTGAACAAGTAAGTGAGCAGATTTCTTCTTGAAAAAACATTTCACGGCATGAGACATGGGAAGAAAAATCCGAATGGTAGTTCTCAATGCTATGGTCCTCTACAGTCTGAATATAATCATATTCATATGACATGGCCACCAGATTATCACGTTTCTTATCACACTCATCATTCATAAGAGAAAAAATTTCAGATTGTTCTTGAAATCCAACACTGTCATTTCTATCATCTAACATAGATTCATCCAAAGAAACTTTTTCACTTATTTGAATGAAGATCTCATCTTGTTTTTCATAGAGGGAATGGATTACCTCCTCGTGAAGATCTAGTTCTGATGGGATGAGAGTGTTTAGGCCTGTAACTCTATTTTCTTCATTTGAGGTGTCCTTAACAATAGAGCACTCCTTGATGGGATCGGGAACAACATACTCGTCATCATCACATTTTGAATCTAGATCTGTATTGGCCAGCTTGACCTTATCACAATCTGAGATTGGGACCTCATTTTCCTACATACCATCATTTGTTTCAATCGGATCTGAAATAAGACCTTGTCTTCCATCATTTTCAATTGTACAAAAATCCTCAGCCTGCTCATCTTGATAAGTGTCTTCTAATATTTCTCTATGCTTCTGAAACAGATTTTCATACAGGGCTTCCATGATTTCATCGTCCATGAATTCATGATCTCCATAAAAAATTTCAATATTTTCAATGAAACTATTAACATGTTCACAACAATTATGACCTAATATTAAAGATGGACAAGATTCTTTATACCTCTCAAAGAATATGGTATGAAAATCCTTTAAACAATAAATACAAGCAGGTGGCAAATTTTCATACCAAGATTGAGCTTCATTTTCCAGAGTGACCATGAATAAATTCATCAAGCAATCCTCAGGAAAATAAATCTTTAATCTATGCACATGCATGTGAAATCTCACCAGAGGAAGAGCAACATCATTATCTTTCACATTTTTGAACATAGGAAAACTCCTTTGCAAATCTACCTTAGGCATTTTATTTGGGAAACCTGGAATGTGATCTCGGCTCATGGGAGCATACCTTCTTGCAATACTTTCCATATTAAAAAATATTAAAGCTACTGATCTTCCTGTAGTGGAGTCACCATGAAGTGTTGATTTTCTGGATCTTTTAGCAAATGGAGTCGCCAGGTGAATGGTTCAACCTTTATATGTATCCAATTGTTGTTCACCATCAACATTTAGATATGATATTTTTTCATTCTTTTCTAGGGAAGATTTGTCTTTTAGTCTTTAATTTTTCTTCCCCAGTATGGTCGCTAGAATGTTAGCACCTAATTTTAACCTTAGACTAAAAGAAGGCAAATCAGGGTAACCTCAAACCACGCTCAGCCTTGTAGCTAGCCCTACAAGGTCAGGAGAGGGCTCTCTCCGTAAAAAATGTTCAATGAAATATAACTGCAAATTGATTTTAGGCTAGGTATAGTAGCTCGAAATGTTTTATCAATTTTCTGGGTTGTATGGATCAGATGGGGCTAGGAAGTTTGAATCTAGGGAATTAAATCAAAGATACAGGGTATTCTATGGGGCAAGGTAGGTAGGGATTTTAACAATGTTGTCTTTAATAATGATGGAATTCTTAAGACTGGTGAGAAGCTGAAAAGGGCATAGGAGATGGATCCTCTTCAAACAATAGAAAACATAAAGTGTTGAATGATTTTCCCAAGGCAGAGCATTATACAATGGATTCTACCTATCTATCTTGAAAACATCCAAACGGAAATATGAATGAATGAATGGCAAACATAAAAATTAACAAATGATCATAAAGGAAAGAACAGTGCTAAAATCCATGCCACAGGGATCCCATAAATCAATGCTGCATTTCTTTATTAATTCCCTGCCAAACTGTTACAAAATGGAGCGCAGAGCGTCCTCAATGATTACAACTTATTCCACCTTTTTTCCCTCTTCAAGTGACTCAGAAATTACATTAAATAGAAAGAATTTGAGGGGATGCATCTACAGAAGGAAGAGCTGTTTCAACAGCTTTGGAACAGAAATATGAACATAGAAAATAAACCAACAATATGCCCCTTAAAAGGGGGGAAACAATATATTCTGACCATATGGAAGATTTTGTTGTTACATCCAACAAATGAGAAGAAGAAATTTGTAGAGCCGATCCCTTTTTAATCACTGCTGAAGAGGCCAAAATAATTATGCATTTGTAATTAGCTCACAGCCCAAAATAGAATGTATTTTCCTTTAATCGTGAAGAAAAACCATTTTTCCGAAGAAAAATGCCTTTGCAACTGACTAAAGTCACATTGACCCCTTTAACAAAAAATCCATTTTTATATTAAAAAGAGCGAAAGGATGGTGGGCCCGAATTGCAATCGCGAATTGCATTGGAAGGGGGGAGGGTGCATTGCATAATGGAGCGATGTGATGCGATAGTGTAAAATGGCGCAGAGGAGAAGTGAAACGGGCGGAAGGGGTGGAAAGCTTTGGTGGGACCGGGAGAAATCGCAATCGAAAATCGCAGTGGAAGAGTGGTCATAACATATGGTGGGGAGAAATTGCGATATGCGATGTGCGATGGAGTATAGACCAAGGATAAGGGAGCTGTAGAGGAGGGTGGAAGAAATTATTTTTAAAACAAATATGAAATGAAATTTCCACTTTTACACAGAGAAAAGCCCTTTTCTTTTGAAAGGCGGAAGGGCTTTTAGGTGGGACCCAGGGAAAATCGCAATCACAAATCGCAGTGGAAGGGGGGCGGGTTTGAAGTTAAACATTGTGGGAATCGCCGATTGCGCAATGCGATTCATCGCATCGGCGATGTCAGAAGAGTAGGGTCGAATGTTTAAGAACTATGAAGCTTGCGATGCCATGGTATGTGGGCCATCGGATCGTTGAGAATATCGATGGTCCGG
Source organism: Pinus albicaulis (assembly GCA_034641835.2). Classification (NCBI taxonomy): domain Eukaryota; kingdom Viridiplantae; phylum Streptophyta; class Pinopsida; order Pinales; family Pinaceae; genus Pinus; species Pinus albicaulis. The sequence goes on from CM076584.1 coordinate 1,433,760,613, forward strand.
ATGCAATCGGGGGAAGCGTATATCGACGGGGAAACAGCGGAAGGTTTTAAATATGCAGAGTGTCGATAATGCGATGCGATGGACTGTGGGTCGTCGGATCGTTGAGAAGATCGACGGTCCGGATGCAATCGGGGGTGGGTCAATCGCATCGGAAGTTTTCAATCGGAAGTGTTAAATCAAAAGTGTTGCAATCATTAGCCCATGGAATTTTACGATGCGATGCGATCGCATCAGAGTTGTATGATGCGGCAATGAAACAAAACCTTAGAGTTTGAAGGGTTAATAATAATGAAAAATGGTGCTTTGGGGCTTTTATTCATTTGGGCATATCTTCTAATCCAGAAGTCAGTTTTGGGAGTATGATATACCATTGGAAAGCTCTTTCGAGGCTCATTCTAATGGACATATTTACAACATGTTTTGTAGTAAATATAATGTAAATAACACCTTTAAAAACCAGGCAGAGAAAAATCCCCTTTAACCCTTTAGTGGTGGGCTGCAAAGGACTGACAGTGGATTTATGGAGATAGCAGCTCTTTGAAGTTCAACTTATTACATATGAAGACATAAAATTACATAAAAGATGATAATCAAAACAAAGTACTCTGTTTACACCTCAAAACGTGTTTTGAGGTGAAAATTACATCAAACTAAAAAAAACAACCCTTTGACTTATCCAAATATTGTGCTTTGAGTTTATTAGGCATCCTCATGTCCTTGTTGCTTTTATTGACATTTTCATCATTAATTTGACCATGCTGGAACCCTAGAACCTAATGAGACCAACCCTATGACCTAATAAAATTAACTGTAGAGTGAAAGTGAATCATGACTTAAGACCATAGAGATGACAATTAGCAAGTTTTCACATGAGGGGAAAACTGATGAAAGACCACTACCATCAATGAATCCATGACCTAATGGAATGATGAAAATTTATAGTATGGGACTCCTAATATACAAATGCAAAAGAGTAAATTTGATCATTGATGGCAGTATGAAAAGACTGACACTAACACCATGGACAATATTGTTCTGTCATGGCCTCCAAAATTTCCTCGTTTGAATGAAACAAGGTATCTAAGGGGGAGTGAGTTTGTGTGAGGCCATGAGGAGGTGGTTCAGTCCTGACAGAGCTAGTCAATAGAAACAAATAGGATTCCATAGTTGATGTTGTGGAACCAGACGAGGTCAATAGGGTGCAGATGGATTGAGCTTGCACTGTCAGTGGTACAACTACTTTTGTAGTTGTAACAGTCTCGACACCAATGAAAGATGATAAGACAACATGTATCATGGTTCTTATGCATGACGAGATGAATCATATGTGTTGTTGTGTGTCATTGACGTTGGATGGTGGAGGAATTTCCATTGTGGTGGTTTGCCTGAGAGCAAGATTAGGTTGCTAACATGGCGTACTAAGGGTACTTGAACTTTCCTATATTTGGAAGTTGTGCTGAGTGAAGAGGTGCCTAAATTTTTTCATTAAGAGGCACGAAATTGTTCCATGATTATGGCCAGTGCAAATGGTGCACAGAATCATGTTTCTTATCGAGTAAATGGTATGAGAACCAACGCTAATCTTTGTCCCTAAAGTGGATTCTTGGAGTGGATTGGGTGTTGGGGTATGATTTCACTTTTGCCATCTCTATGTTTTTCGTTTTGGATGGTCTAGCTCCTTTGGGGAGGTTAGACCTAACGTTTCTCTTGTTTCTCGTAGCCTTGGGAGGTACTCACAATTCATTGTATGGCAGAATTGTGAGAAAATCATGCAATAGCAGTGTGTGATATTCTCTTGATTAGAGAGATTTATCTGTGGGATGGGGGTGACCATGTGAAGGTTGTTCATAAGGTTCTTCAGTTCCTTACATTGATTGACTTGGTGGTCTATTTTATCACATAGCCTGCATGCCGTCATTGGTTGGTCCTGGGCCCTGCTAGGATGGTGTGTTGATTTAGCTCTCTTAACATTTTGGTATTGATAGGGTGCAGGCTGCCTGGGGACAAGTTTCCTAGAGTTAGGTTGTCTTGGCTCTAGACCAATTTTATCTGGGTTTTGCGCCTCTAACGAGTGTATGATGTCTGTTAGAGGGAACACTTGGGAGATGTAAGTATAGTGTTAGGTCTGATGGTTGCCTTGACAGACTAGACAAGATTGTCTTTTGTCAATACTCCCTTCCCTCTGGGTTGCTAAATTGATTAAATACTATTTGTGAAGTGACTCTAGGTTCAGGAATTGGACGATAAAATGGTTATGTGCATTTCATAATGCATAGGTTGGTCTTATCCATGGAGGGAGGTTGAGGGTGATGATGTGCCCCCTGATTGGCTGCTTTTCTATTGACATGAAGAGAATGGACCTGATTGTCACATATTCTTGCATTGTCGATATTTCCGTGTATTTTGTATATAATTCATTTTCTAGGGAGAGGAATACTATGGCCATGTGTAAATTGTTTAATGCTGAACGAAATCGTGGGATATAATGGAAATGACAAATCGGGTGGTCGCCAGAACACACCCCACATGAATACTGGACTTCTTATACGTCGTCGTAGTATATGGGGTCAACAGGATACCATCTCTAAAATATCTCTAGGGATGCACAGTCAGCAATGAAATGATCATGTTCATCACAGAGTGCGCAAAGTTGGATAGGGGGTGGAGGGTGATATTGAGGGGGAGGTGGTCATTCAGGCGATTGCCTCGCCTCTTTTAGGTATAGTATGACTCGAGGTTCTCCCTCATCTATATGTATGGGGGGGGAATTGAGCGATCATCTTGGTATGATTTCTCCAGGGTGTGGAAGGCATCCCTATATCATGGCATCTGTGCGAAATGATGCGTGTAATTCCCATAATGGTCACAGATGGCACACGCATTTTTGGTGCATAATGCTTTCCCTTGATTTTTTTGTGGCATGTTCCTTTTTATGGGAAATTGGGGCCACAACATTTCTTTTGGTGCTTAGAAGAGGTTTTAATTCATCTAATTCCAGGAAAATATTATAGGATGGCCTACGATATCGCATAATGCACAAGGTTGCAATGCCCTAGGTATGATGGGGTTTTCTATTTTCTTCCTTTTTTTTGTTTTCTTGATCACTCTAACTGGCGTTGCTATGGGAGTCTCGTTAACTGGCTTCATCTCTTGAGGAGTGATGGGGGTTATCCTTGTAGACATGATGTCAGGGCTTCCCAGCATGGCTGGTGGGACAAAATAACAGACAAGTATTGTAAGGACATGTTTGGAAATGTTACAATTTCCAAGACTTGATGTGACACAAAACTAGGTGGAGAGTATAAGAATGGGGTTTGAGAGATGGAATACGGTAGAAAATCTATTCCAGTGGCCTTGGTTTCCATACTAGTAGTCTTTGTCTCCTATTTGGTTTTGGTGTGTAATGATAACATCGTGCACACCGGTGCCCCTGTGATACCTGAGATTGCTTCTGGTATGACAAGGGGATCTCATAGGAATGATCCTATGATTGATGATAACTTGAATTTACCAAGGCCATATTCTTAGTACCGCATGAGCGAATCTGTATTTTTTTCTACATAAGGTAGAATGACATCGACAACCATTATGGGTTTCTTATCATAGTATGTCAGTTGGTCAACGGTGATGATTTGATCCTCGTGGGGGAACATCATCACCTGGAGAATGGAGGAGGATATGGAAGCCATGGCATACATATAACTCCACCCAAGGAGTATATTTTAGTCAAGATGAGCATCCAAGACTTCAATGTCGATGAGTAATGATTTTCTGGCCAATTTAACAGGGACATTATGATATAGACTGACGGGAGCAGAAGGTCGTCTGTCATATTCTCTGAGCATGATGTCGGATGGATTTAGTTTGGGTGATTCCAAATTCTTCCAAACAGACTTGGACATGATGCATGTAGATGCACCTTCATCGATGATACATTAATGTATAATGATATTTTGGATTGAAAATAGTATCTAAAAGGCGACCAATGAAGGAAGCCTAGGGGTGGCTTTATCTAAGTCAAAAGCCATTAGGAACAAATAAGAAAGGTTGATTGCACCTAATGTGGAAAGTAATGCTTTTCAATGTTTTAGGCACAATTGTAGGACCTCGAAAGCCGCAATGGTAGCAGTAGATTGTGCTAAATCATCCATGATGTTGTAGTTATGGGTCATTTTTGAGTAGTGTCCTACGCGCCTAGTTGGACCCTTAGCCATTTTTGGTAGGGGTTCAATAGGTATTTTGGATATAGTCAATGGTGCAGTAGGTGCGCTCTACTTTGCCCTTAAGATTTGGTGTCTAGGGGGCATCATATATTCAATTCCTTGTCTGGAAGAACATTTCTTCACCACTCATGTAAATTTCATGGCTAATGTTCCTCGAATCATTTTGGGGTGGTTGTTATTGTTCGGTATTAACCACTCCGTGGTGGGTGAAGGGCTTCTGCATTATAGCGGTTCACTGCGTAGGCCCCCCTTGTCCACATTTACCCTGGAGTTTTTTTAGTTCAGGGAGCTCGATACAGTGATGAGTGTAATGGTCGTACTCACCACATATAGCACAAGGATGTTTTGTCCATAGACTATCCCTCTTGTTATGCCCTTGGGAGTTATTGTTTGGTTCCTGGTTTTGATTTTCGATGGGGTAGCCCCCAGTCTAAGATCAAGGGGGGAATTGCTGGTTACTGCACCCCTGCGTAGAGTCTCCCTTTTTTTTATTCTTAGGATTTTTCCTTGTAGTGTTAGGAGGATTATTATGATTCTCCTGATCGTAAGACTGGCGCGACTGAGCCTGAGAAGGTTGCACGAAGTTCACCAACACGTTGTTTTGCAGTGGTGGGATTTGTGCAAGGAAGGGGAATATTGGTTTCCCTGTCCCTGGTTGGTGTATCGTTGCTGGAGGGATTTATTCCGTTAGCATTCTTAGCTGAGTAGTGGGTCCCTTACAAGGGAGGGTACGATCCTCCTTGTTGATGGTGGTATGATGACATCCTATTTGTCATATTCTGCAAAGGTGCAGAGTGAGTATGTTGGTAGCCAAGTTGCGTGATGTTCTGGTTAGAATCATATGAGTAACCTGGGTACTAGATACTACTGCCTAGGTGATCTTGGGTCAATGACTCGATCAAGACCTCTGCAGTATTCGACGCACCTGGAAATTCTCTGTAAGTTTGTAGGTGTAGGGCATTAAGCAGGACATTGTAAATGTATCTTGACTGGGTGTATATAAGTTCGAGTTGCTGGGCTTTACAACTGGAATCCTCTTTGGAGGAGGTAGGTCTTTTGAGATATATATTGTGAGATTTTTCAAAAACAATTCCAGTAAGACTCTGTCTTCGAGTTTGGCTTTGCACAAACTATGATGTTGCCGCCATTTGTGGAGATGGTATGAGATATGGAAAGCTAGAATTTTCCTAAAAGGAGTTAGTAACTCCATCCCCAAATCATGGTGGATGGGTAACTAAAAATATTTGAGGAATGAAGTAGCAAGGGTGCTAAAGGTTCCATGCAAAGTGGAAGGCTGCTCCACATACCATTTCGTGGCAGGTCCAGTTAGGGTGCATTGAAATAGTCTCAGTCGAATAGTATCATCAATAATACTATTGGATGAACACCATAGGTGGAAAGTCATAATGTGATTTCCAGAGTCTTCCACTTGCTTCCCTTTGAATTTTGGAATGTCTGAGGGGAGCTTCGTGGGCATGGGGGGCTAATTGGGGTTGTGTGCAATGGGTTCATTAGTTAGCTTTGATATATCTGGGATGTTTAATGATGCTAAAAAAGGTAATTGAGTGTTGACTGCCATTGTGTACTGTGGAAACACAGGAATCTGAGTGTGATGATGTATCGGGGGTGTCTGGAAAATATTACCTTGTGAAGTACCCTATTGTGTGTTTTTCTAACTCGCTGGAGGGGTATCGCTCCTCTGCCCTCTAGGGTTTGTGGGAGGAGTTGTGTGTGGTGACCCTATTGGGGTTTCCACGCGTGTGGTGTTGGGTGACCCTTGGGGGTTTCCAACTAAATGTGCCCTAATAAAGGATGATCAAATAATGGTGGCATCGTGTTGTATTTGACGCCTAAATGGAAAAATACTTGACACTCCTCCCTCTAATGGGGGAGGTCCAAAAAACGTCTAAATCGATGAGGTCTCGTTGGGTCCATTATGATGTCGACTCGGTTAATTTTAAAAATATTTTTTGTTTTATGAGAGGAGGGATATTATTACATAAGCAAGTCTGTTCAAATACATAAAACAAAGTGAAAGATAAAAGGTAATTTTTTCCTTTATATTAATTTCATGTGATCAAGAAAGAAAAAAATATGGTTTTGGTTGTTTTGTGTATGATACTCAAAAAGCCTAAAAAGACCTAATCATCCTCACAGTCTCAAATGTAACTGGGACTTGAGATGATATCTTCTAATGGGTACTGGGGCTAACATCCTGAAAGAACTAGGGACACCTTCCAGTAGCCAAAGAATCTACCAAGGTAAAGGTATGGGGATCTAGTGTTGCCTGCATGATCACCTATAGGGAAGGATGCCCTAGATTTGGCCACTAAAGTACCATCGTCCCATGTAAGCATTCGAGATGATCTTCTTGTTATTCAACTACCAGTATCGAGCACTAGATGGGTCAGGTAGCCCCAAAAATTACCGCACACACTGGTCCTAAGCTTATCCCCCTCTGAAATGGGTCTTTGTAGTGCTCAGGAATTCTATTCCATGGGTGGATAGATAGATTTTAAGATCCCTAAAAAGTCAGCATCTATGTTTCAAAATGTAGAATGACCATGGTGTCTTATTGAATGCCTACCCCAAATGGTCCTAACCTAAAATATAATTTATTTTGTGGCTCCTGTGAGGAGAATTTAGTGAGTTCAATTAGTGGTTAGTTTTAGAGAGTCTTAATTTGCTTAAGGTGTGTCTTGGTGAAGCAATCGTAAGAAGAGGACAGAGGTCCCAACACACTGGGTGCCCTTTGTTCTGGTTCTTACTAATGCTTCGTGTGTGATTTGGAGTGTACAATCATGCTGAGGCCTTGGAATTCAGTTGCCACAACATGGGCGAAAACCGTCCTGTTTGTACCTTAAATCAGCTCCTTTTCCATTTGGTGTGGTGGCTTCGACTAGGGATAGTGGGACTAGTTTCCCAATAAGGATGATTTTGGGATGTGTTTTGATTATATATCATGCAATGTAAAATGATTCTAATCTATCACATGCATTGATCTAACACTATTCTATCTAACACTATATATTATACTATATTCCCGAGGTGTTCTTCCTTTATGTGATCTAAAGAGATATCCTCGAACTATTAGTAATGAAGATTATTTAATAGTTGAATGAGATGAAAATTATGTAAAGATAATTCTTCTAAAAAAATAGTTTGATTAGAAGAATTGTGAAAAGTGTATCGCATTCATATGTGTGATTATATATCCAATAAGAAATCACAGAAAAATATTAGTACAAAAGTGCATTTAACATTCATCTATAATTACGTTTTAAATATATAATGCAATAAAAAGATTATTGTCAATCTAGAAAGCAAAAATTAATAGAAGTGAATAGAAGTACCATATGTACGAAGTTCTACTCATGTAAACTGATAGTAGATATCTGCTCCTCTTCACTTTAAAGAAATTTAAAGAGTAAAATAGTGCAACATCAGTTAAACAACTTCAAATTTCAAAAGATAATAGATTGTGTTCCATTAATTCATCAAAGCATTCACAAACTTACAAAAGTGCATTCTTTGCAAATGTTTTTGACAAATTTCAGGACCCTTCTCTAAATGCATGAGAGGGGTTTAAATACTAAACTGAATATGTTTAAAAATAGATTATTAAATAAAAATAGAGGAGGTTTCAAACAACCATCCTCATAAGACAAACTTTAACTACAATCTAGGAAAATAAAGTAACAATGTAACTATGAATTCTGATCTTTTATTTGGATTTGATCCCAAAGTTGAAAAATATCTAGCATAGGTTTGAGCTCAGCAGGCTGTGAAATCCTTGATCTAACATGTCCCTTGAATAGCGCATTTTCGAGTGCTGGCTGTGATCCTTTTGTTGAATCCGTTAAGGACTGCAGGGTTTGGTACTGATGATAAGGTTTCATCAGAAAATTCCAATATTTTTCTTGATCAAACTTATTTGCTTTTTTAATCATTTCTTCCTACATTTCCAGCTTTTTTTCCAATGTGTTTCTAGTTGCTTGACTTCTGAGAGCATGTTAAACGTGTGCACTTTGATAAGTTATGCTTTCAAAATTTGTTCACATACAGATTTAGTAATTTCCTTTGTTAACCTTGATGCTTTCCTTGTTTCTTTCTTTGCTTGATTTATATGTGCTTCCCAATCCTTAAATAAAATATCCTTGTGGAATTTATCTATCTGGGGTAGATCGGCTTCCTTTCCTGAGTCTGAAGCTTTCCATTGAATGTGTTCATTGTGTTAGGATCCCATGATTTAGCAGATTTGCAAGACCAAATGCACAGGTTAACATCAAACCAGTCTTTAGAGTCCTAGGACCTAGCCTTCCTGGACTCAGAGAGGGCTCTCTCTTTGTTTGTGTGAAAGATGTAACTTGATAGCTCTTAGGGTTTGATTTTAGGCTAGTTATTAGGTTCAAGGTTTTTTTGTTTGTTTGTTTGATTGATAGGGTGGGTAGGTTGTCAAGCAAAATAGATAGAATAGGAGAGGTTTAGACCATTGGGCTATGGAATCTGAAAAGGCCTAGAAAATTACAAAAATATATCAAGGGTTCTTTGGAGGGCAATTTAACAAGGCTAAATGGATCTTCAAGGCTTAGGTGAGTGGAGTGAACATTAAATTGTGAACAAAGTAGGGAAAAGGGAAATTAAGAATCCTTTGTCAAATACTTTAACAAGAAATGCCTCTAAGAATAATATGCATGAAGACAAAACCAAAGACAGGGCACACCATACTTCTTTTACCAAACCCTACCAAGAAACCATCAAGGCAACAATCCGGTAAACCCTAGAGAGCAGGGAACTCCTAACCTCTCAAACTATCTACCTTCAGTAAAAGAAAACATCTAAGATAAACATATAGCAATGATCAAGGGAAGGTAACTCCTAAATTCCTTAATAAAACTATAGATAAACTTCAAAACAACCATTTAAGATAAGAGAAAGGGTAGGGAAAACCATAGACCTCTTCAACTAAACCCTAACTGGAAATACCTTGAAGTAAAGACCTCAAAAACAATGTTTAAAGTGATTTCAAAGGGCAAGGATAACCATAAACCTCTTTGACACTAACTCCATTGAATCATTCATGAGATAAACAAGTTGAGTGGATTTAGAGAGCAACTAAGAATTCTCTAAACTAACCTAGTAGAGGAAAACATGAAAGCAAGAGAAGCTGACAAACTTAATGAACTTTTGACAGCATACCTTAAGCTACAAATTTTATTCTAATGCAAGAGAAGGATGAAAAAATGTGTAAAACATAAGAAAATTAAGACAAGTACAAGATGAGAAAGACATCACCACTAGCCATGTTCATGAATCATGTAAAGTGCTTGTGTTATTGATGTGTAATCCAAGAAATCTACAAGGCTCCAAAGCCAAAAACTCTTTACAACTCAGAGCTCATACTCAGTCCAACACTAACTAACCAACTACCAACCAACAACAAAAATGAGCCCTCAATGCTCTATTTATCTATAAAATGAGGAGGTGGAAACCCTAAGAGCCTTCTAGAAACCATAGATACACCATAAATGTCATTTATGTCCAAAGAGGCCATGCAAGGCCCGAGGCATATAATATCTAAGCTAATAAATGAAAGATAAATTAAAAAAAAAAAATCCTCAACCAATTCTGGAGTGATTTGCCCAAAAAATCTCGAAAATATCTTTCAGTGTGTTTTGTTGACTTTTTTTCAAGGTGGCAACTTTAGAGGTCTGAAGGTGTAGCGCATACACAGAAAAACTAGGTCCACTTGCAGCCAAGTTTTGATGGCCTTCCCGATGTCAGAATTGGCTCCATGATGGCTCGTTGGAAATATTGTTGAGTCTAATTTCCAAAAATTTCCTTTTTTTTTTATTGGGCTCCAGTAACCTATTCAAAAATTAAATCTCCCAAGGCTGCTCAAGGCGCAGCGCCAGTCCTGAAAACTAGGGAGAAAGGTGAAATTTGGGGTGCTTTTGAGCCTTTTGAGGGACTAAAACTACTCCAAATGACCTGAAATTTGGTGAGCATGTTGTAATTGAGCTAGGGATTCCAAAAATGTAAATTTTTCCTCATGATGATGCTTGTAGTAAAATCGTAGCGCCAAGGGTGTTGTGCTTTTGACCCTTCAAATAAACAAAAACCAAAAATTTTCAAAAAGTTCCCAAAATTTGCAAATATCTTCTTCATGGAGTTTTGGATGCCTGTAGAGAAACACCAACCAATATCTCAAGGTTTTCTTGGTGTTTTTCCTCATTGAGTGTTTTAATTTTAGTAAGGGCTCTTTTGAGTTTGGCCCTTGCAAATTGATTTTTCAATGCATAGTGCTTGGCCATCCATTTCTGTTGGCCAAGGTCCTTTGTATCTTCTTCGACTGCTTGTGTTCATCCTTATAGTAATTAATAATGTACCTTGCCATGCCAAGGCTTCTTTGTAGGTCTATGATCTCTGCATCTTTGCTTTGGAGCAATATGCTTGTAACCCTTTCCTCATCTTCATTTTCACTATCAAGGTCAATATGAATGAGTTCAAATTCCTTTTCAACTTCATGCTGATATTTTTCTTCTTAATTCACCTTTTGTTTGCCTTTATCCAATGGTTTAGTGGATGTGGAAGGCATTTCCCCTTTCCTTTTAGAGGCATCAAACACATGCCTTTCTCCTCTTTGGTATGTCAAAGCAAAAGGTTTGATTGTGATCATTTTGGTGTCTTCATCATGGTTGCCATCTTGACTGTCAGTATCACTGCTATCCTTACTGTCCTGATGGATTTTATGGCTACCATCATTTGTATCCATGTCTTACTCTTCATTACCTTGACTTCTTCTTACCTCATTATCTTAAATATCAGCCTCACTGTTTGCCTCTCCACTGATTTCTACACTATCATCATTACCACTATCAGGAGCCTCGTCACACTCTGTTTCATTGTCACTTGCTTGTTCACTACCACTTCTTCACTTGTTTCCATACTGTCTTCTGCCTCCTAGGCACTTGGATTTCTTCACTATTAACATTCCCTCCTCCTGACATTTTGATCACTGTTGTTTTTAAACAAACCCTAGCTTTGCTTGTGAAACTTGATATGAGAAGTGAATTGGAATGATGGTGAAAGGAAAACTTTGCAAGTGAGTGAGAGGAAGGTGTAGTTGTATGACTGAGCCTTTTAAGCTTTGATGAATGGTAAATCTTCAAATCATTGCACCCACACTACTTCATACCCTATTTCACTGATATATCCCAATTCGTAGGTGATGGAGGTTTAAACAGGGTTTTGAGCAAGAATATTTAGGGTTTCTAATCCTTAGGGTTTGTTCCAAATTCTTCTTGACTTCAAACCATCAAAATTCATTGTAGGAAAAGGCAAGACATCCACCTACGAATTTTTAATTTCCTTGAAAACTCTTGATAGCAGCTTGAAGGAGTTGTTTGATGTTTTTTGGGATCTTGTAGGTGAAGGAGGAGCTCCAGGCGAAAGCACAGCACCTGCACGCAGAGTCAGGTCCTCCCTGCCCAATGCGTAGTTCCTGCACATTTTTTCAGGTCCTCGCTGCCTAACTCGTAGTGCCTGCATGAATTTTCGGGTGCCAGGCTCTCCTGGGCACAATGCCTGAATGTAATCTGGGCCTATCGGGCTTTCCTAGGCGCAACGCCTGAATGCAGTTTGGGCCTGTCGGGCTTTCCTGGGTGAAAGCGTAGCATCTCCAAGAATGCTTAGCACATGTCTCTAAACACGCAGCGCAGTGCAATCTTGCACTAGAAAATCCTCTGAACGCGCAGCGCCGAACATTAAACGCATTGCGCCAACCTGAACGTGCAGCGCCGAGTAACTTGCCTGAAATTTGACTGGAAACTCAGATTTTTATCCTTGAAGATTTTTGACTCTTTGTAAGTGAATAATAAGCCAAATGATAGACAAAATACCCCTTTATAGCCTAGGAAAATAAATAAAAGTTTGAGAACCCACTTTGCTAATGTTTTTTTAGTCCTTTTCCTTTAACCGATATCCCTTTGACCCCTTTTTGCTATAGGTGGTTAAAAAAAAAAAAATGGACCTTTCCTTTTCCTCCTTGAGTTTGACATATTCACTTTATGTTTTGAGGGGTTGCACACATTAATATTTTCAAAGTTTCTTGTGCTTTTCATCATAACATTCAGTCTGTCTTTCTTAGCTTTTTCTTTCTAACAATTTTTCTTTGTTTGCTCTGTAGGTCGCTGATATGTTTAACTTGACTTCCCTTTGGCCTATTTATGCCTTTAACTCCTTTGTTGACAGGTGATTTGTGAGAACCCTGAAATTTCTCTTCCCTTTGATCTTTGAAACAAGATAACTCTACCCTTGACAATATTTATGAGTTTTAAACATAAAGGAGCACCTATCAACATTTTCTTTGTTCTTACCTTGGAGATAAAATTACCTTTTTCTTGGCAGGTGACTGAACACCTTGTTTTCAACATTCTCACTGATCCTTAGGCATGAGAAACTCACCTTTGACAAGCAATATAGATTTCAAAATCATGTTTGCTATCTCCTCTTTTTTTCCACTTTTGATTTGCAAGTGCCATGACATACTGACTTAGCCTTTTTTGGTATTCTTGAAGTTTGATATATTCAATCTACACAGAAGCAACCTTATAATCACCTTGAATTTCCATCTTGGAGCTCAACCCTATGTTTTTATCCCTTTTATCATTGAGGGTAAATGACTAAAATGAGAAATTTTAACTTCCTGTCACTGATACCCTTTGCATCCTCTTTCTTTTGAGGCAGTGAGACATTTTACCTTAACAAACTTTGGATATCACTCACAACGGTCCCTTCAAATATTCCTTCTGTTGTCATCATGGAGGTCTAACATCTTCAATTTACCTCTTTTGGCTATCTTTCCAAGACCTTAGGTTTCTGGGTTGCTTGAGAACAATTATCAGTGTTGTCTTCTAAGTTCTCTATAGCCCTTTCAATTTCATTCACTTATGTTCAGTTCACCTCGCTTTTTTACCTTTTGTATATATAATTTCTAAAAAACTTCTTCCATGTTTGGTTTCCTTGGTGTGCCTCCTTCATGTGGTTTTTTGTATCGGATCTTTTCTTGGCAAATTGTTGGCCCAATCAGGCTTGAAACCCTAATTCTCTTTGAACACAACTGCTCCATCTATATTTTTTGTGAATGTATTCATTTAGGAGCAGGCCTCTTACCTTACCAATTTCCTGCTGACATCACTTTAACACTCCTGTAGAAATTTCAAAACTCACAATTGCATTTTACAGAACTTGAACTTGACTAGGTGGTCCTCTTTGGAGATTTTTCCGATCTTTCTTGGACCACTATGTGCTGATCATGTTTTGCATTTGAACCAGCTTCCAGTACTGGAAAAGCAGATCTTGAAACACCAATGAAGACCCTGCAACCTATGAAACCCTAATGACCTAGTGGGAGGCTCATTTGACGTGGTCTTTGACTGAAATCTAGTTTGGGGTCTTCAAGTGTAGAAAATAGAGTTTTTGATAAATTGATGTATTGAAGATCCAAAATAAAAGGTACTTGATTTATCTAAAGAGCCTACAGATATAATTTTGATACCATAAATGCTTGAGGAAACTGGTGAACATGGGAGGGAAAGGTTGTTTGATAACCCTAGATGGAAAGTGGAGGGGTGAGGCAAAGGAAAAATAGAGTGCTAAGGTTATGCGTGGGAAAATAGGATATAGATGAGTGGCATAAGCGCATGAGGGGTCTTCTAGGAATGGTAGGTTAACCATGAAATGGAAAAATAGTAGAAATAGTGAAACATTTCGTATAAGGATAATGAAGGTAGTGAGATTTATAAAACTCACAATATTCAGGAATCTTGTTTTTAGAAATCTAGGAAAAATATTTAGTCATATACAAATAGAAAAAATTATTGATGACTAACAGTGGCTCCACTTGGGGAGGGAAGCTCCTTTTTAGGAGGTGTCCAGAACTTCAGATATCAAATCTCTGAGTTTTGAAGACCAGTGCCTTATCCATTGGGAAAATCTCTCTTCCTTAGTTTTACTGATGTTCTCTTGAAGCTATGATCTCAAAATTAGAAATATATGCTTGCTTCAACTTCATTTCTACCTACACATCATACCTTGCCTAACATTTTTCTTCCTTTGGGTGCAATTGGGCTGGAAAACCCTTTGACATTTTTTCTTTTTGAAAGAAAAACCAACTATCTACTTGTACCCTTATCACTTCCAAGAGTTCAGATTAGGCTAATGAACTCTTTTATTCTCTACCTAGACTATTCATCTATCAAGATTAATCTATTTAACAGACTTCATTCTCTAATCTACTGACATGAGATTGAAAACATGATTTAAACCAGGATTAAGCAATCTGATTTACCATGGGCTATGGCATTGGGACAAACTGCACACAGACATTATTTTTGTACAAACAAAACTAGAAAACATGAGGGCTATGATTTATCATTTTTTAGGCATCCCTATCCTTTCTCTTTGGTTCAGATTTGAGCATTTAGAACCAGCATCTTTTCTTCCTAATCTAACCTACTGACAAGTCAAGCTTACATGGTTTAGACAAGTCTTCTTTCACTAACCTATCAGCAGAAATTCAAAACATTTTCAGCCATGATTAGGCTAGATGACTAAACAAGACTCTTTTTCTTAACAAGTAGTGCCATTTAGGCTTGCATACTTTCAACAGTACTCCTTTTTGGGTATGGGGTTGTACCTATTCTTTTCCTGCCCTCTTTTTCTTATTTTTCTATTTTTATATTTTTTAGATCAATATTCTGAGACAAAAAACTATAAAGATGCTCATAGTGTTGAGCTTATTACATGCCTATCTACCCTAATCTAACTTGGAAATTTCTGCTGTTCTAGGTGATGCAATAGTTCCAGTGCAGTCAGTTAAGCAGCGATGAGAATAGGTAGACAACTTGTTAGAGGGAACAATAATATACCTTGATTATGTGTCTTCATAACCAAGGCTATCATAGCTAGTGGAAACTTTTGAAGTATTTGATTCTTGTAAATAATCCATGTCTGGAACCTCGAGCCTATCAAGATCTTCATGTAATCTGCTACAAGATCAAGAAAATCATGATGTAAACTTTCTTCTCTCAAGCTTTTCATGAATGTTTGGTCATCTATATCCTAGAAATTAGCTTTGAAAACCTCATCTTTAGTCTAGTCCTTGAAAGCACAATCATCTCCTGCCTGCAAGTCAAAAGGTAGTACAATTTCCTTTTTCTTAGGGGAAGGGAGGCTTTCCAAAAATCCTTTAGGATCTGGGAAATTGTATGACTGAATTTGAGAGTTTAAAATTTCAATGTTAGTTTCATATTTTTCAACCACTATCTCCAGAAAAATTTTCTTAACTTCAGGGTCAACTTTGCTTGACCTCAAAATGAGAAAGACAGCCTTTAGGAGATCATCATCAAGTTGAAGTTCTGCTAACTGAATTGAAGTTTCAATATATATAAGATATGTCACAAACCCTGTCATTTTGTTCATTCGGTCCGAGAAAAGGGTCACTATATCTTTTCAACTAGTCTAGAGTCTTTTACTAGTGGAGTCTCTAGGTTTATTGAGAGTTGTGGAGTCACCATGTGGATGATTTCAACTTTTCTATCCACCATCAGCATGATTAATGCATTCCTAGGGGAGTCTTAGAGAACTAGTGGGGCTAGTAAGCCTACTGGAGGCCAGTGGAGTCGCCAGGTTGATGTTTTTTACTGTTTTGAGGATAGGTATTTGTGGTCCACCACCAAAAATTTGCAAAAACCAATCTAGGGATGTTTTTTTTGGTTTTATGAGTTCCTTTATGTAGCCCTAAGGTTTTAAAGATTTTCCTCCAGTTGAGTCATCATTTTGCTAGGATAGTGAAACAATTAGATTCTACTTTTGGCTAACACTTGAGTTTTCTGAGTTTGATAGGGATTTGAGAATTTCGGAGGGATACTTAGGATGTTATTTACTCAAAGTCCCACTGTGATCGCCACCATGTTAGGATCTCGTGATTTGGCATATTGGAAAGACAAAATGCACAAGGTAACATCAAACCAGTCTTTGGAGTCCTAGGACCTAGCCTTCCTGGACTCAGAGAGGGCTCTCTCTATGTTTGTGTGAAAGATGTAACTTGATAGCTCTTAGGGTTTGATTTTAGGCTAGTTATTAGGTTCAGGGTGTGTTTGTTTGTTTTTTTGTTTGATTGGGTGGGTATGTTGTCAAGAAAAACAGATAGAGTAGGAGAGGTTTAGACCATTGGGCTATGGAGTCTGCAAAAGGCCTAGAAAATTACAACAATAGATCAAGGGTGCTTTGGAGGGAAAGTTAACAGGGCTAAATGGATCTTCAAGGCTTAGGTGAGTGAGTGAACATTAAATTGTGAACAAAGTAGGGAAAATGGAAATTAAAAATAATTTTTCAAATACTTTAACAAGAAATTCCTCTAAGAATACTATGCATGAAGACAAAACCAAAGAGAGGGCATACCATACTTCTTTTACCAAACCCTAGCAAGAAACCATCAAGGCAACAATCCGGTAAACCATAGAGAGCAAGGACCTCCTAACCTCTCCAGCTATATACCTTCAGTCAAAGAAAACATCTAAGATAAACATATAGAAATGATTAAAGAAAGGGAGCTCCTAAATTCCTTAATCAAACTACAGAGAAACTTCAAAACAACCATTTAAGTTAAAAAAATGGCAGGGAACACCATAGACCTCTTCAACTAAAACCTAACTGGAAATACCTTGAAGTAAAGACCTCAAAAACAATGTTTAAAGTGATTCAAAGGGTAGGGATAACCATAAACCTCTTTGACACTGAATCAATTGAATAATTCATGAGATAAAAAATATGAGTGGGTTTAGAGAGAAACTAAGAATTCCCTAAACTGACCTAGTAGAGGAAAACATGAAAGCAAGAGAAGCAGACAAACTTAATGAACTTTTGACAGCATCCCTTAAGCTAAAACTTCTGTTCTAAATCAAGATAAGGATGAAACAATATGTAAAACATAAGAAAATGAAGAAATATACAAGATGAGAAAGACATCACCATTAGCCATGTTCATGAATCCTGCAAAGTGCTTGTGTTATTGATGTTCAATCCAAGAAATCTACAAGGCTCCAAAGCCAAAAACTCTTTACAACTCAGAGCTCATGCTCAGTCCAACACTAACTAACCAATTACCAGCCAACAACAACAATGAGGCCTCAATGCTCTATTTATCTAGAAAATGAAGAGGTGGAAACCCTAAGAGGCTTCTAGAAACCATAAATACACCATAAATGTCATTTATGTCCAAAGAGGCCATGCAAGGCCCAAGGCACATAATATCTAAGCTAATAAATGAAATATAACTTAAACATAACTCATCAACCAATTCGAAGTGATTTACCCAAAAAATATCAAAAATATCTTTCAACGTGTTTTGTTGATTTTTTTGCAAGGTGGCAGCATTAGAGATCTGAAGGCGCAATGTTTGCACAAGAAAACTGCGTCCACGTGCAGCCAAGTTTTGATGGCCTTCCCGATTTTGGAATTGGCTCTGTGATGGCTCGTTGGAAAGCTTGTTTAGTATAATTTATAAAAATTCCATTGGTTTTATGATTAGTTTCCACTAACCTATTCAAAAATTAAATCTCCCAAGGCTGCTCAAGGCACAGTACCAGTCCTGAAAACTAGGCAGAAAGGTCAAATTTGGGGTGTTTTTTAGCCTTTTGAGGGACCAAAACTACTCCAAATGACTTGAAATTTGGTGAGGATGTTGTAATTGAGCTGAGGATTCCAAAAATTTAAAATTTTCCTCCTAAGGATTATTTTAGGAAAATCGTAGTGCCAAGGGTGCTGTGCTTTCGGCCCTTCAAATCAGCAAAAACCAAAAAATTTCAAAAAGTTTCCAAAATTTGCAAATATATTCTTCATGGAGTTTAGGATGCCTGTAGAGAAACATAAGCCAATATCTCAAGGTTTTCTTGGTGTTTTTCCTCCTTGAGTGTTTGAATTTCAGCAAGGGCTTGTTGGTCGATTTAATTGTCGGATTAAACCTCTCAATATTAATTATCAATCCGGGAGTCGTAAATGCGAGTTGTACTTCGTATTGTCTCAGATTAATGGTCAGAGTATAAATATATCCCTTTGTAATGATAAACTAGGTATTGGAATGAAACACACCTTTGCTGGAAAATAAACAATATTGAAAAGGAGACCTACTTAACCAATTTCATTCACTGCAAACTCCATACTGCAATTAAACCATAAGGAAATTCAAGGCACTCCTAAATCATTCTCGCACTGGAATTCTGATTTTTAAATCTCCTATGATATCTTGAAAACCTTAACCTATTTTTTCCTCTCATCAACTTGAAACTATCACTTGAAACTAATCCTAAGATAAGAAAAAAGGTCACAGATTATACTAATGATAACCTCACATATTAAACTAACTAGAAATACCCTTCATAATAAATTCAAGATTCAAATTAACAAAGTAAATTTCTAATTCCATATTCAATTTCAGAAATCGTTGTATTTCTACGATCCCATTACATTTAATTTAACAAGAGGAATATAGGGTAGCATTGTTTTATAACTCAAACACATATCTTGTAATGAGTAATAATTGTTTAGTCCATTAATTGGCATGAAGCTACGATGACTGAAATGCTTTGAGATTGAACCACACATTCACACAGAAACCTGAAATGTTAAAATCACACACATCTAATTAGCCTACGTTATGGATCAAGCTTAGCTCCAGAGGTGGTGGGCCCTCCCACGCATGGAGTAAGCTGGCTTACTGCAATCGAGGGAAGGTTTAAAACATAAAATACTGGAATGCATAGTTAACCATGGCACAAATGCTTATACTCACAATAGAAAATTGAAGGCAATCATCTATTCTTGAGACAGCATCTGGAAAATTGATTTATACAAGTCTGGCACAACAATTCTAATTTTACACACAGAAATTTCCTGTCTCCATTACACGACTCTGCAAATTTCATTCTGGTTCTACATCTTAGAATTCGACTTCACATTGAGAAAGTTTTTCCCTCTACATATGAGAATTTTCCCCTATCTAAATGACAGATTAACTCCATCTGTGCCCTGTCTAATAGATGGATGAACTCCCATAATTACATTTCTGTTGTCTAAATGATGGATTAACTCCCCTTTCATTTTGATCATGGAAACTTATATATATATATATATATATATATATATCGATCGGATTTACAAATTGGGGCTTCAATCAACCAATTAAAATACAGAAGATAATTGGTTTTAACAATTTTGCCAGAATAAGAATTAGTTTTGAAATAGAATGTAAAATTAGGAAATCACTCCTCTATTCATGGGATGTTGTTGTTGCTGGAAGGTGCAATCTTAGCATATCTATACACGGCATCCGAATAGTACGTGATATTGGTCATTGACTCTCCATCAAAATGGTTAACAATGATAGCAAAATCGTCGGGAGAAACACAATCTATTAAGAAGCCAAGATTTGCACCCACATTGTCATGCTTCTTGAAGCCTCCTGCATCATGCATCGAGCTGGTCGCTTAAAAATGGAATTCTGTCAATCCCCCTTCTTTAATTGAACCCTCCTGATCATTACTGCCCTTCTCATCGGTAGACTCAATATTATTATGTGCTTGTGCCTTCAACCCAATTTCATCTTCCAGATATTTCATAACAGTGTTCAACCCGATTTCATCCTCAAGCTCATTCACAGCATCAGTCCCTACTAGCTCACTCTCATTATTATCGATATTATCAATTTTTTCGAGCGCAGTAATTAGATCACTATCATATGCCATCATTCTTTTGCTAATGTTTCACTTTTTGTCTAGCAAAGAAAATCCGCCTTTCAAATATTCATGTCTCCCTTTCTTATTCTGAGAAACTTTAAAGAAAGTATCCATTGCAAGGAAAAGTTGAGCACATACAATAGATAACCCTTGGTTCTATAGGAGAGTTTACACTTCATACCTGAAGACCCACTTTCCTCTATCCTATTCAAGGCATAACTCGATGAAAAAATAGAAGGAAGCCTTCCAATTTTTTTAGATTGATTGTAATATTATGGATTGGCCATAGACCTTCTACTAGCATCCGTATTTGATTCATTTTGATTATACTTAGATTACTCCATTGCATCTCCCAAAGGAAAAGGTGGGGTCGAAGACAAATTCTTATGAGGAACAGCTAAAATACTGTACTTTTTCTCTTCAAAATTCCTTTAACCTAATGTTCATATCTTAGCGTATTAAGTGTGTTCTCATAAGAACCCAAATAGGGAGAGATGCCTGATATCATAACTGTCTGTGAGTTTCGTTTTTAGCCTCGTATAGAGAATCTTTATGATGGCATTTGTTACATAACCCATGACCACATTATCTGGCCAATTGAAGGTTTTGACAAGCTTTCTAGTGTGCAACATTCTTAAATCCATACTCAGATATGATGTTGCTTATGTGCATGGATCCATGCTTAAATGCAGTTCTGCACTAGACTTATTCACCTACTACCAAGAAGACATCTATTAATAACGATATTATTACACAAAGTACTTATTCAATTTCATTAATAAAAATAATTTATAATTTAATTCTAAATGCCTCTAATCATCAACTTAATAAGATAAAAAGGATTAAAACACTAGGTACAATCATGTATTTATTTGATAAAAAACCATAAAAAATTGGACAAAGATGCAACTCAACATCCCCCCACGCTGAACTTCTTGCACGTCCTCGTGCAAGCCAAAACTATAAGACTATAAAATGAGGTAGGGAAAATGTCAACAAAGATTTTAGCAAGTAAAGATGAAAATTTCTGATGTTGTAATGCATTCATTTTCCCGCAACATTGTTATTATTATTACATTACCAGCTAAAACCATGTGAAATGATAAAACAAGTTCAGGTACTGAAAGTATACATTATGGAGAAAAGAGTGTTTACCTTGTCCCAAATGAATTCCATGTTTTGTTTCTACCCAAAGTCTTATGATGAAAATCTAATTTTGTTGAAAAAGTACAGTTTCAAAAGGAATAACACAAGATTCTTGCACCTATTATAACAATCTCATACCTAGGTCATTCAACACATATTTAGAGGCAACTACAATCAATATGCATTGTTGGAAACCAACACCTTGTGAGTAGTCATCATTAAGTAATTAATCACTCTAAACACCATGGAAATTAAAGTGAGTTATGATACCAATCACCAACCTCTTTATTATGTTGTCATCCAGATTCAAAACTAAATTTCCTCTTAATCTAGTACAATGAATAACCTTCCCTAAGGGTACCACATCATTAAAGATTCTTCAATTTTTGAAAGATAGAACTCAAAGCATCATGTTCAAACCGTCTTAAAACCAATGTCGAAGAAAAAGGATGAGTCTTAGAGAAAGAGAAGGATAACCAAGAAAATCATAATATGCAGTTAACTTTAAGACCACAGAGATGGCCCTACTACCCACAGGTGTCCATAACCTCGGCAGGGATGTCTTTTGACCCATCGAAATGTCTGTGTCCCACTTAATAGGAATGGATTCAGAGTTAGCTTATTTTACTTTTTAGATGAAGGCCACTATTCTAGCTTGGTAACTAGCTGATGGCAGTGCCACTCACAAGAAGTAACATAGATGAACAGGTCGGCTCGTGATGAGACCTCCTGTCTTCTAGCTTTTAGACTGAAAGCCATTACTCTGGCTTGGTGACCAGTAGCAGTAATGTCATGCATGTTAGGTCTCATGATCATGGTAGGTCGGCTCATCGTGAGACCTCCTATCCTTCCCTAAATATTTGTAAGCTCTGATTATTATTAACCTTTAAAGGTTACTTAATAAGTGGGGAGACAAATCTACTCCTTAAGAGTACAGGATGGCGTAAATTTTTTTTAATGACAAATCATTCCCGGCTAATTCCTTTACCCTAAGGACTTATTAAAGATATCCCAGACAATGACTAAAAGATTATTTGAGTTAAGAATTCTAGTGTTTACTTGAATAGCTCATTATGATCTTTACAAGAGTGGTCAACCATAGGGGTTTCCAATAGTACCTTTTAAGGGAAACTAAAAATATATATCCTAGATGACAACTTATTAGAGTGATTAATCATGATTACTTTTGCAAAATCATGAGGTATTAGAGTGAATTGTACTCAACAAGATTTGTCACAAATGTGTGTGTTAACAACTAATGTGGATCAAAAGTAGTTTTAACAACCATGATTTAAAATTCAAAACCCTAATAGCACTATAACAACTTTATTCATTTATTACCCTACTTTACTCTAAGAGGTGAAAGACTCCCTTTTAAGTATAGGAGTACTTCCAATGAAGCCATGTGCGTAACAAAATGCTGATTATAATCACACTTAATTTTAGAGAATAGACTTCAAGACATACAAAAGCATGAGAAACCAGTTGCTTCAATTGATATAGTACCAAGAGTTTCTAAATGCTGAGGAAATAAAATGGCTTGATGATTGCTCGAAACTAAGATTCAATGGAATCCACATATTTATGATTCTCCAACTGATGTGAATCTTCCATAGTTTTGTATTCACTCTCTTGGAGGCATAAGGGACCAGGTGAAAGACAAAATATAAATCCCTCAAGTTCAGGCTCAAATATTTTCTTTTCAAATTGCTAAGAATGGTTGAAAGAGATTCTAGGGATATGAGTTTTAACAACATTTTTAGAACATGTTACAATGAAATATTTCTCCTCTGGTGGTATCTGAATTACATCTTCCCGGGGTGAATTTTCTGCAGTAATGGGGGAAGTTTCCAGATTCATTCCCTTTTCCAACATGGAAGGTGTGACATTTTTTTCAATAGGGGAATCAACAAAAGAATAGGTGGTTCAAACTGCTATGCAACCTCATGGTTTAGATTAGGGTTTAGGATGAGGTTTGGGCTAGGGTTTTAGTTAATTCTTGGACTAAAGTTTGGATTTGGATTGGGATTAGGCTTTGGACTAGGGTTAGGTCTAGGTTTTAAATTAAAATTAGGGTTAGGTCTAGGGTATGGACCAGGGTATGAACTAGGGTTAGGGTAGGGATTACGGTTAGATTTATGGTATGGAATAGGTTTATGGTTTGGATTAGGGTTATGTTATGGATGAAGGCTAGGGTAAGGTTGAAAATTCAGTTGGGACCATGGAGGAGTACAACTTAATGGTGCATTAGAAAGAAATTGAGGTTGTTTTTGGTGCTCATATGATTGAATTTGCATGGTATATTTCCCTAGAGAGAAGGATCCAAATGATTCTTGAGGCCATGGAGATATCTGGCTTGAGGATGAGGGCCAAGGCAAGGGCCATTGTGGCCTTGAAGTAGGATATTCAATTGGAGGAGGATTAAAAGTTTTCCATAAAGCTGCAGGATTATAAACATTTTGAGGAACTTGCTCAAGAAAATAAGAATTATTCCAAGTATCAAATGGTGTTGGGTATTGAGTTATACCTAGCGGTTGATTCGATTCCTTACTTTATTCCCTGAGTATCTTTTGTAACTGTGGCAGTGATGGGCAGTGTTCAGTTGCATGACCATCCTCGCAAATTTTGCAAACTTCTAGATTGCTAAGTGGACACTTTCCAAGGTAGTGTTTCTTTTGACAGCTGACGCAAAGGGTAAGTAGTGGTTCTTCATCCTTCTCTTGTTCCTTAAAATCATCCAATTTCAAAATCAAAGATTTAATTATATTAAATTTATGTTCAAGAAATATATTAAATTCTGCACTTGTGAATTCTTCCTCGGATGAGTTTTTTGTCTCTGTAGCAGCATAAAAAATCCTCATTGAATGATTCCTCAAAATGCCATCTTCTTGTTCTCAACAAGTCAACTGGTACATTCCGTCATCACATGGATTAGTACACAAGGGTTCTTACAGTACCCCAAAATGATATAACATTGAGAATTGGATTCTGAAGATAAATGAATTTTAAAAGCTATTGGCTGAAATAAATCTCACCACACTTGCATGAAAGGAAAATTCCGAATCAAAGTACTATTTAATATATGAAAAGAAAATCAATTTGGAAATTAAATATCTAAAGCCAGCTTCTACTTCTACACATAAATGAAATAAAAGTTCAAGAGATACGCAAGATGGCCAGACTTTGGAGCAACCCCACAATAGTGGATGTGTGGCTCTTCACTCACGTCTTACCATACACTCTCTGCCCTCTGAATACCTTGCAATATCCTTGAAACTCTGTAAGAAAATTTTACTTGAGCCAAAATACAACTCCCCGGCACTGGCGCTAAGATGTTGGCCGGTTTAATTGTCGGATTAAACCTCTCAATATTAATTATCAATCTGAGAGTTTTAAACACGAGTTGTACTATGTATTGGCTCAGCTTAATGGCCAGAGTATAAATATATCCCTTTGTAATGATAAACTAGGTAATGGAATTAAACACACCTTTGCTGGCAAATAAACAATCTTGAAAAGGAGACCTAGTTAACCAATTTCATTCACTGCAAACTCCATACTGCAATTAAAATATAACGAAATTCAATGCAATGCTCAATCATTCTCACACTCGAATTCTAATTTTTAAATCTCCTATGATATCTTGAAAACCATAACCTATTTGTTCCTCTCATCAACTTGAGACTATCACTTGAAACTAATCTTAAGATAAGCAAAAAGGTCACACATTATTCTAATGATAACCTCACATATTAAACTAACTAGAAATATTCTTCATAATAAATTCAAGATTGAAATTAACAAAGAAACTTTATAATTCCATATTCAATTTTAGAAATCATTGTATTTCTACAATCTCATTACATTTAATTTAACAAGAGGAATATAGGGTAGCGTTGTTTTATAACTCAAACATGGACCTTGTAATGAGTAATAATTGTTTAGTCCAATAATTGGCATGAAGCTACGATGACTAAAATGCTTTGATATTGAACCACACATTCACACAGAAACCTGAAATGTTAAAATCACACACACCTAATTAGCCTACGTTATTGATCAAGCTTAGCTCCAAAGGTGGTGGGCCCTCCCACGCCTGGAGTAAGCTGGCTTACTGCAATAAAGGGAAGGTTTAAAACATCAAATACTGAATGCATATTTAACCATGGCAAAAATTCTTCTACTCACAACAACAACTTGAAGGAAATCATCTATTCTTGAGACAGCATCTGGAAAATCGATTTATACAAGTCCGGCACAAAAATTCTAATTTTACACAAAGAAATTTCCTGTATCCATTACACGACTCTCCAACTTTGGTTATGGTTCTACATCTCATAATTCGACTTCACATTGAGAAATTCTACCCCTCTACATCTGAGAAATTTCCCCTATCTAAATGACAGATTAACTCCATCTGCGCCCTGTCTAATTGATGGATGAACTCCCATAATTACATCTCTGTTGTCTAAATGACGAATTAACTCCACTTTTGTTTTGATCATGGAAACTTATATATATATATCAGATTTATAAATTAGGGCTTCAATCAGCTAATTAAAATATAGAAGATAATTGGTTTTAACAATTTTTTTGGAATAAGAATGGGTTTTGAAACAGAATGTCAAATTAGGAAATCACTCCTCTATTTGTGGGATTTTTTTGTTACTGGAAGGTGAAATCTTAGCATATCTATACATGGCATCCGAATAGTACGTGATATTGGTCATTGACTCTCCATCAAAATAGTTAAAAATGATGGAAAATTCGTCAAGAGAAACACAGTCTGTTAAGAAGCCAAGATCTGCACCCACATCATCGTGCTTCTTGAAGCCTCCTGCATCACGCATCGAGCTGGTCACTTCAAAATGGAATTATTTCAATCCCCCTTCTTTAATTGAACCCACCTGATCATTACTGCCCTTCTCATCGATAGATTCAATATTATTATGTGCTTCTGCCTTCAACCCAATTTCCTCTTCCAGATATTTCATAACTATGTTCAACCCGATGTCATCCTCAATCTCATTCACAACATCAATCCCTGCTAGCTTACTCTCATTATTATCCATATTATCAATTTTTTCGAGTGCAGCCATTAGATCACTATCATACGCTAGCGTTCTTCTGCTAATGTTTCGCTTTGCATCTGGGAAAGCAAATCCACCATTCAAATATCCATGTCTCCCTTTCTTATTCTGAGAAACTTTAGAGCAAGTAGCCATTGCAAGGAAATTATTAGAACATACAACAGAGAACCCTTGGTTCTATAAGAGATTTTTCCACTTCATACCTGAAGACCCACTCTCCTCCATGCTATTCAAGGCATAACTCGATGACAAACTAGAAGGAAGCCTTCCAAGTTTTTCAGATTGATTGTAATATTATGGATTGGCCACAGACCTTGTACTGGCATCCATATTTGATTTAGTTTGATTATACTCAGAATACTCCCTTGCATCCCCCAAAGGAAAAGGTGGGGTTGAAGAAAAATTCTTAGGAGGAAGAGCTAAAATAATGTACTTTTTCTCTTCGAAAGTCCTTTAACCCAATGTGCATATCCAGCGAATTAAGTGTGTGCTCACAAGAACCCAAATAAGGAGAGATGCATGATATGAAAACTGTCCGTGAGTTTCTTTTTCAGTCTCGTATAGTGCATCTTTATGATGGCATGCATACTATGTTATGGCCTTATTTGACCTCAGACTGAAAAAGGGCAAACCAGGGTAACTACAAACCACACTTAACCTTGTAGCTAGCCCTACAAGGCACGAAGAGGGCTCTCTCCATAAGTAATCTAAGTCAAGGATGATTGCAAAATGATTTTAGGCTAGGTATAGTAGCACGAAATATTTTTTATAAATTTTCTAGGTTTTTTTTGGATCAGATGGAGCTGGGCAGTTTAAATATGGGGAATTAGATCAGAAATATAGAGTATTCTATGGGGCAAGGTAGGCAGGGATTTTAACAACTTTTTTTTTATGATTATGAAGTGTTTAAGACTGGTGAGGAGCTAAGGAGGGCATATGAAATGGATCCTTATCAAACAACAGAAAACATAAAATATTGAATGATTTTCCCAAGGCAGAGCACTGTAACAATGCATTCTACCTATCTAACTTGAAAACATTCAACATAAATAATGGAATTAATGAATGGCATACATAACATCTAAAAAATGATTACAAAATAAGAGACTGTGCTAAAATTTCATACCATAAGGATCCCATAAAAAAATGCTACAAATATTTATTAATTCCCTGCCAAACTAGTTACAAAGATGTACAATCAAACTCAGAGCGTCCCAGTGATTTCCAAATTTTTCCACCCTTAAAAATGACTCAAAAAATACAGTAAATAGATAAGATTTCAGGGGGAAAATCCTTAGAAAGAGGAGCTGTTTCGCTTGCCCCGAAACCAAAATCTGAAGACAGAAAAGAAACCAACAGTATGCCTATGAAAGAGAGTAAACAATATATTTTGACCATTTGGAAGATTTCCTGTTACATTTACTCCAACAGATGGGAAGAGAGACAAATATAGAACCAACCGCCTCATTTATCATTGATTCCATTCCGTGGTCAATGCTATAATGATCCCTGTTTTCACAATTAGCTCATGACCTTTAACAGAATATGTGTCCCTTTTAACCCTTTGCCGAAGAAAACCCTTTAAAAAATAAATAAATCACATTTGCCTCTTTTAACAGAGAAAAACCCCTTTTTCATTGAAAAGAGCGAAAGGGAAGTGGTGGGCCCAAAAATCGCAATCGCACATCGGAAGTAGAAGGAGCGAGGAGACTTTTCGGGAGAAAACACGATATGCGATGGAGCTATGGTGCAGTGGAGAAATGAGTGATGAGCAAGGGAAATGATGCGATTTGAAGCAATGCGATGGGGAAAAGGCCAAAGTAATAAGGGAGTGATGGAAGTAGGCCAATGCGATGGGAAAGGAGGATAGGGGGTTGCCGAAGCGATGAGGGATGAGCAGGGGTGATGGAGGAAAAATACTTTTAAAAAAAATAAAATGAAAATATCACTTTAACATAGGGAAAAGCCCTTTTTCTTTGGAAAGGGCGGAAGGACTTTGGTGGGACTAGGAATATTGCAATCGCAAATCAGCAGAGGAGCGGTCATAATATATGGCGAGGGGAAATCGCGATATGCGATGGTGATGGAGGAATGGTCGCATCGGGGAAATGAGGCGAGCGGGGTTAGACTGCTGGAGAAATATCACATCGGCAGAAGGAAGAGTTGGGAGTTAAGTGCAGGCAGGGATGCTATGATAATGCGATGCAATGAAGTCACTTAGCGCATCGGCGAAAACAAATGCGCAGGGTTAAGTGCTGGGGAATTGTGAAGTTTGCGATGTGATGGTGTGATGGCATCACATCGTCGATGTGCCATCACATCGGTGGTTTGTAGGATGCGGCAATTTTAAAAAGAAAAGGGACTTTTGTGATAAAGAGTAAAAAACATATAAGAAGGCATAAATTGTAAGTTTTAAAAGGCTAGTGGAATAATGAAAGAAAAATGAGAATTGTGCTTTTGGGGCCCTTTATTCATTTGAGCATATCTTCCAATCCAAAAGTCAGTTTTGGGAGTATTATATACCGTTGGAAATCTCTTTCTGAGATGCTCCTGATGGACATATTTACAACATATTTTGTTGTAAAGATCATGTGAAGAACACCTTTGAAAATCAGACAAAGAAAAATCCCCTTTAGCTTTTTGGAGATAGCAGCTTCTGAAGTTCAACTTATTACATATGGAGACATAAAAGATGATAATCAAAACAAAGTATTTTTTTTACACCTCAAAACATGTTTTGAGGTGAAAATTACATTCAGCTGAAATAACAACTTCTTTGATTTTTCCAGATACTGTGCTTTGAGTTTATTGGGCATCCTCATGTCCTTGCTGATATTTATTGACACTTTCATCATTAATTTGACCATGGTGGAATCCTAAAACCTAATGAGACCAACCCTATGACCTAATAACATGAATTGAAAAGTGAACATGAATCATGAATGAAGACCATAGAGAGGAGAATAAAAAATTATTTTCATGAGGGAAAATGGATGAAGTGACCCCAACCATCAGTGAATCCATGACCTAATGGAGTGATAAAAAGTTTATAGTATGGGACTCCTACTATGAAAATGCAAAAGAGCATATTTGATCACTGATGGCAGTATGACAAGACTAAAACTAACATTGGCTCCAATGGGGATGGTAGCTCCTTGGAGGTGCCAAGAACACCGTAGACCTAGTAGCCTTATCCATTGGGAAATACAGTCAAAATACTTCAAAGACTGAAAATTGACACAATGCAGACTGACTCTAACTCAAACCATGACTGAAAAATAAATTAAAACCAGCAAATATCACACATATCATTCAAGATTTATAGCCTTCACTTCGGGCCCCAAGCTTCAATGACTGTGCACTTGAAATCTCACCAAGAATGAATATGGTATGTACAATGACTGTGACATAATTTTAGAGAATCATTTTAAAAGTAGTCGTGCTTCAAAAGCATACCATTCACCGGCCCTCTTGGGTAATCTTGACCATCGATATCTGTGAGCAGAAAATCATTCTGTCCCCTAGACGCTGAAATCTTATATGGTCTTTTCCATAGGTTATTGAACTTACCATGCTTTCCTTTGTCCTCATTTCATGCATCACATCTCAACACCATATCTTCTAACTGAAATTTCTCTACTTTGGTTTTGCAGTCATAGATTTTCTATATTTTATCCTGCAACTGAATAGTGTTCTGTGAAACTTCTTCCCTTGTTTGCTGAAGGTGGATCATTTGATTGATCCTTTGTTGATTATCGTCCTCTTTGCTGCCATCCTCTTGTAGTAATATCATGACCGGAACTGTAAGTGATGTAGGAAACATAGAATCAGTGCCATAAACTAATTCAGATGGTGACATACCTATGGATTTCTTGCTACTAACTCTTTCGGCCCATAATGCATTGACCAGTTTTTGATGCCAATTCCTCTTGTTTTCTATTTGCTTCCAACATTTTCTTGATTATATTCACCGAAGTCTTATTTGATGATTCTGCTAAGCCATTTCCTTGTGGGTATTATGCTATCGAGCGGCCCAGTATAATGTCGTACTTATTTTAGAACTCCACCATATTATTGGATTTAAATGCCGCTGCATTATCTGTTATAATCTTGTGAGGGAAACCAAAACAGGACAAGATATTTGATTCTAAAAATTGAATAATTACCGTATCCGTGGCCTGCCTTGTTGGAATGGCCTCAATCCATTTGGTGAAATAATCAGAACCTGTCAAGATCCATCGATGCTGTGCTGATGATGTGGGATGGATCTCCCCTATGAAATCAAGTCCCCACCGCTAGAAAGGGGCATTTACTTGAACTGGTTTCAAAGGAATAGGAAACAGTTTCCTTTTTCCTTGAAAAACTTGACACTCATGGCAGCTCATCACTGTTTTATACAAATCTAAAAATAAATTCAGCCAATAATATCTTGCTCTCAACACTTTGTTAGCTGTTGTTTTCCAAAAAAAATGACCACCACAATCACCTTTATGAAATTCATGCATCACCTACTAAGCCTCATCTTCAACCAAACAATTAAGTAGAATACCTCCCGGATCTTTCCAATAAAGAGCACTGTTTAAAATACAGAATTTAGCAGACTTGAGTTTTAGTGATCTACCTTTTCTTCTAGACATCCTTGGAGGTGGCGAAATATGCTGAAGAACATAAACTATGTCTGAATACCATGGTGATTGGAGAAAAAATTCTAAAACTGGAACCGGGGAGCCATCGTCCTCATCCTCCAACATTGCTGCTATGATATTTATGTCCAGGACACACAGGTTTGATTGTGCCATTAGTTTTGCAAAACCTTTTCCCTTGATCAACTTTGTGGGTTTAATCTCCAAATCATATTCCAAAATTGCTACTATCCACTTACCTCTTCTTCCGACCAAATCAGTTTGCACCAGAACATCTTTTACTGCTGCATTAGGAACATATGCTATGGTATGTGAATGCATTATGTACACTCTA
Source organism: Pinus albicaulis (assembly GCA_034641835.2). Taxonomy (NCBI): domain Eukaryota; kingdom Viridiplantae; phylum Streptophyta; class Pinopsida; order Pinales; family Pinaceae; genus Pinus; species Pinus albicaulis. Next base: position 1,433,791,846 of record CM076584.1, read on the forward strand.
AAATTCTTCAATTATTTTATAAGAGCCAATGCTTATTTCTCAATGATATTATACTGCAAGGCAACATCTCGAAGGGTCCTACTGAAAAAGGAAATGGATTGTTCAATCTGATCTCTCTTTTGCATCAATACCGCAGCCATGGTATACTCTGATGCAAATGAAAATATAATGAAATCTTGAGTGTAATCGGGACTAATCAAGACTGGGGCATTGGACAGAGCAAACTTTACCAGATTAAATGACTTTATAGCATCCTCGCTCCATTTGACAATGCTGTCTTTTTTCAACATATTAGTCATTTCTCGTAAATGTTCAGCGAAATTGGGTATAAATATGCGTAAGAAGTTCATCTTACCATTGAATGCATGAATCTCCTTTTTGTTGCGTGGGAATTCTATGTGATGAATTGCCTCCACTCTTGAAGGATGGATGTGGATACCGTCTTTAGAAATGAAATGACCCGGAAACTTGCCCTCATCCATAGCAAAAATACTTTTCTTTGGATTGAGAGAAATCCCAAACTTCCTGCATCTCTGAAATATAATCCTCAAGTGGTGAAGGAGTTCATCCTCAGAACTAGAAAACATTGTTAGATCATCTAAATAAACAACCAAAAAAACATCCTTCTCATTGGCAAAAGCGATGTCCATTGCTCGTTGGAAAGTGGCTCCAGCATTCTTCAATCCAAATGGCATTTTGGCATACTAGAAAGTTCCCCAAGGTGTCATGAAAGCAATTTTGTCTTGGTCTTTTTCATGCACCAAGATCTGATTATAGCCTGAGTAACCATCGATTAGTGACATGTGTGATGCTCCAACTACTCTTTGCAGAATATGATCCACCTTCGGAAGCGGATAGTTATCCTTTAAGTATACTTTATTGAGATTATAGAAATCTATACACAACCTTATCTCTCCTGTATTTTTGCGTACCAGGACTAAATTCGAAATCCAATCATAAAATCTAATTGGAATAATGATACCAACTTTATACCATCTATTAAGCTCTTTTTCAATATATGGAAGGAGATTTGGATTGATTCTTCTCAGCTTCTGTCTACATGGCTTCTGATTCGGCTTGATGGGAATAGTATGTTGAATTATATTTTTGTCGTACACCTTCAAATCTAAATAATCCCATGCAAACACATCAGAAAATTTAGAAATTAATTTAACATACTGGGATCTTACCTCAGGAGACAATGATTTTGATAACTTCACAAACTTAGGCTTGTCAACTATTCCAAGATTGACATCCTCAACTCCTTTTCCAGTAGGCACCAAGCTTGGCTTCCTTGCAACATAACCTTGATCAAAAATCTCCTCTAAAGGTATGAGACCTCTAGGAATAACATTGTCTTTCAGCTGTAACACATCCATCTGATTTGTTTCAATCTCTTGTTCATCGGTATGATAATCACCCTCTATGGAAGTATCCTTGAATTTCCCTTCATTCTGCAAAAAAGAATTGATTTCATTGTCATCCCAAAACACTTGCCAATACCTTAAATTATCCGGAAAAACAGGCCGATGTTTGACATAAATTTCAAATTTGTAACTGGAGTTCATTGGAATCTTCAAAGTGCTTACAGTAGTGGCAAGAGAATCTGCAATAAGATTCTGCATTCGGGGTACTGCTATCAAAGTGTATTCATAAAACATTCTCAGGATGTCTAGGACCGTATTTCTGTAGGCTCTCAATCGCGGATGCTTTGATTGATACTCTCCCTTTACCTATTTTATTATCAACTCTGAATCTCCATAGACAGAAATACTTTTTTCATTTAACTTCTTCAAAATTTTTAGACCTGCAATCAAAGCTTCATACTCGAATTCATTGTTAGAGAAGTAAAAAGCCAACTTATAAGCACATACTCTAACATTACTAGGAACTTTTTTAGGCTGGAAAATAGGGCTTCGAATCCATATTCCTATACCAGCACTGTCCTTACCAATAGCTCCATCAAAATCCATGCTCCAAAGGCCTTCTTATTCTTCTTCTAGATGCCGAAATTATGTTTCTTTCTTTACCTTACCTTGACTGATGTCTTCATTTTTCTGCTAGTCACTGTCTTTTTGCTACTGGCAGGTGGAAAGCTCAGAAAGGCTTGCTGATTTTTCTTTTTCCTATTTTAAGACTTCCCTATAATTTTCTAAAATTTCAAGTACCTCATCTACTCCTACCAATTGAACATCTTCATCATTCAAACCACTATATGAATATAATACAAATGATTCTAAATCTGTATGGACAACATTAATTGGATGTTTAACTAGCTTCTCTTTGCTAGTGATCATATATTTCATTTTCTTCTCCCTGTATAGCTTTCTCAATTGACCGAACATGGGAATGGTAGCATAAGAGAAATAAATTTGTATAGTTCCCTTAAGTTTTGCACCCCACGATTTGGACAAAAGCATTCCAAACCATGGTGGAACATCAGCAACAACCACATCCATCAAAACATTCTTGGCTGGAATTTGATTTAAAGATACTACCAATTCTTTGATAAGACCACTACAATGGACCCTACCAGAGTCAAAGGAATACAAATCATGGTATTTGCGAGTAATATAAAGACCCAATTTCTCCATAATGGCTTTAGGCATCAAATTGTGAGAGGCCTCGGAATCCAACATAGCACTATGTAAAATGTATTCATGCAATCTAAGACTTAGGTAAAAGGGAGGAACTTCACTATCTTTAGACGGACCTTCTATGGTAGGACCAAAAATGAGTTCAGGATAATCATATTCAACATTTACCATATCTGACATAGATTCTATTTGCAAAAATCTAGATATTTGATGTTTATAAGTGTTGTTCTTCACCAAATCAGCTAAGGGAATGGACACCTTCAGCTTAGCGATTTCATTTTCTAAATTAAAGGATGTAACTTTTTCTACCTCTTTGACGGGAAGATCTTTCTTCTCCACTTGCTCCTTCAATGCACTTGGCTGATTGTTCTTCTCATTTGCCATGTTATTTTTCAAGGGTGCTTTGCTGGAAGACGGATCAGCAGGTTCTTTCCCTTTGCTCTGATTATTTGAAGAGTCATTCTTTGATAGCAGCTCTTTTCTTTTCTGAATGGGATTGATTGGCACATCTCTGCTCCTCAAAGAATACTGCTTCTGTTGGGCTGAAAAAGCATTCATATATCCTCGTTGATAATCAATAGACTCTTCCTCTAAAGCTACATCATTGGCCAATATGAAATCTTCATCTCTTAGAGTGTCTGGAATCACTGCATATTCTTCATCTTCTGTCAGAAAAATGGGCATACCATCAGCAGTGAAAAAATGATTAGCTTCCACTACCGGATCATCATCATCATCTGTTTCCATTCCCTGAACATAATTTTTCTGCAAATAAGTTTTCATCTGCTGTTGTTGTGTTGTTTGGTCTTGGGATTTATGTTCCCTCTGCTTGATTCGGAATTGGTGTTGCTGCTGTCCTCTGAAATTTTGATTCCTGATTTGTGCTTCGAGTCTATCTGAAATAGTCAACCGATCAACCATCTTCTCCATCGTTCGCATCAAAGTATCCATCTTACTTTCTGAAGGAGATGCTTCCTCTTTTCATCTCTCGTCCGTGCTCTTTTGGCAAGAAGATTTGCTTCTACGCTTACAGCAGTTTTCTGCATATCTTCAAGTGTGGTAAGATCTCGTTCTTGTAATTCATATGCCATATCAGCATCAAAACCATCTGGAAATTTAAGCAAAGCTAACCCCGTGGGGGGTTTGAGGTTGGCCAGAATAGCATTATACACTACATTAAACCTTAAACAATAATATTGTACACTTTCACCCACATTCCTTTTAATATTTTCATACTCAGAAAAAATTTGGAGTGGGTTTTTCTTTACCTCCCATCGATCTAAGAATTTTCTATGTAGCTCCGGAAAAGTGTGGATAGAGGCTGTTGGTAAGGCTCTGAACCACTTTTGAACTTCACCTCCAAAAATTTGGACAAACAAGCTCATAGTGACATTTTCTACCTCTATCTCATGAAGGTCGAAGAAGTCGTTCATCTTATCAACATTTTGCTGGGATGTGATGCTTTGAATAGGATCAAAGAAAGGTATTTTACTTTGGTAATTAGCAGGCATATCATTCAGATTCTAAGGCAAAACTAGGGGTGCATACCAGGCAGCCATGACTCAAGGTGGATTTACAACAACATTTGAACTACTAGAATTCAAGGGAGCTATTGATGGAGAAGTCAGAGGTTGAGAATTGATTTCTAAAATTGATGGGAATACTGATGAATTGAGGGCAGAAGATGCTGTTTCTGATAATTCTAAAGGCTCATGGATATTGGTAGCAACAATAGATGTTTGAGAGGAATTTAAGATATAATCATCAACTGATCTGTTTTCCTTTTGAACTTCAATATCTGCAAGAAAAAATGGATCTAAAACTGTGTCATCAAGTGCAGTTTCAGATTTGGTTCTAAACAAAGAAAGCTCAAAACACTCATCAAAAGTGAGGTCTTCAATGAACAACCATTCATTGGGCAAAGAATGGGATCTGAAAGTAGGTCTAGGGCTTACTAAACCTTCTTGTCTTCTGATTATTCATGGAATAAGGTTAGGATTTTCAAATACAGGGGGAGGATTTGGATCAGGATTGGCCCTTGTGTATTTCCTTGAAGCCAGTGTGGTCGAATTTCTACTTTGCAATGTTTTATTTCAGCCTATAAAATTCTGAAAATCATCATCTAGAGTTCAAGAATTTATATGGAAGATATTACTGAGGTGATCAGTATTTCATTTAGATTTTCTTCCCCAGTATGGTCGCCACTCTGTTATCACCTAATTTGACCTTAGACTGAAAAAGGGCAAACCAAGGTAACTACAAACCATGCTTAACCTTGTAGCTAGCCCTACAAGGTAGGGAGAGGGCTCTCTCCATAAGGAATATCATTCAAGGATGATTGAAAAATGATTTTAGGCTAGGTATAGTAGCACGAAATATTTTTTATAAATTTTCTGGGTTTTTGTTGGATTAGATGGAGCTGGGTAGTTTAAATCATGGGAATTAAATCAGAAATACAGAGTATTCTTTGGGGCAAGGTAGGCATGGATTTTAACAACTTTGTTTTTATGATTATGAATTATTTAAGACTGGTGAGGAGCTGAGGATGGCATATGAAATGGATCCTTCTCAAATAGCAAAAAACATAAAATATCGAATGATTTTCCCAAGGCAGAGCACTGTAACAATGGATTATACCTATCTAACTTGAAAAAATTCAACAGAAATAATGGAATGAATTAATGGCATACATAACATTTAACAAATGATTACAAAAGAAGAGACTATGCTAAAATTCCCTAACACAGGGATCCCATAAAAAATTGTTGCAAATCTTTATTAATTCCCAGCCAAATTGGTTACAAAGATGTACAATCAAACATAGAGCGTCCTAGTGATTTTCAACTTTTTCCACCCTTACAAATGACTCAAAAAATACATTAAATAGACAAGCTTTCAGGGGGTGAATCCTTAGAAAGAGGAGTTGTTTCACCTGCCCCGAAACCAAAATCTGAATATAGAAAAGAAACCAATAGTATGCCTCTGAAAGAGAGGAAACAATATATTTTGACCATTTAGAAGATTTCCTGTTACATTTACTCCAACAGATGGGAAGAAAGACAAATCTGGAAGTGACCCCCTCATTTATCATTGATGTCGTTCCGTGGTCAATGCTGTAATGATCCCTGTTTTCACAATTAGCTCACGGCCTTTAACAGAATATGTGTCCCTTTTAACCCTTTTCCGAAGAAAACCCTTTAAAAACCAAATAAATCACATTTGCCTCTTTTAACAGAGAAAAACCCCTTTTTCATTAAAAAGAGAGAAAGGGAAGTGGTGGGCCCAAAAATCGCATTCGCACATCGGAAGTGGAGGGAGCGGGCAGACTTGTTGGGAGAAAACGCGATATGCAATGGAGCGATGGTGCAATGGAGAGATGAGTGATGAGCAGGGGCAATGATGCGATTTGAAGCGATGCGATGGGAAAAAGGCCGATGTAATAAGGGAGCGATGGAAGTAGGTTGATGCGATGGGAAAGGAGGATAGGGGGTTGCCAAAGTGATGAGGGATGAGCAGGGGTGATGGAGAAAAAATCCTTTTAAAAAAAATAAAATGAAAATAGTGCTTTAACAAAGGGAAAAGATCTTTTTCTTTGGAAAGGGCGGAAGGACTTTGGTGGGACCGGGAATATCACAATCGCAAATCGGCAGAGGAGCGGTCATAATATATGGCGAGGGGAAATCACGATATGCGATGGCGATGGAGGAATGGTCGCATCGAGGAAATGGGGCGAGTAGGGTTAGACTGCTGGAGAAATATCGCATCGGCAAAAGGAAGAGTTGGGAGTTAAGAGCAAGCGGGGATGCTGCGATAATGCAATGCGATAAAGTCACTTATCGCATTGGCGAAAACGAATGCGCGAGGTTAAGTGCTGGGGAACTGTGAAGTTAGCGATGTGATGGTGCGATGGCATCACATCGGTGGTTTGTAGAATGTGGCAATTTAAAAAAGAAAAGGGATTTTTGCGATAAAGAGTAAAAAACATATAAGAAGGCATAAATTGTAAAGGTTTAAAGGCCAGCGAAATAATGTAAGAAAAATGAGAATTGTGCTTTTGGGGCCCTTTATTCATTTGAGCATATCTTGCAATCCAGAAGTCAGTTTTGGGAGTATGATATACCGTTGGAAATATATTTCCGAGCTTATCCTGATGGATATATTTACAAGATGTTTTGTAGTAAAGATCATGTGAAGAACACCTTTGAAAATCAGGAAGAGAAAAAGACCCTTTGGATTTTTGGAGATAGCAGCTTCTGAAGTTCAACTTATTACATATGGTGATATAAAAGATGATAATCAAAACAAAGTATTCTGTTTACACCTTAAAACATGTTTTGAGGTGAAAATTACATTCAGCTGAAATAACAACTTCTTTGATTTTTCCAGATATTGTGCTTTGAGTTTATTGGGCATCCTCATGTCCTTGCTGATATTTATTGACAGTTTCATCGTTAATTTGACCATGGTGGAATCTAAAACCTAATGAGACCAACCCTATGACCTAATAACATGAACTACAGAGTGAAAATGAATCATGACTGAAGACCATAGAGAGGAGAATCAACAAGTATTTTCATGAGGGAAAAATGATGAAGTGACCCCAACCATCAGTGAATCCATGATCTAATGGAGTGATACAAATTTTATAGTATGGGACTCCTACTATGCAAATGCAAAACATCAGATTTGATCACTAATGGCAGTATGACAAGACTGACACTAAAACTCTCATTATTATCCATATTATCAATTTTGTTGAGCGCAGTCATTAGATCACTGTCATACGCCAGTGTTCTTCTGCTAATGTTTCACTTTGCATCTGGCAAGGAAAATGTTGTGTAACCAGCTCCAAAAGTAGAAGAAAAGAGATATCAACGCCTTAGAAATAAGCCACTTCAAGGGGGCAACCTCCAATACATTACATAAATGAACAATTCTTGGATGATTCAATTTACAAAACCTCCTTTCTATATATAGGAGTCCATGGGGCCATAATGTAATCCTAGTGGACCACAATGTAATCCTAGCCGACCTAACAATAATAATTTAAGGGCACAATAATAACAAAATGGGGGTTACAAGGGTACAATAATAACAATAAAGGGGGTTACACTAACAACAATAAGGGACTATACTATTAATATAGGGACCTAACATGCCCCTCTCCTTCAAAAAAAGTGTTGTCCTCAATGCTTGAGTAGCTCTGGGTGCTTCTGTATAAAATTCTCATCCTCCCATGTAGAATCTTCAGTGGGTAAGTTCTTCCACTTGATGAGATACTCTGAAATTGATCGATTCCGTAGCTATCGAGTTCTTGTTTCCGTGACCGCTTCAGGTTCCAATATGATTTTTCCTTCTTCATCAAGTTCTGGCAATATTGTTTGAACTGGAAGATTTTCACCTATAACCTTCTTTAAGCATGAAACATGGAAAAATGGATGCACTAGCGAAGAAGAAGGAAGCTCCAATTTATATGCCATAGTACCAATCTTTTGCAACACCTTGTAAGGACCATAGTACTTTGGAGATAATTTGTTATCCTTCTTATCTTGCTTGAGGGACAATTTTTTGTATGGTTGTAGCCGTAAAAATACCCAATCTCCTCCATCAAAAATTCTCTCGCTGCGATGTTGATCTGCCTGTTGTTTCATTCGGTTTTGTGCCAAATTCAGCTTATCCTTTAAGAGTTGGAAAACTTCTTGCTGATGCTTGATGTGATATTCCACTGCTTGAACCTTCGAATTTTCCCTTAAATATGATGTGATGGATGGTGGATGATATCCATAAAGTGCCATAAATGGGGTCATTTTTGCTGCAGTATGGAAGGAAGTGTTATACCACCATTCAGCGAGAGGTAACCACTTGACCCATTGTGTTTGTTTATCAGATAAAAAACAATGAAGATATCCTTCCAAGCATTTATTTATTATCTCAGTTTGACCATCAGATTGAGGATGATAAGATGAGCTATGAGCTAATTGAGTACCCAAACAAGAAAATAACTCCGTCGAAAAATTTCCAGTAAAAATGGGATCTCTGTCGCTCACAATAACCCTTGGGCTTCCATGTAGCTTTTGAATTGTGTCCATAAATGTAGTAGCAATTGTACTTGCTTTAAATGGATGAGATAATGCACAAAAGTGTGCATACTTGGTAAGTCTATCAACTACCACCATGATGTCACTCTTTCCTTTGGACTTGGGTAAACCTGTGACAAAATCCATTGAAATATCCTCCCAAGGTTGACTTGGAATGGATAAAGGTTGTAGAAGTCCCGGGATCTTAATTGTCTCAAATTTATTCTGCTGGAAAACCAAACATTCTGCCACAAACTTTTGAATATCAGATTTAAGGCCATCCCAAAAAAAATTCTTTCTTCACCCTGTGGTAAGTTTTTAAAAATCCTGAGTGTCCTCCTAAAGGAGAAGTGTGTAGTTCCAAAAGAATCTTTTGTTTTAGTTGGGAATTCCTACAAAGATATAAGCGATCTTTGTACCATAAGGAATCATTTTTCCAACTAAATGTATCAGATGTACTAGGATCTTGCTGCAACTTTTGAATGAGTGTCCATACGTCTTTGTCCTTCTTCCATTCATCTCTTGCTTCGGTTATCCAATCTAGTTGGATAATAGAAATGGCACAAAGCAATGCTTCCACCTCTTCATTCTTTCTTGAGAGTGTATCTGCAACAACATTAAGCTTTCCTTTTTTGTAGATTATTTCAAAGTCATAACCCAACATCTTTGTGACCCATTTTTGCTGCTCTTCTGAAGATATTTGTTGTTCCAAAAAGTGTTTAAGACTATCATGATCAGTTTTTACCTTGAAGTGTCTTCCCATTAGGTATGTTCGCCATTTATTTAGTGCATGCAGTATTGCTAACATTTCCTTCTCATAAATAGGTTTTTGTAAATACTTTCCTTTGATTGGACGACTTTCAAAAGCAATGGGTCTTCCTTCCTGCATTAAAACAACACCAATTCCATTTCCTGATGCATCACATTCCATAATAAAGGTTTTTGTGAAGTCTGGCGTAGCTAAGACTGGTGCTTGACACATTGCCTCTTTAAGATGATCAAAGGCCTTAGTTGCTTCAGGAGTCCACGAAAATGCATCTTTCTTCAATAATGTTGTGTTGTGGTAAAACACAACCCCCCCATTTTTGACTTGTTCACTTCAAATAATGGGGACCCTTTTTATAAATTTTTGGCTAAGCACCTTTTAGGATTTTATTTAACTAATTATCCTACGCTTTTGTTAATTTTTCATTTTCTTTGGATTCTTGTTTTGATTGAATCGATTTTTTATAAGCCTCCCATTGACGCTTGTTTCGCCTCATTTGGTCAACTAGTTTAAAAATGGTACTCCTTTGAAGTCCCATCATTTTTCTAGTCTGGGTTAAAAATGCTAATTTTTATTCTTTTTTGGAGTGGCTGTAGTTTAGAAAATTTCATAGCTAAACTAAACATCATTAAAATAAAACCAAAAAAAAAATAAAAAAATAAAAAATAAAAAAAATTATTACATCATCGGATCCGTCGCAGATCGCAGATCGCAAATTTCAGATTCATCGCAGATCGCAAATTTCAGATCCATCGCAGATCGCAAATCGCAAATTCGAATCCGTCGCAGATCGCAGATCGCAAATTTCAGATTCGTCGCAGATCGCAGATCGCAAATTTCGGATCCATCGCAGATCGCAAGATCGCAATTTCGCAATTTCGGATCCATCGCAATTTTTAGAACATGCACATTTAAAAAACCCCGATCCAAGGTTCTTGCGATATGCGATGTGTTAAAAAAATTTTAATATAAATTTTTTGTTTCACTTCACACTCCACTCACCATATCCTTCCACAAACTTACATGGATGAATTAATGAGTTTTGATTAATTTCAATGGTTTGTTTTATGAATTTTGGGTTTGGATTGATTCCAATGGTTTGTAAATTATTTTTTATATTTTTATATTATAATTATAATGTTTATTATAATTTTAATATAATTTGAATTATAATATTAATCATATTTAAATTAACTTTTTCAAATCATTCGTATATTAATTTAATTTTGTAACTTAATTAATTTCTAAATTAGATGATAATTAATTAAAATTAATTGTATATATTAGTTAATTAATAATTAATTTAGAATTAATTATTATATAATTAGAATCTAATTCAGGATTAAAATTCTAATTAAAAATTCTGATTTTTAGCCCAGCAAACAGAATTTCCAGATTTATGCCAGATTTGACTCATCAACTTTGGAGGCTCATATAATGAGTTTTAATTAACCAAATGAGGCCCAGGACGGCTCATTGGAAAGATAAAATCAAGGAGAACATTTCTGAGGAGGTTCCACTAATAGTTTTGGTCATTAATTGGGTCAAAAATCATGCAGAAGATCAAGCTCCGAATTTCTAAAACCAAAATTAATTTTCTGATTTATTTTCTGCATTTTCATTTGTCCAAGCCTCTTCTAATTGCAGATCCATTCGTCAATAATATCCTTGGCCAATTAAACCATCCTAGGAATCAATAGAGAGCTTATATTTTATTTTCAATTATTTATTTAAATAGAATTTGATTGGATTTGTTTTAAATGCCAGAAATGATATTTTGTTTTTATTGATTGCATTTTAATTTATTTTGATTTCTTTTTGCAGGAAAACAGTAGAAGAGATATGAAGAAAAGATCTTAATCAATGAGAATGCCCCAGCAATTAAAAGATTGGAATGTTTGAGCAAATAAAAGTGATTGGACAGATTTTTTTCAACAAAATTTCATCTCAAGAATTCCTTTGCAAATATTATAAATAGCAGATTGCAGAATGGAAAAGGGGCTGCTCTCCTCTGCAATTCCAGACTTCTAAACCATTTCTGTAATAGGGATTTAGAATTGTAGATGGGGAGGAGAGAAAATTTCAGATCTGAATACTAATGAGGGTTTATTCCTTATATCTTGAATTATGCATGATGGGCAGAGTTTGCATTTCTGCAGCTTTAGTCTTGAAAGCAGAAATTCAAGTAATGTAAAGTACTGTTAGAGACCAGGATCAGAGAAGCAGATTCAATTAACTGGTATTTTTGGCATTTTTGTATCAAATACCAGTTTCATTTTTATGTTAATAAAATTGCTGTTTCATTTTATTCATGTTTTGGCATTTCTGTTGATATGGATAATTTGTCTCAAATTGTTATGTATCTCTTCTCTTATGAATTAAACTCTGATTTCTGAGTAACCATTACTCAGAAATCTGTCTTATAACACTGATTTATTAAATAGTAATGTGTTGTGAATTTCTTCCACATGTTATCGTTTAATTATTAGTTTGGCTGATATGATAATCGATATCAATTTTTGTGAATTTCTTCCGGAGTGTTGTTGATTTATTATTTTTGTCAAATGGTCTCAATAGAATGTGTTTTGGTACTCACAAATGTGAGCTAATTGAATTTCTTCGTTAGCTTAGCATTAATTTAAAACCAGACATATTTTAATTCTCATTATTTAATCATCTTGCTCTTAGTTGGGTTAGATTTTCATCTACATAATTGAGATAGGATTTAGATTAGTTTCTTTTTGCTTGCATTATAGAATAAGTTTGCAATTAGATTAAATTTACATTCTTTTAAGTCCTCTTCTCAAAGAGGCAAAACCTTAGTTGTGGTTTGGCTGAACCCAAATCAGCTTAAGGGTCATTCTCTTGCTTGATCAGCAAGAAGAATTGATCTGATATCCCTGTCTATTGGTAGTTAAGGACACATCATAAACCAATAGCGATAGGGAAAAGGTAACTGGACCTAGTTAAACCATTCGGAGCCACTATCATAAACGGAAAAGGAACTGTATTAAGGTCCGGACCGGGTGGTTATCCCCCAATGTTGTAGCAGCGATTTTCGAGGCTTCAACATTTTTGGCGCTAGAAGGAGGGCCTAAAACTTGTTGTCTGTTAGAGTCTTTTAAATTTTAACATTTTATTTAATCACAATGGCTCCTTTTAAACTTCCAATTTAGAGTTATATCCATGGACGTCCATCTTCCAATACTCCACCCGAAGTGGTAAGACTCTTGTCTCAGGTAAAGTTTAATGGTGAGAGAAATTCTTCTGCTTTTAATCATGTCCTTCAATTTATTCAAAATGTTTCAAATTATGATTTTCAAAGAATTGATGAAGGCATTTTATGCAGAATTTTTACTCTCACATTTGCGGCAAAAGCCAGAAACTGGTGTAGAACTCTTCCGGTTGCCTCAATTCACAGCTGGGATCAATTTGTTACAATTTTCGTTTGTAAATTTGACCACTATGATTATGATCAGGTATGTGATGACATTGAATATCTACGAAATGAAAATGAGTCTGTTAGAGATTTTAATATTCGATTTCATTTGAATTGTTTAAAATTTAATGTCGAAGATGAACCTATGAAAGAAGAATCATTAGATTGGTTTGAACATAATTATTATCTTCCTCCTATTCCTGATCCATATGGAATTAGTTCAAGCTTTGTTCCATCCCCTTCCAATATAGATGTGAAACCCAATTTGGGTGTGCAAATAAATTGTGATGAAGAGGTTTCACAAAGCTTGGAAAATATTTCTAATCAAATGCAAGAAGACAACAACAATTTTGGAGAAAGAACTGCATTGGAATCAGAAATTTACTCTCTATTAAATTCAGAAAATCAGATTTCCAATCAGCAAGTGCAAACAACATTCAAATTAAATAATAGCATGCAAACTGCTGTACAAATTTCTGAATCTTTTCATGATGAGAAAATGCTGAAATCAGGGCAGCAAAGCAATCTTCTTGAAAAAAGCATGAGTACACAAAGGAATGATTTAGAATTTGAAATTTACAATGAGTATAATGTACAAGAGTTCTCAAACCGAAACATTTTTAAATGCATTATTTCAGATTCACATTTTTCCCTTTATCCTGATATTTTTAATGATGGTAATTTTTCCCCTCTTGGTGTTAATGATATTTCAGAAATACAGATGCTGATCTAAATGAATTACCATTAAATTTTTATCAAGATAGAAAAGCAATTAATGATCATTCTTTTGCCATTAATGAACATGAAATTCTTGTTCCTCCTTGTTTCGATATATTGGATGAGATTGAAGGGAATTCTAAAGAATTTTGTGAATTCATTTATGATAATTACTCTGACATAGAAGATGTTGATTTCTATTTTTCTCAAGAGAATTCTCATGATAAAATTCAAATAAAATCTGAGAATGAGGAACATTTCAATTTAGAAATTATTCCAACTAATCCCCATTCTAAAGCAGATAATCATCTTCATGATTTCACTATTCAAGAAAATATTCCAATTTATGATTCATATCATGATCAAGCTTTCATTCCTGTTCATAATCATAAATCGCTTTCTAATTCACAAGTTGGAATTCGAAATTACTCAAATTCCATAATTCTGGCCAATCCTTGTGAAAAAGAAATTATTTCAAAACAATCCCAATTGTACTGTAACATTAGTTGTAACAATAGTGATTTCCTTTTATTTTTGTTTCCTCACTTATTTTGTATTAAATCAGATTTATTTTTAGATTTTATTTTTCAGATTTTTGATACATTACGCTGGCATATTGCGCACTTTACTATCAAACATTCAATTGATGCATTGCCCTGTTGGAAAATTGAAGTTTTATATTATAATCAAGAGCATCAAAAGCTATTTCAGTTTCAATTTCAATTAATGCTAATGTTTTATCAAAAGCTTCTATCTTCTCAAAGGAAATATCAACAAGAGAATGTATTTTTAGAACTCTGCCAGCAATCCAATTTAATTAATAATTTTTCATTTCATTTGAAAGATTTTCATCCATTTTTGTTTGATTCATTTGAAAAATACTTGGAAATTTTTCTTTCATGGAAGATTGTCAATAGCTTAACATTTACACATAACACTAACAGTTTCTTCCAGGCCTTTGAATCTAAAAGCTCATATCCACGATCTGGCCTTTCATCTCCTCTTTTGAACATTTCTCAATTTTTAATAGAAATCCATCCAGATTTCTATGATCCAATTGGTATTCAATTGGAAAGAAAACTTCATGAGAAGGCGATTTTAGATAAGCTTCTAACAATAGTTGTACATTCTGATTTCAGGTTTAATTTTCTTAGTTCAATTAGATTTGTATTTTTATTACTAACATTTGAATTGTACATACATGCAGGGATTAAAATGAGAAAATGGTTACATTGGAAATATGACTATACCTAGTTATTTTTCAAGTATATAGTTAGAATAGGAGTAGAATTAATTTAGTTAGTTTGTTTTATATAGTTAATTTATTTTTAATAGTTCTGTAGATTAAAAATAAAACAAAGCAATCAGCCATTTTCATACATGTTCAACGAAAACATTTTCTACCAATCAGAAAATTTTAATTCTTGCTTTCCTTTTTTAAATTTCTTACAACAATACCTCTACTCTGTCTATTTTGAATAATCTCTTGATTAAATTCAATTAAGGTTGCACTTGGCATCAATCGCCTCAAAGCCACTTTTCTTAATTTCGGGATTTCCTTCTAAGATTTTCTTTTGAAATTTATATAATAAAGGTTTTGAGGATATAAAAGCTTCATGATCTCATTATCCCATGAAATGTATGACTGTCTATGATAAGCTTAATTCTGACTCGATCATTATTAGTCAGTCTAACCTTTCGTGGTAATCATATGAAGTTCATACTATCTTCCTCGAAATTTGTTAAGCCGACTTTTAGGATGTCCATTTTGCTGTGTGCACACATTCAAATCTGTTTTGACATTTTTCTACAATTAGTGGCTTTATCCCATTCAAACCTTTACTTTATTATTTGATGTTGCAATATGCATCATATTCATTTACTAAAGGCATTATTGAAGAGTCACTATAACAATACAGATCTTTCTCAAGTTAATTCGGAATGTGCAGAGGTAATAAATTGTTGTTGCAATTCAAAAAGGAAGCATAGTTTCATATTTATTTTTGGTAAATTTTATATTTCCTGAACATGAATAAACATATCTTATTTAGGCTGATTGCTCACTCCAATTTAGAATAAATAATGAGATGATTTTGAACAAAGTCAGAATTTTGATAAATTGGAGGAATAATTTGAAGATTCATGAGGTAAAATCTACAGACAATTTCCTTCCAGGTATGCATTTACAAGTTCATTTTCATCTATTATTAGTTTATCTTTTCTTTAGTTTATTTTTTATTCTTTTTCTGTTTTAATTGCAGGTTTTCATTTGTTTTCAAAACTTGAAGTAAGCAGCAAACCCATTTCAAATTTGCAACAGGTTCAGGGAAATTTTATTTTGAGAATTTGAGCATTTTTAACATTGCTTTCAACCATCAGAAAACCCAATTGAAATTTCAAGCAATATTATAGGATTCAACGTGATTTTCATATTGTTGATACTTCAGTAAAAAATTTTGCAATATTCTCAGCCTGCTCATCTTCTTCAATCATTTCATTCCGATATCACACCATCCACTTCACAACCATTTGTAGCGAAATGTTTCAACGGAAGTAGCTCTTAGCAGTTTTGATAACAAATGGTTCATAAAAGATCTCCGATGTATTACTTCACTCATATGCCATATCGCATTTCGCATATCAGAGGTTTGCGGTTAAGTATACTTCCATTATCATGAATCATCAATCTCCGATAAACGACTTTACCATATTGCGATGACCACATCCGATATGAAATTCAAATCAAGTTTATAAAATATCGCGTCCATTCAATCGCAAATAATGGTAGGAGCGTAACTTTAAAAGGGTCAATGTCTCAGATCCGATATGTTATTAAATTTTCATCATAAATTTATCGGGTCCACTCTTCATCGCATATCGGTGTATCAAGAAATGTTACATCATGTGCTTATGATCGCCGATTAGCATTGCCAGTTAGAAATCGCCGATATCGCAATCGCTTCATCGCATTTTTAATTATTCTCACATCACAATTCAGAATCTGCAATGTGCGATGTGCAATATGGGAAACACAATGTCAATATTCCCCGATCCCCAATATAATATATCTTTAATGATTTGATCGCTTCATTTCATTGCACATGTCCTCATTACATGTTTTCATATCGGCAATTTGCCATTGCAATCTCTGATGTGATAGATTTCAATGCATGCCTCTGAGCCATTAACATTAATCAATATATGGCATAGCAACAAAGGTGAAGTCTTGCAAATTAAAATTGAAGCATGGTGAAGAAACATGTGATGTGGATCATCCGATACTGCTGTGTCTTATTTTAAAAGCGAGCTTGGGTAACCACTATGGTAAGAAAGTAGCTGATGATAAATTTGCGGCATATTCAAATCATTCTGATTTCTCATATATTTCAGTTTTAAATATATAATTCCATAATTAAATATGGAATTCAAGACATCTCTATTTTCATATTTAAATTTTATTATTTTGGATTTGGTCTTGATTCTGGACAATTTATAAAATCATGGAGTTTGTATGAAATTTATAATATTTTGAGAAACAGTCATTACTGCAAATTCGCATTCTCATTTTTGATGCATTTCTTTTAATTTCAATTCCCTTGAGCACTAAGCATTCCATTTTTACATTTTAATGCTTGCTTTAGTTTAGATAAAATAAATAATGATTTTGGGTTATAGGATTTTGGTTAGTTTGAATTCTTCATGTTTTTAATGTTAATTAAAATAAGAAGTTAGCTAGTTTGGAGAAACTGATGCCTTTCAGGTAAGATCAGAAGCAATCATCCAATGGTAAGATTCATGTACCACTTTCATTTATTTCCATTTCGTTACTTTAGTTTCAGTTTTGATTTTCTGATATATAAATCTGTTTTGCAGCTCTTCATAAAAGCTTCCAATCCTCCGCCAGATCATATTTTCAAAGTCCATACTCTTCTCCTGGCTTAATTTCAATAAGTAGCAATAATCTTTATTGAAACAGCTACACCAGGAAGTTTCTGAACTTTTGGTTTGTTTATTTAAGCATTCCTTTTATTAGAAAATGATTAAGATGATGCTTTGAAACAAGAAGATTGATATCAAACAGAAAGTTTTCATTGTGGCTGAATTTTATCGTCACTACTATCCAAAAAGCCTAAAACACTTACAACCCTACAAGGTATGATTTTTCTAAATCTCGACATAAGAAGGATTGATTACACGATTATTTTATTTCTTCATATGTTGAGACATTGTTATAAACATTCTTGTTTGAGTTTATCTTGTGAAACTTGGATTTTCCCTTCCATTTTTAAAATTTCTTGATTTTTTTTTTTTTTTTTTTTGTTGATTTCTTTCTCATTTTAGCATAAGAATTCTTTTCCTTTGGTTTTCAGTTTTGATTTTAGAAACTTTTCCATGATTTATATGGAAGGCCTTCTAGTTACCTAACTATGGTTGGCATACACAAAAAAAAAAAATTGTTAATAGTCATCTATTAATTTTTTCTTAAATCTCTTAGTAAAGTTTGATTTTCTTATTATAAAAGTAGACATATTTAAGGAAGAGATTACCAATTTAGAGAAGTTGACAAAGTATCATAAAATATGGAGAAATTTCTTTTTCATCAAAATTGTAATCATTTTGAGATTTCAATATTTTATTAAGATCTTTCAAAGTTTTATTATCAGTCAAGAAAAGTTATTTTTAACCAAGTAAAGACACTTAACAGCAAAGCACCTTTTAACTCTGAAATTGTCATTCTTAACTCTTAAGGAGTCAATGATTCTCCCTGTCCCAAAGAGTCTTATTTTTCTAGAGCATAATCCAGAGATATATTTAAACTTAAAAGATAAGAGGTCTCATCATGAGCCTGCTTACCATGATCATAGGGGAAAAATAGGCTGACATTACCAACACTGCTAAACAAACCAGGGTAATGGCTTATGATTGCAAACAATTATAAGACAAGGAGTCTCATCACGAGCCAGCTTGTTCAGTCTAATTATAACCAGTGAATGGCATTGTCAACTATCTGGCTACCAAACCAGGACAATGACTTTTAAGATTTATAATAATAATTATATAAAAATAATAATAATAATAATATAAATGGATTTATCTCTAGGTCAATAATTCTTAAAGAGATGGGATTCTGGATCATTGGTGATTAAAAGGTAACCCTGTCGAGACTATAGATGTTTACTGGCAACAGTGGCTCTACCTGTGACAAATGAGTATATTTTAAAAAAGCTAAGCTGTAAAGTGACCCCTGCTTTATCTCTACAACTAATTAAGGACTGATATAGAGTTTTGAAATATTTTAATTTATGAGGAATTTTAAGAAAAATTACAGTTAGATGATTCTTTCTTTTATTCAGACTAATGAACCTAGTCAAGCATTTTAAGCATAATTCTCTTTTCTTTAATTATTTTTACTTGAATTTTAGGAAAATCTCATTCATATCAAACAGAGATAACTGGTTCTTCTCCCGTGTGTCGCCATTGTTGTGGTAAAACACAACCCCCCCATTTTTGACTTGTTCACTTCAAATAATGGGGACCCTTTTCATAAATTTTTGGCTAAGCACCTTTTAGGATTTTATTTAACTAATTATCCTACGCTTTTGTTAATTTTTCATTTTCTTTGGATTCTTGTTTTGATTGAATCGATTTTTTATAAGCCTCTCATTGACGCTTGTTTCGCCTCATTTGGTCAACTGGTTTAAAAATGGTACTCCTTTGAAGTACCATCATTTTTCTAGTCTGGGTTAAAAATGCTATTTTTTATTCTTTTTCAGAGTGGCTGTAGTTTAGAAAATTTCATAGCTAAACTAAACATCATTAAAATAAAACCAAAAAAAATAAAAAATTATTACATCATCGGATCCGTCGCAGATCGCAGATCGCAAATTTCAGATCCATCGCAGATCGCAAATCGCAAATTCGAATCCGTCACAGATCACAGATCACAAATTTCAGATTCATCGCAGATCGCAGATCGCAAATTTCGGATCCATCGCAGATCGCAGATCGCAAATTTCGGATCCATCGCAGATCGCAAGATCGCAATTTCGCAATTTCGGATCCATCGCAATTTTTAGAACATGCACATTTAAAAAACCCCGATCCAAGGTTCTTGCGATATGTGATGTGTTAAAAAAATTTTAATATAAAGTTTTTGTTTCACCTCACATCACCCTCACCTCACACTCCACTCACCATATCCTTCCACAAACTTACATGGATGAATTAATGAGTTTTTATTGATTTCAATAATTTGTTTTATGAATTTTGGGTTTGGATTGATTCCAATGGTTTGTAAATTATTTTTTATATTTTTATATTATAATAATTATATTATAATTATAATGTTTATTATAATTATAATGTTTATTATAATTTTAATATAATTTGAATTATAATATTAATCATATTTAAATTAACTTTTTCAAATCATTCGTATATTAATTTTGTTAAACACCATGTTGAAGCACACACATGGTGTATGAGAAGAAGAATGCACACACACAAGACTCAACACACAATGAAAGATAAGCGTGAGGCTTTCTTATTTTCCATTATAAAAAGATGTACATTTATAGTACAATGGTGTGACTCTTGGTTTCACATTCCAAGGTCACTTGGACTCCATTGTGACTTTTCGCATTCCACACCTACCCATGTAGGATTAGGTGTTCAACATCCCCCCTTAATCCGAAGGGGTATGTGTGAGTCCAAGAAAAGAGTTGTAATACAAATCTGCAAAGTATACATGGCAGCACTTGGGCTGAATCAACTCTGTGAAATGTTGGAAAAAAGAGGTGGTTTTAGGATGACCACAAACACTGGAACGCAAAACTTGTTGCAGTTCCCGGAACTCTTCCAAAACTGGCAAGAAGCTAAAATCTTCTGCTAGAGGAATTGTCCCTCATAAAAAAGGGAGACCTTCGACCTAAAAGAAGGGAGGTCTACTACTTGTGGTGGTTTTAGGTTGTCCACCAACCAAAGATGATGGTTTTAGGTTATCCACCAACCGAAAATGATGGTTTTAGGTTATCCACCAACCAAAGATGATGGTTTTAGGTTATCCACCAACCGAAGGTATGCTCATGGGCATCCGTATCTCTGGCTACATCTCTGAATCCAGAATGACGAATTGTGGCTCGGGCTCGCTTGAACTGCTGGCTACAACTCTGAACATGGAATGAGAGATTGTGGCTCAGGCTCGCTTGATCTGTCGTCGAAGCTTGTACATGACCACCATTTTCCCCCCTGTCAGGGACAAGGTGAGATGATGGCGAAAACTCAACTGCAAGTTTTCTCAATATCTGTGAACAAGTTCTAACATGTGTCGTAAACATCTTCTTGGCTACTGATGCCCATTGCCAAGAAGCGATCCATCCAAGATGAATCTTGGTTCTTGCAGGAGGCTTGTGTCTGAAGCATCTATCTGAAGAATGAGTGTGCCGACCACAGTGCTTGCATGGATGAAGATCAAAACAGTGATATTTCATGTGGCCAACTCGATCACAGTGTTGGAATTTCTCAATCTGTTGTGGAAGCGGAACATGATCTGAAATAGCTGCAGGTGAACTGTCATACAGGAATCCGGCACTCTGAAATATGATGGGCTTGGTGTAGTCTGGAATATGAAAGGGCACATCCTTGTTATATCCAAGACCAGTTCGGTGCTTGTTGTGGACAAGCTCTTCCCAAGGTCTGATGATGGGCTTGAGAAGTGTAGGCTGAGCTGCTGCATCTGCATGTACATCTACTGAATGTGAATCATCTAGAACTTTGTCTTCTTTCTTCTGATGAGAGTCCTTCACAATGTTCTGAATAGAAACAAGTTCAGAATGGTGACTCTTTTGCTGAAGTTCATCTTGTTGGAGCTGAGATTCCAACTGTAAAAACTCAATCTTTTCTTGTGCATCTTGTAAACAACTGTGAATTTTACAAAGAGCATCCTTGCTCATTTTTATCACATCATCAACATTTGAATGAATGAGGTCATTCAACAACATTAATGCCTCATTGATTTTAGCCATCTCAACAATTTAGGCTCAAAAAATGAAAGGGTGTCGGCTTCAACCGAAAATGCACCCGTTTACAATGTGATTCAACAAGAAATACAAATGATTCAAGAGGACTTCCAACTATGCAAAGTACAAAATCTGCTCCTCAAATGATGGAGGGCAATCAATAATGACTTACATCAACAACTCAAGTCTGATTATGAATGAAGAAGCAATATCAATACAATGTCAATATAATGGAATATCTCTGCAAAAGATGTGCAACTGAAAATACTAGTGCAAGGGGCCTTTAAAGCAGCTGAAATTTCTTCAAATAGTTGTTTTCAACGATGGCAAACTTGTCTTCTCATGTGAAATTCTTCAAAATAAAACACTCTTCAAATCAATGCCACAAATCACAATGTAAATCTGCAAATTTCAGTCCATGTGCTCCTCACATGCCATTTTCCATTTTCTGCTGTTCTTATCTTCTTCCTCTCTCTCTGCTGTTTTTTTTTTTTTTTTTTTTTAAATTAATTAAAAAAAATAGATTAATTAAAAAATGAAGGGAATATAAAAGTGGAGGGAAATTTATATGGAGGGGGGAATATTAAATGAAGGAAGGAAAAATATAAAAAGGGAGAGGGATAATGGGTGAGGGGGGTTATTAAAAAATTTAAAAATATAGTGAATGGGAAAATTTAATGGAAAGAGAGTTTATTAATGGGGAGAAGGAAGGGCTATAAAAAGGGGATTATAAAAAATGGAAGAGGGAATTTAAAATTAAAAGGCCGATTTTTTTTTTTTTAAAGGAGATGGGCGGTATTATAAAGTAATGGCGGTATTGGTAAAATGAGAGGGCGTAATTTTAAATGGAGAGGAAGGGGTGGGATCGATTGAGATGCAGGGCGGAGGGTCATGGTGTGAAAGGGGGCTGAAAGGCCGAGGAGGGGGTAGGTTAGAGACCGCGGTGGTGAGGGCGTTGAGAGGTAGGTAGCGTAGACGCAGGGTTGGGGAGGAGCAGAAGTATTGCAGAGCGTTGAAGGGTAGGGGAGCCGGTGGTGGAGCGCTGGCGTGGGGGTAGCGTTCAGCAGGGTAGGAGTTTGCAGTGAGGGTGTATATGAGCGCGCGGGGAGGAGAGGTATAGCAGTGAAGGAGGAGAGTTATGAGCGCGCGTGGAGGTTGAATACAGTGAGGGCGGATTACAGTGAGGGGTCGTGGGTATTAGACGCTACCAGTGGAATGGGGAGCGTGGGTAAGGATGGGAGTTTGCAAATGGAGGGCGCGGTGAGTTGCAGAGCGAAGGGGAGGCGTGGGTAGAGTGGGAAGTAACGCATAGTGGAGATGCGGGGTAGAAGATACCATGTTAAACACCATGTTGAAGCACACACATGGTGTATGAGAAGAAGAATGCACACACACAAGACTCAACACACAATGAAAGATAAGCGTGAGGCTTTCTTATTTTCCATTATACAAAGATGTACATTTATAATACAATGGTGTGACTCTTGGTTTCACATTCCAAGGTCACTTGGACTCCATTGTGACTTTTCATATTCCACACCTACCCATGTAGGATTAGGTGTTCCAACAAATTTAATTTTGTAACTTAATTAATTTCTAAATTAGATGATAATTAATTAAAATTAATTGTATATATTAGTTAGTTAATAATTAATTTAGAATTAATTATTAGATAATTAGAATCTAATTTATGATTAAAATTCTAATTAAAAATTCTGATTTTTAGCCCAGCAAACAGAATTTCCAGATTTATGCCAGATTTGACTCATCAACTTTGGAGGCTCATATAATGAGTTTTAATTGACCAAATGAGGCCCAGGACGGCTCATTGGAAAGATAAAATCAAGGAGAACATTTCTGAGGAGGTTCCACTAATAGATTTGGTCATTAATTGGGTCAAAAATCATGCAGAAAATCAAGCTCCGAATTTCTAAAGCAAAATCAATTTTCTGATTTATTTTCTGCATTTTCATTTGTCCAAGCCTCTTCTAATTGTAGATTCGCTCATCAATGATATCCTTGGCCAATTAAACCATCCCAGGCATCAATAGAGAGCTTATATTTTATTTTCAATTATTTATTTAAATAGAATTTGATTGGATTTGTTTTAAATGTCAGAAATGATATTTTGTTCTTATTGATTACATCTTAATTTATTTTGATTTCTTTTTGCAGGAAAACAGTAGAAGATATATGAAGAAAAAGACCGCAATCAATGAAAAAGCTCCAGCAATTAAAAGATTGAAATTTTTGAGCAAATAAAAGTGATTGGGCAGATTTTCTTCAACAAATTTTCATCTCAAGAATTCCTTTGCAAATATTATAAATAACAGATTGCAGAATAGAATAGGGGCTGCTCTCCTCTGCAATTCCAGACTTCTAAAAGAATTTCTGTAATAGGGATTTAGAATTGTAGATGGGGAGGAGAGAAAATTTCAGATCTGAACATTAATGAGGGTTTATTCTTTATATCTTGAATTATGCATGATGGGCAGAGTTTGCATTTATGCAGCTTTAGTCTTGAAAGAAGAAATTCAAGTAATGTAAAGTACTGTTAGAGACCAAGATCAGAGAAGCAAATTCAATTAACTGGTATTTTTGGCATTTATGTATCAAATACCAGTTTCATTTTTATGTTAATAAAATTGTTGTTTCATTTTATTCATGTTTTGGCATTTCTATTGATATGGATAATTTGTCTCAAATTGTTATGTATCTCTGCTCTTATGAATTAAACTCTGATTTCTGAGTAACCATTACTCAGAAATCTGTCTTATAACATTGATTTATTAAATAGTAATGTGTTGTGAATTTCTTCCACATGTTATCATTTAATTATTAGTTTGACTGATATGATAATCGATATCAATTTTTGTGAATTTCTTCCGGAGTGTTGTTGATTTATTATTTCAGTCAAATGGTCTCAATAGAATGTGTTTTGGTACTCACAAATGTGAGCTAATTGAATTTCTTCATTAGCTTAACATTAATTTAAAACCAGACATATTTTAATTCTCATTATTTAATTATCTTGCTCTTAGTTGGGTTAGATTTATATCTACCTAATTGAGATAGGATTTAGATTAGTTTCTTTTGCTTGCATTATAGAATAAGTTTGCATTTAGATTAATTTCTACATTCTTTTAAGTCCTCTCCTCGAAGAGGAAAAATCTTAGTTGTGGTTTGGCTGAACCCAAATCAGCTTAAGGGTCATTCTCTTGCCTGATCAGCAAGAAGAATTGATCTAATATCCCTGTCTATTGGTAGTTAACGATACATCGTAAACCAATAGCGATAGGGAAAAGTCAATGTACCGGACACTAACACATGAGCCACTATCATAGCGGAAAAGGCCTTGACAAGGTCCGGACCAGTTTGGTTATCCCCAATGTTGCAAGGATTTGAGGCTTCAACAGCAATTATCATTCTTCACTATTCTCCCATAATTCTTAACAAACTTGTGATAACACCCTGTTAACCCGAGAAATCCTCGCAACTGCTTTATGGTTGTGGGGACTTTCCATTCCTTAATGGCTTTAATTTTGTTAGGGTCTACCTTAACACCCTCGTGAGATACAATATGACCCAGATATTCCACCTCTTGTACTCCAAAGAAACATTTGGATGTTTTTACATATAATTGTTTCTCTTGCAATAGTTTGAGCACCCTGTCAACATGTTCAACATGATCCTTCCAAGACCTGCTATAGATTAGTATATCATCAAAAAATACTAGCACAAATTTTCTAAGGAAGGGTTTGAAAGTGGAATTCATCAACCCTTGAAATGTAGAAGGTGCATTGGTAAGGCCAAAAGGCATGACCAAAAATTCATAATGACCCTCATGAGTTCGAAATGCTATTTTTGGAATATCTTCAGTCTTCATTCTAATTTGATGATATCCTGAACGAAGATCCAACTTGGTAAAATAAATTGCTCAATGTAATTCATCCAATAATTCATCAATCACAGGAATGGGAAATTTGTCTTTAATGGTGAGCTTATTGAGCTCCCTATAATCCGGACACATTCGCCATGATCCATCCTTCTTGTGTACCAATACTACAGGAGCAGAGAAAGAACTTTGACTAGGTTGAATTATACCCGCCTCTAACATTTCTGCAATCATACGTTAAATTTCGCTCTTTTGGACATAAGGATATCTATAAGGCCTGATGTTTGGAGGAACACTTCCTGGAATCAAATGAATAGCATGATAATTATCACGAATAGGTGGGAGTCCTTTGGGAGTTTCAAAAACCTTGGAATGATTATCCAAGACTTGTTGGAGATCTGCAGAAATAGATGATTTTGATGTTGGAACCTCTAGTGAGCATAATTGTGCAATTACACCTCGTTGTTCTTTCTTTAGAAGCTTTGTATTGACATTAGAGCTTATTATCTTTCCCGGCTTTCCTGCAATACCCCGTAATTCAACTTCCTTTCCTTCTAAAAAAAATTTCAAGAAAATTTCTTGAAAATTAAAAGCTACCATCCCCAAAGATTGTAACCATTGTACTCCTAGTACAACATCAGCACCTCCCATAGGAATGGAAATCATTGGACTATTCAATACATATTCCCCCATGGTTAGCTTGATATTATGGCATTTTCCAGAGAAATTTATAGTTCCTTCATTTGCAACCATCACTTGACATTCTGGTGCTGGGTATAGGAAACAATTTAATTCCTTGGCTACCTTACAATGAATAAAATTATGGGTGCTATCTGAATCAATCAACACTATTACCTTTTTCTTCTTGATTTGTCCCTCTATCTTGAGAGTTTGAGGAGTGGTAATTCCTGCCAGTGCATTACACGATATGGTCGGATTCATTTCTTCCTCTTCTAGGGCTGGTTCCTGGTGTATATCCTCTTCTTGTTCATTTTCTTCTTCCTCTTCACAATCCATGTAAAATAATTTCTTCTCAGCACACTTATGACCTTTAGTGTATTTTCTATCACAACTGTAGCAAAGCCCTTTTGCTCTTTTTTCTTCCAATTTTTGTGGTGTCAACCTTGTAGGTTATGGAAATCTAGGAGTAGAAACACTTCCCTCTTTATAGAAGTGAGTGGTAGGCTTCCTTGTCGCCATAATTTTACATTCAATTTTTCTTGCCAACCTGAATGCCTTCTCCAATGAATCAGGTTCCAAAACGTGAACTTCATGTTGGATGTTATCCTTTAAAGTGCCTATGAAGAGATCAATCATGTGTTCCTCTGGAATATCAGTTACCCTTATATTCAATTTTTGGAAGTCCTCAATGTGCTGCCCCACTAAACCCTTTTGTTTGAGATTTATCAATTGGCTAAAGAAGGTATTGCTCTTTGTATCCTCATAATGTGCTATCATTTCCTCCGTAAAAATTGACCAAGTGACAATTTTTTTACGGGAGCAAAGCCATTGATACCATACAAATGTATTTGGTTCTAAATGTAAAGTTGCAATGCGTACCTTTTGTGTGTTTTGCACGTTATGGAGATCAAAATATTGCTCCATCTGTAGTATCCATGTTACAGGATCCTTTCCATCAAACTTCATCATATCCATTTTTGGAATATGGTGGTTCTTCCCGCCAACATTAGAGTTTATGAAATCATGATTAACATTCATTTTGTTCTCATCATGAGTTTCCTCTACTATCTTTTCACCATTAGGAAACATTTCTTGTATCAACTTTTCCAAACCTTCGATGTCTACTTTTAGATCCTTCTTCATGTTTTCCATGTTGTCTTTCATTTTTTCATCGATCTTAGCTTCCATGCCCACTTCCATGCCATACATATTATCTTCCAAACCATTCATCTTAGCTTCCATGCCTTTCTTCAAAACTTCCATTTCATTTTTTGTTGTTCTTTGCGAGAGAGAAATTTGTTGCACTTGCTCTTGTAATTTTGATATGTCATGGTGCCATTCTTGGTCTTCTTGAGTCATAGTAGAGCCTTCTAAAGGCTTAATGGGTGTTGAATTCTTTTTAGGGGCCATTTTAGAATCCAATACTGATATCTATTCTACAATATTCCCTTGGAATCAATTCAACTTGATTCTTCAAACAAGACTTTGCAATTCGGAAAAAAAATACACACCTTTTACTTGCTTTTGAGGAACTCTATATTGAAATTGATTTATCTCTGTAATTGTGGATCTTCAATATCTGAAATTCAGCACTGTAGTAGCCCTCTGAAGCTTCTTTCAAATGCCATAGGTCTGATCTGATTTGGATTCTTCAAGACAAAGTTATGTCCAATCTCCCACAATGACCCAATTTTGGACTGGTTCAGTAGAGTGAACTTGTACGGATTACCACGTGTCACTGTTTCATCCTTCGACTCTAAAGTTGATAGAAAAGAAACTAAAGTCTGTGAAATTGCGACCAATTTTTACGGCACTCCAATCCGATGCTCAGAGAGAGCGTTATGAATCTTTTCCCACAGTCACCTCTTTGAGATGAAATTTTGGAGCCTCAAAAAGCACTACATTCCATAGATCATATCTCCGAAAATATTCTGAACCAAGATCTGAAATTTTTTGACGCGTTTCCTCAGGATTTCGGCTTCGCACCCTAAAAATTTCAGATTCTGAACCTTCGTAGAAAAAACGTTATAGCGCAAATTCCACGATGACCTGTTTAGGAACCTGAAAAAAGACCTAACTTCCACATATCATATCTCTGAAAATATTGTGAAACCAAATCTAACATTTTTTGGAAACGTTCCTCAGGATTTTATCTTCACACCCTAAAAATTTCAGCTTTTGAAGCTTCGTAGAAAAAAAGTTATAGTGAAAATGCCACGATGACCTATTTAGAGCAGCGAAACCCTAGAATCCAAAGCTCTGATACCAAATGTTGTGTAACCAGCTCCAAAAATAGAAGAAAAGAGATATCAACGCCTTAGAAATAAGCCACTTCGAGGGGAAACCTCCAATACATTACATAAATGAAAAATTCTTGGATGATACAATTTACAAAACCTCCTTTCTATATATAGGAGTCCATGGGGCCATAATGTAATCCTAGTGGGGCCACAATGTAATCCTAGCCGACCTAACAATAATAATTTAAGGGCACGATAATAACAATATGGGGGTTACAAGGGTACAATAATAACAATAAGGGGGTTACACTAACAACAATAAGGGACTATACTAGTAATATAGGGACCTAACAGAAAATCCACCATTAAAATATTCATGTCTCCCTTTCTTATTCTAAGAAACTTTAGAGCAAGTAGCCATTGGAAGGAAATGCTGAGCACATACAATAGAGAACCCTTGGTTCTATAGGAGAGTTTTCCACTTCATAACTGAAGACCCACTTTCCTCTATGCTATTCAAGGCATAACTAGATGAAAAACTAGAAGGAAGCCTTCCAAGTTTTTCAGATTGATTGTAATATTATGGATTGGCCACATACCTTCTACCAGCATCTGTATTTGCTTCAGTTTGATTATACTCAAAATACTCCCTTGCATCCCCCAAAGGCAAAGGTGGGGTCA
The DNA here is from genome assembly GCA_034641835.2 of Pinus albicaulis. Classification (NCBI taxonomy): domain Eukaryota; kingdom Viridiplantae; phylum Streptophyta; class Pinopsida; order Pinales; family Pinaceae; genus Pinus; species Pinus albicaulis. Next base: position 1,433,820,957 of record CM076584.1, read on the forward strand.
AAGACAAATTCTTAGGAGGAAGAGCTAAAATAATGTACTTTTTCTCTTTGAAAGTCCTTTAACCCAATGTGCATATCTCAGTGTATTAAGTGTGTGCTCACAAGAATTCAAATAAGGAGAGATGCATGATATCATAACTGTCCGTGAGTTTCTTTTTTAGTCTCGTATAGTGCATCTTTATGATGGCATTTGTTGCATAACCCATGACCACATTATCTCGCCAATTGAAGGTCTTGACAAGCTTTGCAGTGTGCAACATTCTTGAATCCATACTCAAATATGATGCTGCTTATGTGCATGGATCTATGCTTAAATGCAGTTCTGCACTAGACTTATTCACCTGCTACCAAGAAGACATCTATTAATAACGATATTATTACACAAAATACTTATTCAATTTAATTAATAAAAATAATTTATAATTTAACTCTAAATTCCTCTAATCATGAACTTAATAAGATAAAAAGGATTAAAACACTAGGTACAATCATGTATTTTTTTGAAAAAAACCATAAAAGTTTGGACAAAGAGCTCAACAGGGCTCTTTTGAGTTTGGCCCTTGCAAATTGATTTTTTAATGCATAGTGCTTGGACATATTTTTCTCTAGGCCAAGGTCCCTTTTTATCTTCTTCGGCTGCTTGTGTTCATCCTTATGATAATTAATAATTTACCTTGCCATCACAAGGCTTCTTTGTAGGTCTCTGATCTCTGCATCTTTGCGTTGGAGCAAGATGCTTGTAACCCTCTCCTCGACTTCATTTTCACTATCAAGGTCCATATGAATGATGAGTTGAAATTCCTTTTAAACCTCATGCTGATTTTTTCTTCTTCCTTCACATTTCGTTTTCCTTTATGTAATATTCCAAAATTTGCATGCAACAAATTGGAATATTATTTTTTGTTGATTTCACTTAGGAGGAGAATAAATGGGTAAGGAGGCCCATGCATAATAAAAATCTCAATAAAATCCCTCATAGTATGAATGGGGATCATAATTGGAGCTACTTTTCACACCCTCATGTGTGAACATGATCATTTTCAAGTGGACAAGGTCAAGTTGACCAAGTCAATAGCGCTGGGATAGGAGGTGGAGAACATTTAGAGAAACATCACAGTATGAATGGGAAGAGGTTTCTTTGGTGAAGGAAACCCTAATGAGTGGGACCCATGGTGAGAGGGATCTCACATGTTTAAAAGGAGGGAAAGGCAACCATTGTTTCTCATGTTGAAGATTATTGATTTTATTGTCTATTCAGACTTTGTGCATTCTCCTACTGTTCAGTAGAGTTGCAGTGCTGCTTAGCACAAGGCATTCCTGTTTATGAATTCCTTCTCCTTTCAAGATAGGCCTCTTGATGGAGTTGCTCTTCATTTTCTCCACATTCAGGCTTGAGACCAAGCATCCTCCTTCAGCCACAGCGTTATTCCTGAAGTAGGATAATTCTGTGTTGCAGGGTGTTGCAGTGGAGGTTCTACAACACCACTCCATCAGCTATTTTTAGAGGAGGGAGTCTCTTTTCCTTTGGAGGATTAGTGAGGGATATTTTGAGATGATTCCCATCATCTTTGGCATCATTCCAACCATTTTTCATCACCTACAGTGCAATCCCTCTCATTGACTACGTGATTTTCATAGAGCATCTGTAGTGAGGGTTGCAGTATTGGTTTGGAGGGTCAGATATTCAGTGTTAGGATCAAACTTTCACTTGGAATATCCCTTGAGGAGGTCTATTCAGCTGGTGCATCATCTTCAACCTTCTTCATTCATTTCCAGTTTTTGAGTTGCAGCCACTACCCAGCAACTCCGACATTTCTGCAGAATTTCCATTTTGTACTTGTTTCATCCAATCCTTTTAAGGATTGTTGTATTATTGTTTTCAGGGTTTGAGAGCTTTATCCCCATTTATTTGAGCTATATATTGTCATATTCATGTATTTACATCATTTTTCAGCAGTTCTCCATAATAGACTGCACTGTCATAGCCAAGGGTTTAATATATGTAGCAATGTTCTTCCATTTCTTGTACATGTTCTGTTAAGACTTGTATTGCCTACCTTGAGTGACTCTTTCCTCAAGGGATTGTACTCTCTGCTGCTATATTATAAATTTTTTGGCTATTTACATCTTCATGTACTCAGAATTATAAAAATAATGTTGTCATTCCATTATATGTGCTTTCATTTGCTGCAGCCCCTTCATCGGGCATTTTCTCAAGATAACTAGGTGTTGGAGACTTGTTTAACCCACCTAGAGGGATTTCTTTGGAGCCTCATATTTGATTTAAGTCTTAGATACATTTATCTAAGGGATCCAAGTCTTGGTTTCAAATCTTGTAGCAGTCATTCCTGAAAAATGCGTTTTTCAGGCATGCCTTGCTAGTTGTTCCAGATTTGGAATATTACAATGGTATCAAAGCATCTTTCTTGCCTCAGCCTATGAGTCTCAGCCCAACAAGATAGAAGAAGATCTAGATGATGAAGAATATGAGCTTGATCTCATCAATTTTCAGAAATAAGGAGAGCCTCTCCAAGGAGGTCACGAAAAAGGAGAAAAAATAAGAGGAAGGACCATGCACTTCCTATTCTCATCAAGAAGAAGACAATGAGAATGAAGGATACTTGGATCATCAGATTCTAAATAATTACCTTGTTGAGTTCAAATCTCAACCTAGAACCTTCATGGAGACTCTAGCTTTTCCACAATTCATCTAGTGGAAGGAAGAGAAGAGACCATGCACCAAAAGAGAGATCAAAGGCAATAGATTCCTATTGTCTACATTTGATGGGTCAACTACAACAAGAGCTTGGGCAAGGAAGCTTGAGGCATTCTTCCTACTACATCCAGTGGTAGAGAGGGAGGTAGTAGAAGTTGCAGCACTGCACCCAGAGGGTGAAGCCAATGCTTGGTGGTTCAATCACTTAAGCCATACAAGAGTGACTTATCTTTCTGAATTCACTCAAGGGTTGATTAGAACCTTTGATGGAGAAATATCTGAGGAGAGAAGGCCCACACCACCATGGGAGGAGACATGTACCAGCGCTGTCACAGCCTTGGGAGAGTAGCCTTCTACATCTGCAAATGCGGCAGCCATTTCATTGGAGGAAAGAACTATTGAAACCTTACAAGGAGATCCCAAGTTCCATCAAGGTATGAATGAAGTTTCACTTTATATTTCAGAAAATTCATTTGAGGATTGTGGAAACTCACATTTAAATGACCAAGAATCAAAACACATTGCTAACCTAGAGCAGAAAGATTGCACTATGTTGTGCAACATGAGAAAATTCGAGGAAATAAACCATCATCCTCATGAGCTATTATTGGATTTCATATCACACTTGAGGTTGGGGTTTGAAGACTTGAAGGGAAGGATGGAAGATAGTAGACATCTTGAAGTGAGAAACCCTTTCTCCTTTCTAGATGAGCCTTTCTCAATGAGCACCTCTCAGCTCAAAGAGAAACTTCTACTTTCAGCAGATCCAAGACCTCATTGGTTTTGGGGGAATATTGATGAGAAGAATATCTCATGGAGAGATTTCATTAGAGGTGCAGTTCAACAAATCATGGAGTGCAAGGATTTTCTTCCTTTTTCACACTTGAATCTTCATGGATTCAAGGAGGAGCAGATAGAAGATGGAGGACATCTTTGGATGGATAACATCTCTCATGCTTGTGTTGGTCATTCCTTGAGCCACACACATCATGATGGGAGGTTTTTTCCTACCACCTATTTGGGTCCTTATAGGATCAAATTGATCCTTGAGAATATTTCATTTCAAAATCCCATGAAGTCCAAAGACAAGAATCTGATTTGGGAGGATGGTAGCTCTCATAGGAGGGGTGCCAAGATGAAGGATGGGAGGAGAAATTCACAATTGGGAGAGTGGATGTGGGTGAAGAGAAAGAAGCTAGTGAGCTACTTGCAACTTTCTGATATCGAGCAGCAGGAGGCTTGGCTGCGCTGGCTCCCCTTGAAGGAGTTTGGCCATCACTTGGCATTTCCTTTTCCTAAGAGGATGGGGATGGAGAAGAGGTGGCAAGATGCTTGCATCATTGGGAAGCATGGAGTATGGATGTAGGGTGTTGATATGACATTCATATCATTCATTGTTTCTTCATCACATGAGTTGTATGATGGGAGCATAAGGAGGCAGCAAGCACTTTTCTTGCTTGAGTTGCATTTGAGAGAGCAAGGGAAAATTTGCTCTCACTTGTTGTGTGATGTTGTAGGAGTAGAAGAAGGCTCTATCATAGTGCAAAGGGGCTACTCCTTGGCCTTGGATGATTTGGAAGAACTTCCATCTTGGGAGGTACTCCATATTTGCAGCAGCATTACTAGAGGAGTCTCTGACAAGAAGCATGTCAAAGAACACAGCTTTGTATTAACAAGAGCTTATTTGCATGAGCTCACAACGTTGTCACTTGGGAGTAGAGACTTATGGATGGAGTGTCCCCAGGATCACTTCACATTGGATTCACTTGGTGAACAAGGAGGAGGTGATGATGATAGAGTAGTGGATAGAGACATCTATCACTATGACATATTCTTTTTTACTTGGATTTCCAAGCATGAGGAGGATTATCTTCTTGCAGCATATGGACCATTCTTCTTCATAGCATGCCAAAACACTATGGAGGATTCACTCATGGATCCATGTACCATATTACTTCCGGAATATGGTAAGAAGTTTGTTTATACATTCATTGATTTGCATACTCTTACCGTTACTATGCAGTGCATTGCTTCAGAAGAGGGCAAGCTTGTCACATTGCTCCATGATCATTGTTGGGCCAATCTATATGATGGAGGCAGCCATATTTTATGTGGACTTGGGAAAATTTTTTATCATCACATGTATGTTCAGTTTTTGCACCCAAAAATTTATCATATAATGACATACATGGTTAACTATGTAACAAGAAACATTTTTCCTTGTAATTTCCTGAAGCAACAGTTTGGGAAACTGTGCTATCACTATTGGGAAAGTTGTCGGTACCTTCTTGCAACACATGAAACCTTCAGCATTTTCCTCATTTTGTTGCTGATCATGATTTCATTTGCTGATATGGATCTGATTTCTATTGAGAGCATGATTGGGAGGTTGACACATGAGTTGGATGTGTCCTTGAAGGGAGAGAATTCCCACATTTTATGCACTACATGTTCTAATGGGAGCATGGGAGGAGATATGGCCACCACAGCCACCTATTTGTTTTATTTTGAGGTGGGCCATGAGTTTGAAAGCCATCCATTGTAAATCCATGGGCAAGTATTTGATCATGTATTGTTGACACATTCAGCCATTGACTATTCATTAGTAGATGTAATAATTCTTGTATATTACTTGCCATACCATTTTCTGAAGTTGCAGTGGAGGAGACTGTGTTGTGTCCTCTTGAGATATTGTTTGTATCATGCATCATAATGTAAAAATTGTAGAAACTTTCTCATTGAGATACTCTATGATGACCATGTCCTATTCATCATGGATAGATTGTTTTGGACTAGCTTGTTCTCCAATGTTGGAGGAGAGATCCTTGAAGGATTGTTCTTCACTTTGCCCAAGATCAGCACACACTCTACACTTATCATAAGTGGAGAGAAGGACATCATGGGGTAAGCTATGATGCTTACCATATTCATATTTTAAGCCCACCTTAATTTTCGGAGCTTGAGGTGGAAGGAGATTTTCAGGAGTTTCCATATTGGAAGGTGACTCATTTTGTTTGGATGATTGCTTGGGGATGGAGGAACCAATTGGGGAAGCTGTTTTCCCAACAATTTTCAGTCTGCATGCCTTGGGGTCAACTTCTCAGTTCCATCCTTGCAGTTTCTTGAGGACAAGCAACATTTGGGAGGGAAGGATTGTAATATTCCAAAATTTGCATGCAGCAAATTGGAATATTAATTTTTGTTGATTTCACTTAGGAGGAGAATAAATAGGTAAGGAGGTCCGTGCATAATAAAAATCTCAATAAAATCCCTCATAGTATGAATGGAAATCATCATTGGAGCTGGTTTTCACACCCTCATGTGTGAATAGGATCATTTGCAAGTGGACAAGGTCAAGTTGAACAAGTCAACAACGCTGGGATAGGAGGTGGAGAACACTTAGAGAAACAATGCAGTATGAATGGGAAGAGGTTTCTTTGGTGAAGGAAACCCTAATGAGTGGGACCCATGGTGAGAGGGATCTCACATGTTTAAAAGGAGGGCAAGGCAATCATTGTTTCTCATGTTGAATATTATTGATTTTATTGTCTATTCAGACTTTGTGCATTCTCCTGTTGTTCAGCAGAGTTGCAGTGCTGCTTAGCACAAGGCATTCATGTTTACGAATTGCTTCTCCTTTCAAGAGAGGCCTCTTGAGGGAGTTTCTCTTCATTTTATCCACATTCAGGCTTGAGGCCAAGCATCCTCCTTCAGCCACAGTGTTATTCCTAAAGCAGGATAATTCTGTGTTGCAAGATGTTCCAGTGGAGGTTCTACAACACCACTCCATCAGCTATTTTTCAGAGGAGGGAGTCTCGTTTTATTTGGAGGATTAGTGAGGGATATTTTGAGCTTATTCCCATCATATTTGGCATCAGGACAACCATTTTTCACCACCTACAACGCAGTCCCTCTCATTGACTGTGTTATTTTCATAGAGAATTTGTAGTGAGGGTTGCAGTATTGGTTTGGAGGGTTAGATATTCAGTGTTAGGATCAGCATTTCAGTTGGAATATCCCTTGGAGGAGGTATATTCAGCTAGTGCATCATATTCAGCCTTCTTCATTAATTTCCATTTTATGAGTTGCAGCTGCTACCCAGCAACTCCAACATTTCTGCAAAATTTCCATTTTGTACTTGTTTCAGCCAATCCTTTTAAGGATTGTTGTATTATTGTTTTCAGGGGTTGAGAGCTTGTTCCCCATTTATTTGAGCCATATATTGTCATATTCATGTATTTACATAATTTTCAGTAGTTCTCCATAATACACTGCGCTATCATAGCCAAGGGTTTCATATATGTAGCAGTGTTCTTCCATTTCTTGTACATGTTCTGTTAAGACTTGTATTGCCTACCTTGAGTGACTCTTTCCTCAAGGGATTGTACTCTTTTCTGCTATATTATAAATTTTTTGGTTATTTACATCTTCATGTACTCAGGCTTATAAAATAACATTGCCATTCCATTTTACGTGCTTTCATTTGCTGCAGCCCCTTCATCGGGCATTTTCTCAAGAAAACTAGGTGTGGAAGACCTGTTTAACTCACCTAGAGGGATTTCTTTGGAGCAACATCTTGGATTTTGGTCATAGATACACTGATCTAAGGGATCTAGGTCTTGGTTTCAAATCCTGTAGCAGCCATTCTTAAAAAATGCATTTTTCATGCATGCCTTGCTAGTTGTTCCAGATTTGGAATATTACACTTTATCCAGTGGCTTAGTGGATGTGGAAGGCATGGCCCCTTTCCTTTTAGAGGAAAAAAACACATGCCTTTCTCCTCTTTGGCATGTCAAAAGAAAAAGGTTTGATTGTGATCATTTTGGTGTCTTCATCATGTTTTCCATCTTGACTGTCATTATCACTTCTATCCTTACTGTCCTCATGGATTTTATGGATGCCATTATTTGTCTCCATGTATTCCTCTTCATTACCTTGACTGTTGCTTACCTCTTTATCTTCAATATCAGCCTCACTGTTTTCCTCTTCACCGGTTTCTGCACTATCATCATTACCACTGTTAGGAGCCTCATCAAACTCTGTTTCATTTTCACTTGCTTGTTGACTGCCACTTCCTTCATTTGTGTCCATATTGTCTTCTACCTCCTAGGCACTTGGCCTTCTTCAATACTAACATTCCCTCCTTCTCTTGACATTTTGATCACTGCTTTTTTTAAACAAACCCTAGTTATTCTTGTGAAACTTGATATGAGAAGTGAATTGAAATGATGGTGAAAGGCAACCTTTGCAAGTGAGTGAGAGGAAAGTGTAGTTGTATGAATGAGCCTTTTAAGATTTGATGAATGGTCAATCTTCAAATCATTGCACCCACACTACTTCATACCCTACTTGACTGATATATCCTTATTCGTAGGTGATGGAAGTTCAAACAGGGTTTTGAGCAAGAATATTTAGGGTTTCTAATCCTTAGGGTTTGTTCAATTCTTCTTGACTTCAAACCATCAAAATTCACTATAGGAAAAGGAAAGACATCCACCTACCAATTTGCAATGTTCTTGAAAACCCTTAATAGTAGCTTGAAGGAATTTTTTGATTTTTTTGGGAGCTTGCAGGTGAAGGAGGAGCTCCAGGCGAAAGCGCAGCGCTTGTATGCAAATTCGAGTCCTCCCTACCCAACGCTTAGTGCCTGCACACATTTTCGGGTCCTACCTGCCCAACGTGTAGCGCCTGCACATGTTTTCAGGTGTCGAGCTCTCCTGGGTGCATCGCCTTAACGCAATCTAGGCTTGTTGGGCTTTCCTAGGAACAGCGCCTGAACACAGTCTGGGCCTGTCGGGTTTTCCTGGGTGAAAGCGTAGTGCCTACATGAACACGCAACATGTGTCTCTAAATGCACAATTCAGTGCAATATTGCACTGGAAAATCCTCTAAACGCGCAACGTCGGACACTGAACGCGCAACACAAGGTAACTTGCCTAAAATTTTACTGGAAACTCATATTTTTCTCCTTGAAGGTTTTTTGACTCTTTGTAAGTGAATAATAAGCCAAATGATAGAAAAAATGCCCATTTATAGCCTAGGAAAATAAATCAAAGTTTGAGAACCAACTTTGCTATTGTTTTTTACTCCTTTTCCTTTAACTGATATCCCTTTCACCCCTTTTTGTTGTAGGTGGTTAAAAACATTTAAATGGCCCTTTCCTTTTGCTCCTTGAGTTTGACATATTCACTTTATGTTTTGAAGGGCTACACACAGTAATATTTTCAAAGTTTATTGTGATTTTCATCATAACATTAAATCTGTCTTTCTTAGCTTTTTCTTTCTAACCATTTTTCTCTGTTTGCTCTACAGGTTGTTGATATGTTTAACTTGACTTCCCTTTTGCCTATTTATGCCTTTAACTCCTTTGTTGATAAGTGATTTGTGAGAAACCTGAAATGGCTCTTCCCTTTGATCTTTGAAATAAGATAAATCTACCCTTGACAATATTTAGGAGTTTTAAACATAAAGGAGAACCTATCAACATTTTCTTTATTCTTACCTTGGAGATCAAATTACCTTGTGCTTGGAAGGTGACTAAACACCTTGTTTTCAACTTTCTCACTAATCCTTTGGCATGATAAACCCACCTTTGAAAAGAAATATAGATTTCAAAATCATGTTTTCTATTTCCTTTTTTTTCCACTTCTGATTTGCAGGTGCCATGACATATTGACTTAGCCTTTTCTAATATTCTTGAAGTTTAATATATTCAATTTACACAGCAACAACCTTATAATCACATTGGATTTCCATCTTGGAGCTCAACCTATGTTTTTATCCCTTTGATGATTGAGGGTAAATGACTAAAATGAGAGCTTTGACCTTCCTTTCACTGATACCCTTTGCATCCTCTTTCTTTTTAGGAAATGGGACACTTTACCTTGACAAAATATAGATGTCACTTACAGCATTCCCTTCAAATATTCCTTCTGTTGTCATCATGGAGGTCTAACATCTTCAATTTACCTCTTTTGGCTATCTTTCCAAGACCTTAGGTTTCTGGGTTGCTTGAGAAAAATTATTAGTGTTGTCTTCTAAGCTCTCTATAGCCCTTTCAATTTCATTCATTTATGTTCAGTTCACCTCACCTTTTTCCCCTTTTTATTTATAATTTCTAAAAAACTTCTTCCATGTTTGGTTTCCTTGGTGTGCCTCCTTCATGTGGTGTGTTTCATTGGATCTTTGCTTGGCACATTGCTGGCCCAATCAGGCTTAGAAACCTTGATTCTCTTTGAACACAACTTCTCCCTCTATCTTTGCAGTGAATGTATTCGTTGAGGAGCAGGCCTCTTACCTTACCAATTTCCTACTGACAATCACTTTAACACTCCTGCACAAATGTCAAAATGCACAGTTTCCTTTTACAGAACTTGTACTTGATAAGGTGGTCCTCTTTGGAGATTTTTCTAATATTTCTTAGACCACTATGTACTTCTCTTGTTTTGGATTTGAATCAACTTCTAGTACAGGATAAACAGAGCTTGAAACACCAATGAAGACCCTGCAACGTATGAAACCCTAATGACCTAATGGGAGGCTCCTTTGACTTGGTCTTTGATTGAAAGTTGGTTTGGGGTCTTCAAGTGTAGAAAAAATATTTTTTGATAAATTTATGTATTGAAGATCGAAAATCCAATGTACTTGATTTATCTAAAGAGCCTACAGAGATAGTTTTGAGACCATAAATGCTTGAGGAACCTAGTGAACATGGGAAGGAAAGGTTGTTTGGTAACCCTAGATGGAAAGTGGAGGGGTGAGGCAAAGGAAAAATAGAGTGCTGGGGTTATGGGTGGGAAAATAGGATATAGATGAGAGGCATAATCCCATGAGGGGTTTTCTAGGAATGGTAGGTTAACCATGAAATGGAAAAATAGTAGAAATAGTGAAAAATTTGGTATAAGGATAATAAAGGCAATGAGATTTCTAAAACTCACAAGGTTGAGGAATCTTGTTTTTAGAAATATAGGACAAATATTTAGTCATCTACAAATAGAAAAAATGATTGATGACTAACAGTGGCTCCACTTGGGGAGGGAAGCTCCTTTTCAAGAGGTGTCCAGAACTTTAGGTATCAAATCTTTGAGTTTTGAAGACCAGTGCCTTATCCATAGGGAAGATCTCTCTTCCTTCGTTTTGCTGATGTTCTCTTGAAGATATGATCTAAAAATCAGAAAGACATGCTTACTTCAACTTCATTTCTACCTACACATCATACCTTGCCTAACATTTTTCTTCCTTTGGGTTCACTTGGACTGGAAAACCGTTTGAATTTTTTCTTTTTGAAAGCAAAACCAACTATCTACTTGTACCATTATCACCTCCAAGAGTTTAGATTACGCTAATGAACTCTTTTATTCTCTACCTAGACTATTCATCTATCAAGATTAAGCTGCTTGACAGACTTCATTCTCTAATCTACTGACATGAAATTGAAAACATGATTTAAACTAGGATTAAGCAATCTGATTTACCATGGGTCGTGGCATTGGGACAAACTGCACACAGACATTATTTTTGCACAAACAAAACTAGAAAACATGAGGGTTGTGATTTATCATTTGTTAGGGATCCATATCCTTTCTCTTTGGTTCAGATTTGAGCATTTAGACCCAACATATTTTCTTCCTAATCTAACCTACTGACAAGTCAAGCTTACATTGTTTTGACAAGTATTCTTTCACTAACCTATTAGTAGAAATTCAAAATATGTTTAGCCATGATTATGCTAGATGACTGAAAAAGACTCTTTTTCTTAACAAGTAGTGGCATTTAGGCTTGCACAATTTCAACAATACTCTCTTTTGGGTATGGGGTTGTACCTATTCTTTTCCTGTCCTCTTTTTCTTCTTTTTCTACTTTTATTTATTTTTAGATCAGTTTTCTAAGACAAAAAACTAGAAATATGCTCATAGTGTTGAGCTTATTTACATACCTATCTACCTTAATCTAACTTGGAAATTTATACTGTTCTAGGTGATGCAATAGTGCCAGTGTAGCTAGTTGAGCAGTAACAAGAATACCTGACTGCTTGTCAGAGGGAACAACAATATACCTTGATTATGTGTCTTCATAACCAAGGCTCTCATAGGTAATGTAAACTTCTGATGTATTTGATTATTGTAAAGAATCCATGTCTGGAACCTCGATCCAATCAAGATCTTCATGTAATATGTTATAGGATCACAAAAAGCATGATGTAAACTTTCTTCTCTCAAGCTTTTCATGACTGGTTGGTTATCTATATCCTAGACATTAGCTTTGAAAACCTCATCTTCAGTCTAGTCCTTGAAAGCACAATCATCTCCTTCTTGCAAGTCAAAAGGTAGTACAATTTCCTCTTGCTTAGGGGAAGGGAGGCTTTCCAAAAATCCTTTAGGATATGGGAAATTGTATGACTAAATTTGAGAGTTTAAAAATTCAATGTTAGTTTCATATTTTTCAACCACTATCTCCAGAAAGTTTTTCTTAACTTCAGGGCCAACTTTGCTTGACCTAAAAATGAGAAAGACAGCCTTTATGAGATCATCATCAAGTTGAAGTTCTACTAACTGACTTGAAGTTTCACTATATAGAAGGTGTTAGTCATCAGTAATTTTTACTATCCATAGATGCCTAATTATTGGTTCTAGATTTCCAAAAAAAAAAAATTCCATGAACATTATGAGTTTTAGAAATCTCACTGCCTTCATTACCCTTAGAGAAATTTTTTTACTATCCTACCATTTTTCCATTTCATGATCACCTTGTAATTCCTACAGACGCCAAATGGCTTGTTCCTCTCATTTCCATCCTTTTTCCTACCCATAATCTCATTACTCTGTTTATCCCTTGCCTATGACTCCATTATCCATCTAAGGTTTTTGAGGGCATTTTTCTTGGTTTCATGACTTTCATGGTTAAATCATCAACAAGGATTGTATCCTGATGCTATTACACCTCCTCCTATCCTTAATATACCTTCATAAACACTTCCCATCACACATATCCCTAAAATCATCATTTTTTCTACAAAACCTAGCCTATTGCTACAATTTGACACTTTTTCGAGACTAGGCCTGTGTTTTTCCCTTTTGGACCCCTTCACCTCACTCAACACTTAAAATTACACTTTCCCCTACTCTCTAACATCCATCCCTATCCCCAAAAATTTCCCCAAGAATTTAGAAAACCCTTAACCCCTTCATTCCCCTCCCTCTACAAGGCAGTCATAAATCCCTTGTTTTGCCTACACCAAACCCTAATTTCCCCTTCCAACTAAGCTAGGGTTTTCTATGGAAAGGAGGAATAGGAGAAAATGATCCATGTGATATATCATATCAGAAAACATAAATCCATACCAACTCATAAACATCATGCCTCCATCATTTTCCAAGAATTCATTCCAAGAGCCATGTCATTTGCCACACTTAGGGCCAGTTTTTCTTAAAACTATGTTTCTGACCAAACATAGATGAATTTGGAAAACTTGAGAGAGGTTTTTGTCCATAATAGGTCAAATAAGAAAATAATCCTTCAATTTTTACACAGGTATCATGTTTTTGGAGAAATGTCAAAAATATAGGTGTCACGGGAGAATTTTTGCACTCCTGGAGTGACATTGGGAAACTTAGGTTTTCTGATAGCTGGAGTGTCCAAATGACTTTCTTGATGAGTCAAATCACAACTAGACTTGACTATATTTTCAATGAGCTACCATTAGCTCAATTTGGAATTGAGGAAGGCATCCAAAAGTGGTCTGCACCAGCACTCTGCATTTTTGCACCATCATTCAACACTTTTTGACCAGTCTTGGGAGAATCAAATTTTGACAGGTCAAATCAAATCCAATCAAAGAGAAAAATGTATATTTGGAAATTGGACAGGATAATATTTCCAACAAGCTATCATGAACCCAATTTGGACATCGGGAAGGCCTCCAAATTCCCTCTGCCAAAATCACTACGTGTAGGGAGTTCAGGCGCTACGCTTATGGTAGAAGGTTTTAAGAGGCTGTTGAAAGTGACTTATAGGGTTCGCCAAGGTGAAGTGATTCAATGCCTCAAAGGGAAATAATGAAAAGAGTATCAGAGTGAGGGAGATCAAGTCTTCAAAGTGCAGTCAACTACTATTAAATGGTCAAAAGAATTAAAGCATAGGGTTGAGGTTCAGAATAGGACACCAAACTGGTCTTAAGGTCACTGTTATGAAAGTGTCAAACATTAGAAAATCAAACAGAGATAAAAATCAATATTTCATAGGCACCTAAAAAGAAAATCAGAAGTAGCCCAAAGGAGGTGGAATGCCTGAGTATGAAGGCCATTTGGTTTGTCAAAACTAGTTGCATCATGCCTAAAGGAAATAACAAAGATGAAAAAAGGTTTCTCAGCCACCCATCAAGCAAAGGGAGGTTTTATCTCCAAGGCAAGGACAAAGAGGTTTCTTAAAGGGTGCTACCACCATGTAGATGCCTAAAAGTTGTGAAAATAATTCAAGGACAGAAACAAGCCAAAACACAGTGCAATATGGTGACTCAAACAGCCATCTGCGAAACAAGTTTTGAAAGCATCATTGGGTCTAGGTAAACCAAAACTCACCATGTCAGCTTCCCAAAGAGAAACAAAGAACATTATTAGAAGGGAAAGAGCACCATTTTTGTGTTTTAAATCACCCTCTGTAAAAGGTGAGAAGAATATCAATGAAATAACAAAAAGGTTGAGGAACATTATAAAGTAGGTTTGGGCAAAAATAAGTTTGTGTGCCCAAGGCTATAAAAATCAAATTCACTTAAACACTTGACTCATTATACATTGGTTATTTGCAAAAAGAGAAAAAAAACCATTCAGGAGATATTTCTGAGTTTTTTGGACAATTTTTGGGCAAGGTCACTGGCACTATGCTCAGAGCCTGGCGCTGCGCTCACAGACCCCGACATTGCATGTAGAGAGGTCCTCAGAGTGAAAATTTTCCACTGCGCTACGCGTATAGCGGGGGTTGTTGCGCTTATAGCCCGACGCTATGCACAGACGAACTAGACATGCCCAGGCCCGACACTGTGCACAGAGGGTGACTCAATAGGCATGGCGCTACACACAGAGGCCGACAGGCGTGCACGAGGCATGCAACGCTACACGCAGAGGACTCAATAGGCACAACTCGGTTGACACTGTGCACACAGGACCCAACTGGCCTAGGTTTCTTCCTAGCACTAAGCTTATGCCAAAAATCCTCCAAGTTGCAAGAAATTTTCCAAAAATCCCAAGGAAAGCACCTCCACCTTGCCTTCAAGACCTGCAAGCAAGTAAAAACTGATAGGTGGTATTTTTCCCTCATCCTGAAGTGTTTTTGGTGATTTAGTGGTTAGAAGAATGATTAAATCCTAGGATTTGCAAACCCTAGGTCTTCATAATGAATAAGCCTCTATTTTTAACCTCCAAGAAAGTAATTTTCATTTAAAGGGGTGTGAATTAGGGTAATTGCAATCAATTCAAGAGAAGCCCTCCTCCAAGCTCAAAATGTCCTCACCTCAAGAAAACCTCCCTTCCTCCCCTCATCTTGATGCATCAGATGAAGAAGGAAGTGGCAATGAAGAATTAAGTGGGAATGAGGGTGAGATTAACCATGAATCAAACCAAAGTGAAGATGAAGGAAATGATCAGTTAAGCCCACAAGAGGTAGAAGATATGAAAATAGAGGAGGGTGATGATGATAAGAAAAATGAAGGAAACACAAAGGATAGTCCAGAGCTCAATGGGGAAGTAAACAGTAAGGCTAATGATGAAAGTAATGGGTATGTTGACAGTGCAGAAAATGAAGGGCCGAAAATAGTCATTATATTCATAGTGATAGTGAAGAAAGTGAGAAGGATGATAATGAAAATAAGGATCACAGCCATGATAAAAACACCAACAAGACCATGATCACACCTTTCTCATTGGCATATGAAATAGGGCCCAAGCTTGTATTTTCTGCCTCAAAAAGGCAAGGGACCAAGCCATCCACCTCAACTCAAAAGCTTGACAAAGGCAAGCAAAAGGTGAAAATAAGTAGTAAAGGTGAGACGGAGCTTAAAAAATTACTTGGCATCATTGACCTAGAGAGTGAAAGTGAAGACAAGGAGAGGGCCAATAGCATACTAATTCAAAGAAAAAATGCAGAGACTAAAGACCTACAAAGGAGACTTGGCATGGCATAATACATTATTGATTCTTACAAGAATGAGCACAAGCATATGAAGAAGATAAAAAGAGACCTTGGCCTACACATTATGCCTTGAAAAACAAACTCACTAGTGCCAAGCTCAAAGAGGCCCTCATTGAAATTCAAAACACTAAAAAGAGGAAAAGAAAAAGAAAACCTTAAAATATTGCCTCAATATTTTCTACAGTATTCTTAAACCCCATGAGGAAGACATCCACAAATTTTGAAGAAGTTTTGACAAGTTTTTGTTTTTTGTGAATTTGGAGGCCTATAAGTGCAGCGCCACTGGCACTATGCTTTTCCCTCAGGAATCCTCAGAGGGATAACTTTAAATTTTTGGATTTATCATGCCTATTACACTATTCTCACCAAATTTAGAGCATTTGGAGCATTTTTGACCCCTCAAAAGGTCAAACAACACCTCATTTTTCTCCTTTTTGCCTCATTTTCAAGCCTGGCGCTGCGCTCAAAGAAGTTTTGAAATTTTGACTTTTTGAACATGTTACAGGCACTCAATTAGAAAAAAAAGGTATATCTAGAAATAAGACTCAGCATGATTTCCTACAGGCCATCCTGGAGAAAAATCAAACATCAGGAAGGTCACCAAAACTTAGCTGTAAGTGGACCCATTTTCTGCCTGTCTTGGCGCTGCACTCAGAGAATTTTGGGGAATTTTACTTTTCGGACAAGTTACAGGGGCTCCATAAGGAAAAAAAATGTATATTTGGAAATTAGACTTGGCATGCTTTCCAACGGGCCATCACGAAGAAAAATCCGACATCGAGAAGGTCACCAAAACTTGGCTGCAACATGACCTATGTTCTGCCTAGGGTGGCGTTGCGCTTATAGACATCACTGTGTGTTTTTGGCCAAAAGTCAACAAAACACACTCATTTATTGCAAAATTAAATTTTTATGTTTTTGAAGGAAAATCACTCTAGAATTAGTTGCTAAAAGTTATTTTGGCATTTATTTCATCGGATATTTTGTGCCTTGGGCCTTGCATGGTCTCTTGGGCATTTATGACATTTATGAGTGATTTTGACAATTTCCAACCTTATCTAGGGTTTTTTACCTCATTTTATATATAAATAGAGCATGAGGGTTTCATTGTAAATGTTGGAATTTGATGATTTTTTAGAGAAATACATGGTTTTCTTGAGTTTGAAGAAGAAATTGGTCTTGTGGAGTTCATGAATGGCTTGCCTGGATTGATGATGAAGGAGGATATCTTGCAGGATCCCTGAGCATGGTTAATGGTGATGTGCCTCTATTAGTTCTTGCTTTTTATAATTTTTTCCATATTTCTATGTTGCAGTAAAATAGAAGAGTGTAGGCTAAGAAATATTGTTTGAGGCACCTTAGTCCTTCCTATTTTCTATTGCCTTAATGTTTTCCTCTGTTGGGTTTGTTTAAGAAATTCTTCGTTGCTTCTTAGACCTTCCTATGCTTGTTTATTCCATGACTGGTTCAATATAGTAGTTTTAAAATATGTTTTATGGTTAGCCTTGCTTATTTGATTCTATTTAAACTCTATTTTGGAATCTCTCTTTGAAGTACTACTTGTTAGGTTTTAGCCAAAGAGGCCATGTTCTGATCATGCCCTTTGTCCATGCTTGAGAAGTTGCCTTAAAGTTCTTTGTAGCTTGATCATAGATGGTTAGGAGTTCCCTCTTCTTTGATTAAATTTATATGTTTTTTGTTTTCTAAACCTTGAAAGTGAAATCACTAAAAGTTAGATTAGTTTCTTGCTTTCTATGGTTCACTGAATTGTTCATCTTGAATGCTTCTTTACTTAAGTATAATAAAAAAGCTATTTTTTTGCCATGTCTTATGATTATTTCCTTATTTTGATCAGTATTTGATACCATATTGTTTAAAAGGTATTTGTTTAAGTATTATTCACTACCCTTACACACCTACTATGCTCACAAACTTATTGTCCATTTCACTTCACACATGCCTTTTAAGATCCATTTGACCATGCTAGATTTGCCCTGTTAGACATCCTGTTTCATTGTTGAGATATCCATGACTTTCATACACTCCATAGCCAAATGATTTTAAGAGATCCCACTCCACCTATTCTACATTATCATCTTACCGAACCAAAACAAACAACAAACCCTACACATAACAACTAGCCTAAAATCAAAACCCTAGAAGCAAACAAGTTCACATCCTTTGCATACAATAGAGAGAGTGCTCTCTGAGTCTAGGAAGGCTAGGTCCTAGGACTCCAAAGACGGGTCTGATGTTACCCTGTGAATTTTATCTCACCAATCTAACAAATCATGGGACCCTAATAGAAGGTCTTTCACAAACCTTGTCATTTTTTTAAATCAGTCCGAGAAAAGGGTCACTATATCTTTTCAACTAGTCTAGAGTCTTCTACCAGTGGAGTCTCTAGGTTTATTGAGAATTTTGGAGTCACCATGTGGATGATTTCAACTTTTTTTTCCACCGTCATCATGATTAATGCATTCCTAGGGGAGTCTTAGAGAACTAGTGGGGCTATTAGGCCTATTGGAGGCTAGTGGAGTCGCCAGGTGGATGTTTTTTACTATTTTGAGGATAGGTATTTGTGGTCCACGACCAAAAAATTGAAAAAACCAATCTAGGGATGTTTTTTGGGGTTTTCTGAGTTCCTTTATGTAGCCCTAATGTTTTAAAGAGTGTCCTCCAGTTGATTCATAATTTTTCTAGGATGGTGAACAATTAGATTCTACTTTTGGCTAACACTCGAGTTTTCTGAGTTTGATAGGGATTTGAGAATTCCTGAGAGATACTTAGGATGTTATTTACTCAAATTCCCACCGTGATCGCCACTATCTTAGGATCCCATGATTTGGCAGATTGGAAAGACAAAATGAATAGGGTAACATCAAACCAGTCTTTGCAGTCTTAGGACCTAGCCTTCCTAGACTCAGAGATGGCTCTCTCTATGTTTGTGTGAAAGATGTAACTTGATATCTCTTAGGGTTTGATTTTAGGCTAGTAATTAGGTTCAGGATTTGTTTTTTTTGTTTTATTGGGTGGGTAGGTTTTCAAGAAAAACATATAGAGTAGGATAGGTTTAGACCATTGGGCTATGGAGTCTGCAAAAGTGTAATATCCTAAAACTGGAATTTTCTACAAAAATAAGAATAACTTAAGGCATTCCAAAGTTGGAGAACAGAAAGTAATAAACTAATTTAATGTGCTTGAACACATATCCATCATAATAATAGTCACAACAACAAACTATGCATTTATACAGTTCACCAAGTGGGGAAAAGTAGCTATTTTTGCCTCAAAAACGTTGTTTTCTAAATATTGAGTTAAAAAAATGGAAAATAATGGTTGTGTCCCTTATAACAGAAAATATAGGATGTGCATGCAAAATATTTTTAGAAACTAATTCCTTTAGCCTAGTTAAACAGGCCTCCCGTGCTCAAGATAGCTAAAAATTGCCAAAACCCCAAGACTACAAAATGTCGGAGAAGCTGCACTAGTGACTGCACAGTCTAAAGAGAGGTTAACTTATAAAATAGAGAAATATGATCGATAATGTTATTATAATACTAAATGATGTACAAAATCAGAGATCTAATCTCTTTTACACAAATCCAAGAAGACTCGGCAAGGGTTTCTTGACAGAAAAGATATACAAGAGAAGTTGCTGCAAAATCTGTGGCTGAATAACACTGTATGGCTGAAGCTCTATAATAGATGGTTGAATATGAAAATAAATGGCTGTAGATTCTCCCTCTAGCTTTCCCAAAGAAAGGCTGATCCTCCTCTTGGGAAAATAGCTCCTCAAAATGGGGTTTCAAACCCTTCCACTGTACACCTTAAGAAAAAATGCAGTTTTCTGAAGGGAATGCATTTTTTCTGAAGGTAGATGCTTAGCCCAACACGAGGTAGTGGAAAATTCAGATCAGAAACCTCCTCTTAGATTTCTTAAGCAAGATCTCCAAGAAAGAGTAGGGAATCCCCACCGGGGTAAACCCTTGCACTAAGCAGTGTAGCAACTTAGCTAAACAACTAAGTATGTAGGAAGTCTAAGTAGACCTCATGAAAATATAATATCCAATATTTCCATATGCTTTCCATATCCTTCTTTATATAATTGATGATCTCCTTCACCAGGGGTCCCACCCACTATGAGGTTGCTTCCATGCAAAGGCTCCTCCACAAAAACTGCGTTGTCCAACAAGATGGTTCAATGCATCTAGATAGTTTTGTTGACTTGGTCAACCTTGAATGATTCTTCATGCCTTGTCCCTTTTCATACTCAAGGTGCCTTCATTTTATCTAGCTGGATTTGATCCCTATTCACATTGAACTGGCTTTATTTAGGATCCACTTCTTTCAAAGTAATTTATGTTGACTTGCTCAAACTTGACCTTGCCCGCATAGTTTAGACCTTGTTCACACATGTGGATGTTTAAACTAGTTATTACATGATCCCCTTTCACATTAGGAAGGATTTTTATTTATATTTGAGCAAATTATGAGTCTACTTGCCCATTTATTCATCAATCTAAGTTTTAAGAGAAAAAATAATATTCCCATTAGTTTAAGCTAATTTAGGAATATTAAAGTCTCCCCCTCCAAAATTTTTCTTGTCCTCAAGCAACTACAAGGGTGCTACAAAATATCCCCTCTTCCTCTTGTGGCCCTCTCATCCCATAGTCTCCTCCATTGCTTCAAATTTTCTGCAAAAATTTCATCTCCCAATGGCTCCTCCCACGTGTGAAAGTTGGCCTTTGGTGAATAAACCCAATGGTTCTCATCATGAAAGAATGGAAGGTTATTATGGAAACCTTATTTCTGATCCACGGCCTTTTCAAGAAAGAAATGATGACAATCATGGGGAATTTCATCATCAATGGAGGTATCCTTCCTCCATGCTATCATCCAAATAAAATGAATCACCCTCCAGCTTGGTAATTCATAGAAAAGCTCCTCCCAATTTCTCATGAGAGGCATGCCCCAAGTGCTCCAACAAAACATATGGTCCACATCATAAATAAACAAGTGATATGCAATGGCGGCCATATAGTTTCTCATGCTCCCCTTGGAACATGTAGTGCAGAAAAAGTAGGGACTTTCTTCCCCCAAAGACACATCCAACAAGTGTGCCTCTTCTCCACCCATGACACCAACAAAGATAAGAAAATCTTCAGCATGTGGGATCATAAGTAAGATCATGCTAGGTGCCATATACAATAAGGGAGAAGGACAATGGTCCCTCATGTGCAACCAACACAATTTTCCTCTTAACTGCCATAGGATATGATATGATAAGCTTTCTCCCCAAGAATTTTTTGCTGCCCCATCCTTCTTGCATGCTTGGAGAAGGTGTATGATGGTTGGTGTTAAGGAACCACACCCTAAAGAGTACATCATCTGTCCAAGATCTCCCAAAGAATGGCCAACATCACCATTGTTCATGACCCAAAGTGGCTCATGAAGCCCATCAACAAAAGTGCCCCCTCTTAGAGCCAAGACCTGCACGTGAGTGTTAAGAAAATACAAGTATATAATAAATACATCATGAGATTCAGAAATACAATGTTTGTCATATACTTGTTTAAAATCAGCAAGGTAGCGCATGGATGAGCTCCCTCTCACACTCAATGGATAAGGAGGTGATAATGATAACTCTTCCCAAGAGATATGTTTCTCCTCAACCAAAATATTATCCACGCACTTACTCATATGAGAGTGCATTTCCTCTCTGAAATCTTCCCACATGAATCCATCTAATATAGTATGACATGTTTTAATGAAACTAGTGGGATTTGAAAGCAAGACCTCATAGATTGTGTTAAGTAGTTTTTTATTGAGCTTGGAATCTTTAGTTAAGTAGATCTTATCATGAACATAAATGATTCCATTAACTACTTTGTACTTTCCATCCATTGCTTTCCCATCAAGAACCTTACATTTGAATAGGTTCTTAGAATATTCCATCAAGAGTTGGGACTCCTAATAAGGGTCTAGGCTTCCCAACATTGACAACATTGTAGAAGTATGAAATGATGCATTTTTCATATGATGGCTCTCCTCCTTGACATGCTTGATGTGAAAGTCACATGTTGGGGTATTCCCAACTTTCTTTTTCTTCCCCTCTTTCATCTGATCTTTCTCAAGACAAGATTGAAGTCTAGGAGAGTCACCCTCCTTTTGAAAGGTTTCCTTCCTCAAAAACTTCCACAATTTTTCTCCTGCATACAAAAATGAAATTATTTTTTTGTTATGTTCAGAAATATTCATCATATATTGGAGTATCCTTTTTTGTTCCAAAGCTATGGATTAGCCTTTTGATACTATGCTCATATCAGCACAAATTTATGAATCTATTCCCTCCAACAAAATTAGATGAGTGGAAGAAAGCAAGGTCAATTTCATAAATTTTCCTGGCCTCCCATCAATGATTTTCGGCGCTATAGTGGCCCCTTCAAAGGTTCCCTCTCTAAAAAAATATGTTGTTGCTGCATATAGTTGAGAGAACACTTTATTTTCCCTCCAATCAGGAGGTCTTCTTGCTGAAATGCCTCCTTGCAAAGACGCATCAAGGCATAGAGTATGATGTGAGTGTAGGTGGACAAAGTTTCCCCTACCTTTGTTGCATGGGTCCTCTTTCCTTCTTTGTTCTTTAAAACTCTAAAATAGAGAAGGGTTCATGTTCTTCATATTATGATGCCATTCCTCCCCTTTTCCTCCTCCTATCTTCAAGATCCCATCACTTGGCAATGAAAGTACATGCTGCTCATGTGTTACGCCAAAAGCTCTATGTGTGAGACCTTTTGGAACTCCTTGCAAGAGTGCAAGAGTTTATTTTCTTGGAGCAAGTGCTCCATCCTCTTCTCCATGAGGTGCCCTTGTCATGACTGCATTATTATCCCCTTCCTTCCCTTTCTCCTCTTCAATAGTTGAAGTTGCCTTATCTCCAAGAGACCTCAAATCTTGGTCTTCTTTTGAAGAAGGAATCTTCTTTTGAGAAGAAATCCCTTTATCCAAAGAAGATCTTGTCCTTGGAAAATAATAAAGCAAGCTCACATCCTCTTCATAGGTTTTCAGAAATGGAGTTGGATTTATAGACCCTCCCAACTCATGCAAATTTTTTTTTTGATGTGGTTTGATAGTTGCAATAGAAGATGTTTCACATGAAATATCATCAAACCTCTCTACTAATATTTTAATGAACTTTGCATAAGTAGATGTATTTGCATTTTTAAAGGAAAATAATTCAAACAACCACCAAGCATAGGCCTTACCCTCAAAATGAAGTGCTTCTACTCTGATGGCTACAAATTCTGAAACTTGATGTTGCTGCACAAAGGTGTCTAACTCCTTCACCCAAGCCCTAGCTGGACATAGAGGTGATCCATCAAAAGTGGATAGAAAGAATCTACCCTCACCCTGCTTCTTTCTCCTTGTGCTCTTTTCGTTCATTTGGAAAAACCCTTGGAATTTCAAGTGATCTTTTAACTCCTCGGATTGATCTTCATATTCCTGCAAATAATCACCAAGAGTATCTCTCTGTGGCACATCTCCTTTCTTCCTCTTCATGAAGAAATTTATGATAGAACATGGTAGATCTGATGATATGGATGAGTGCTCATATCCAAAATATGAGGACTTAGAATCTTCCTCCTGTATAGATATTGTTGAGGGATCTTCATGTGTTTCCCTCCTCATTTCTTTGATGCTCTTGCTTTTGCCCTGCAGATTTGTCAAGAGAAGTTTTGAGAACCTCCTTTCTCTAGAAAAAAATGGTTTGCTCTAATTTATTCTGAAAATATCCTCCTCCCCATGATAAGACTCCATAATTCTTGAGCTCACAGGCTGAGCCAAGATTGTTGCTTTGATACCACTGTAATATCCCAAAACTGGAATTTTCTACAACAATAAGAATACTTTAAGGTATTCAAAATTTGGAGAAAAGAAATTAATAAAATCATGTAATGTGCTTGAACACATATCCATCATAATAATAGTCACAACAACAAACTATGCATTTATAAAGTTCACCAAGTGGGGAAAAGCAGTTATTTTTGCCTCAAAAACGCTATTTTAGGAATATTGAGTTTAAAAAGTGGAAAATAATGGTTTTTTCCCTTAGAATAGACAATATAGGACATTCATGCAAAATATTTTCAGAAACAAATTCCTTTAGCCTAGCTAAATAGGCCTCCCATGCTCAAGACAAGTAAAAATTGCCAAAACCCCAAGACTACAAAATGTCGGAGTAGTTGCACCAGTGACTGAACAGTATAAAAAGAGGTTAAATCAGAAAATAGAGAAATATGACTGATAATTTTATTAGAATACTCAATGATGTACAAAATCAGAGATCTAATCTCTTTTACACAAATCCAAGAAGACCCGACAAGGGTTTCTTGACAGAAAAGATATACAAGAGAAGCTGCTGCAAAATATGTGGCTGAATAATGTTGTATTGCTGAAGCTCTATAATATATGGCTGAATATGAAAAGAAATAGTAGTAGATTATCCCTCTAGCTTTCCCAAAGAAAGGTTGATCCTCCTCTTGGGAAACTAGCTCCTCAAAATGGGGTTTCAACCCCTTTCACTGCACGCCTTAAGAAATAATGTAGTTTTATGAAGGGAATGCATTTTTGCTGAAGGTAGATGCTTGGATCAACACCAGGTAGTGGAAAATTCAGATCAGAAACCTCCTCTTAGATTTATTAACCAAGATCTCCAAGAAAGAGTAGGGAATCCCCACCCGGGTAAACCCTTGCACTAAGCAGTGCAGCAACTAGCTAAACAGATAAGTATGCATGAATTCTAAGTAGACGTCATGAAAATATAATCTAAAATATTTCCATATGCTTGCCATCTCCTTCATTATATCATTGATGAGCTCCTTCACCAAGGGTCCCACCCACTATGAGGCTGCTTCCATGCAAAGGCTCCTCCACAAAAACTGCGTTGTCCAACAAGAAGGTTCAATGCATATAGATAGTTTTTTTGACTTGTTCAACCTTGAATGATTCTTCATGCCTTGTCCCTTTTCACACTCAAGGTGCCTTCATTTTATCTAGCTGCATTTGATCCCTATTCACATTGAGTTGGCTTTATTTAGGATCCACTTCTTTGAGAGTAATTTATGTTGACTTGGTCAAACTTGACCTTGCCCACATATTTTAGACCTTTTTCACACATATGGATGTTTGAACTAGTTATTACATGATCACCTTTCACATCAGGAAGGATTTTTATTCATATTTGAGAAAATTATGAATCTCCTTGCCCATTTATTCATCAATCTAAGTTTTAAGAGCAAAATTAATATTCCCATTAGCTGAAGCTAATTTAGGAATATTACAAAAAGGCTTAGAAAAGTACAACAATAGATCAAGGGTGCCTTGGAGAGCAAGTTAACAGGGCTAAATGGATATTCAAGGCTTAGGTGAGTGGAGTCAACATTAAATTGTGAACAAAGTAGGGAAAATGGAAATTAAGAATCCTTTGTCAAATAATTTAACAAGAAAGGCCTCTAAGAATACTATGCATGAAGAAAAAACCAAAGACAGGGCATACCATACTTCTTTGACCAAACCCTAGAAAGCAACCATCAAGGCAACAATCCGGTAAACCCTAGAGAGCAAGAAACTCCTAACCTCTCCAGCTATCTACATTTAGTCAAAGAAAACATCTAAGATAAACATATAACAATGATAAAATAAATGGAACTCCTAAATACCTTAATCAAACTACAAAGAAACTTCAAAATAACCATTTAAGATAAGCAAAAGGGCAGGGAAAACCATAAACTTCTTCAACTAAACCTTAACTGGAAATACCTTGAAGTAAAGACCTCAAAAACAATGTTTAAAGTGATTTCAAAGGGCAAGGCTAACCATAAAACTCTTTGACAGTGAATCCATTGAATAATTCATGAGATTAGCAAGCTGAGTGGGTTTAGAGAGCAACTAAAAATTCTCTAAACTGACCTAGCAGAGGAAAACATGAAAGCAAGAGAAGCAGATAGACTTAATGAACTTTTGACAGCATACCTTAAGCTAAAACTTCTATTGTAATGGAAGAGAAGGATGAAACAATATGTAAAACATAATAAAATGAAGACAAATACAAGATGAGAAAGACATCCCCATTATCCATGTTCATGAATCCTGCAAAGTGCTTGTGTTGTTGATGTTCAATCCAAGAAATCTACAAGGCTCCAAAGCCAAAAACTCTTTACAACTCAGAGCTCATGCTCAATCCAACACTAACTAACCAACTACCAACCAAAAACAACAATGAGGCCTCAATTTTCTATTTGTCTAGCAAATGAGGAGGTGGAAACCCTAAGAGGCTTCTAGAAACCATAAATACACCATAAATGTCATTTATATCCAAAGAGGCCATGGAAGGCCCAAGGCACATCCTATCTAAGCTAATAAATGAAATATAACCTAAACATAACTCCCCAACCAATTCTGAAGTGATTTGCCCAAAAAATCTCGAAAATATCTTTCAGTGTGTTTTGTTGACTTTTTTGCAAGGTGGCAGCTTCAGAGGTCTGAAGGTGTAGCGCCTGCACAGGAAAAATAGGTCCACTTGTAGCCAAGTTTTGATCGCCTTCCCGATGTCAGAATTGGCTCCGTGATGGCTCGTTGGAAAGCTTATTGAGTCTAATTTTGAAAACTGCCTTTTTTTTCTTATTGGGCTCCATTAAACTATTCAAAATGTAAATCTCCCAAGGCTACTCAAGGCGCAATGTTAGTCCTGAAAACTAGGCAGAAAGGTGAAATTTTGTTAGGTCCCTATATTACTAGTATAGTCCCTTATTGTTGTTAGTGTAACCCCCTTATTGCAATTATAGTACCCTCATAACCCCCATATTGTTATTATTGTGCCTTTAAATTATTATTGTTAGGTCGGCTAGGATTACATTGTGGCCCCATGGACTCCTATATATAGAAAGGAGGTTTTGTAATTTGAATCATCCAAGAATTGTTCATTCATGTAATGTATTGGAGATTTCCCCCTTGAAGTGGCTTATTTATAAGGCATTGATATCTCTTTTCTTCTCTTTTTGGAGCTGGTTTCACAAAATTTGGTATCAGAGCTTTGAGATTATAGGGTTTCACAGCTCCAAACAGGTCATCGTGGAATTTTCGCTATAAATTTTTTTCTATGACGGTTCAGAATCGGAAATTTTTAGAGTGTGAAGCCAAAATCCTGAGGAACATTGTCACAAAATTTTAGAGCTTGGTTCGCAATATTTCCAGAGATATGATCTATGCAAGTTAGGTCATTTTGTAGGCTCCTGAATTTAACCTAAACAGGTCATCGTGGAATTTTTGTAATAACTTGTTTTCTACGAAGGTTAAGAAGATAAAAATTTTATAGTGCGAAGCCGCAATCCTAAGGAACAACATCGCAAAATTTCAGATATTGGTTCGCAATATTGTCGGAGATATGATCTATGGAATTTAGGGATTTTTTAGGCTTCTAAATTTCATCTCAAAGAGGTGATCGTGGGAAAATCTTCATAGCTATCTCTTTGAGCATCAGATTGGAATTATGTAAAAAGTGGTCGCAAGTACATGGACTTTATATTTTGTTCTATCAATTTCAGAGCCAAATAAGGAAATAATGACACGTGGCAAGTCATACAAGTTCGCTCTACCGAACCAGTCCAAAATTGGGTCATTGTGGGAGATTGGACATAAATTTTCCTTGAAGAATCCAAATCAGATCAGACCTATGGCATTTGAAAGAAGCTTCATAGGGATACTACAGGGCTGAATTTTAGATATTGAGGATCTGCAATTATAGAGATAATTCAATTTTAATATCGAGTTCCTCAAAAGCAAGTAAAAGGTGTGTATTTTTTTTTTCCGAATTGCATAAGTCTTGTTTGAATAATCAAGTTGAATTGATTCCAAGGGTATATTGTAGAATAGATATTAGTATTGGATTCTAAAATGGCCCCTAAAAATAATTCAACACCCATTAAGCCTTTAGAAATCTCTACTATGACTCATGAAGATGAAGAATGGCAACATGACATATCAAAATCACAAGAGCAAGTGCAACAAATTTCGCTCTCGCAAAGAGAAACAAAAAATGACATGGAAGTTTTGAAGAAATGTGTGGAAACTAAGATGGATGGTTTGAAGAAAGGCGTGGAATCTAAGATGGATGGTTTGAAGAATGGCATGTAATCTAAGATAGATGGCATGGAATCTAAGATAGATGGCATGGAAGCTAGCATGGAATCTATGATGGATGACATGGAAGCAAAGATCGATGAGAAAATGGAAAACATGAAGAATGATATAAAAGCAGACATGGAAGGTTTGACAAAGTTGATACAAGAAATGTTTCCTAATGGTGAAAATATAGTAGAGGAAACTCACGATGAGAACAAAATAAATGTTAATCGTGATTTCATAAAATCTAATGTTGGCGGGAAGAACCACCATATTCCAAAAATGGATATGAGGAAGTTTGATGGAAAGGATCCTATAACATGGATACTACATATGGATCAATATTTTTATCTCCGTAATTTGCAAAACACACAAAAGGTACGCATTTCAACTTTACATTTAGAAAAAAATACATTTGTATGGTATCGATGGCTTTTCTCTCGTAAAAAAATTGTCACTTGGTCAATTTTTACGGTGGAAATGATAGCACATTATGAGGATACAAAGAGTAAAACCTTCTTTAGCTAATTGATAAATCTCAAACAAAAGGATTTAATGGGGGAGCACATTGAGGACTTCCAAAAATTGAATATAAGGGTAACTGATATTCTAGAGGAACACAAGATTGATCTCTTCATAGGTACTTTAAAGGATAACATCCAACATGAAGTTTGTGATTTGGAACTTGATTCATTGGAGAAGGCATTCAGGTTGGCAAGAAAAATTGAATGTAAAATTATGACGATAAGGAAGCCTACCACTCACTTCTATAAAGAGGGAAGTGCTGCTACTCCTAGATTTCCACAACGTACAAGGTTGACACCACAACAATTGGAAGAAAAAAGAGAAAAAGGGCTTTGCTACAGTTGTGATAGAAAATACACTAAAGTTCATAAGTGTGCTAAGAAGAAATTATTTTACATAGATTGTGAAGGGGAAGAAGAAAATGAACAAGAAAAGGATATACACTAGGAACCAACCCAAGAAGAGGAAGAAATGAGTCTGACCATATCGTGTAATGCATTGGTAGGAATTACCGCTCCTCAAAATCTCAAGATAGAAGGACATATCAAGAAGAAAATGGTAATAGTGTTGATTGATTTAGGTAGTACCCATAATTTTATTCATTATAAGGTAGCCAAGGAATTGAATTGTTTCTTATACCCAGCACCAGAATTTCAAGTGATGGTTGCAAATGGAGGAACTATAAATTGCTCTCGAAAATGCCATAATATCAAGCTAACCATTGGGGGATATTTATTGAATAGACCAATGCTTTCCATTCCTATGGGAGGTGATGATGTTGTACTAGGAGTACAATGGTTACAATCTTTGGGGGCAGTAGCTTTTTTTTTTCAAGAAATTTTCTTGAAATTTTTTTCAGAAGGAAAGGAAGTCAAATTACGGGGTATTGCAGGGAAGCCAGGAAATATAATAAGCTCTAATGTCATGAAAAAACTTCTAAAGAAATAAAAACGAGGCATAATTTCACAATTATGCTCACTAGAAGTTCCAACATCAAAATCATCTATTTCTACAGATCTCCAAAAAGTCTTGGACAATCATTCCAAGGTTTTTGAAACTCCAAAAGGATTCCCACCTATTCGTGATCATGATCATGCTATTCATTTGATTCCAGGAAGTGTTCCTCCAAACATCAGGCCTTATAGATATCCTTATGTCCAAAAGAGCGAAATTGAACGTATGATTGCAGAAATGTTAGAGGCGGGTATAATTAAACCTAGTCAAAGTTCTTTCTCTGCTCCTGTAGTATTGGTACACAAGAAGGATGGATCATGGCGAATGTGTCCGGATTATAGGGAGCTCAATAAGCTCACCATTAAAGACAAATTTCCCATTCCTGTGATTCATGAATTATTGGATGAATTACATGGAGCAATTTATTTTACCAAGTTGGATCTTCGTTCAGGATATCATCAAATTAGAATGAAGACTGAAGATATTCCAAAAACAGCATTTCAAACTCATGAGGGTCATTATGAATTTTTGGTCATGACTTTTGGCCTTACCAATGCACCTTCTACATTTCAAGGGTTGATGAATTCCATTTTCAAACCCTTCCTTAGAAAATTTGTGCTAGTATTTTTTGATGATATACTAATCTACAGCAGGTCCTGGAAGGATCATGTTGAACATGTTGACAGGGTGCTCAAACTATTGCGGGAGAAACAATTATATGCAAAAAAATCCAAATGTTTCTTTGGAGTACAAGAGGTGGAATATCTGGGTCATATTGTATCTCACGAGGGTGTTAAAGTAGACCCTAACAAAATTAAAGCCATTAAGGAAAGGAAAGTCCCCACAACCATAAAGCAGTTGCGAGGATTTCTCGGGTTAACAGGGTATTATTGCAAGTTTGTTAAGAATTATGGGAGAATAGCGGCACCTCTAACAACATTATTGAAGAAAGATGCATTTTCATGGACTCCTGAAGCAACTAAGGCCTTTGAACATCTTAAAGAGGCAATGTGCCTAGCACCGGTCTTAGCTACGCCAGACTTCACAAAAACCTTTATTGTGGAATGTGATGCCTCAGGAAATGGAATTAGTGCTATTTTAATGCAGGAAGGAAGACCCATTACTTTTGAAAGTCATCCAATCAAAGGAAAGTATTTACAGAAACCTATTTATGAGAAGGAAATGTTAGCAATACTTCATGCACTAAAGAAATGGCGAACTTACCTAATGGGAAGACACTTCAAGGTAAAAACTGATCATGATAGTCTTAAACACTTTTTGGAACAAAGACTATCTTCAGAAGAGCAGGAAAAATGGGTCACAAAGATGTTGGGTTATGACTTTGAAATAATCTACAAAAAAGGGAAGCTAAATGTTGTTGCAGATGCACTCTCAAGAAAGAATGAAGAGGTGGAAGCATTGCTTTGTGCCATTTCTATTATCCAACCAGATTGGATAACCAAAGCAAGGGATGAATGGAAGAAGGACGAAGAAGTGTGGACACTAATTCAAAAGTTGCAGCAAGATCCTAGTACATCTGATACATTTAGTTGGAAAAATGATTCCTTGTGGTACAAAGATCGCTTATATCTTTGTAAGAATTCCCAACTAAAACAAAATATTCTTTTGGAATTGCACACTTCTCCTTTAGGAGGACACTCAGGATTTTTAAAAACTTACCACAAGGTGAAGAAATAATTTTTTTGGGATGGCCTTAAATCTGATATTCAAAAGTTTGTGGTGAAATGTTTGGTTTGCCAGCAGAATAAAGTGGAGACAATTAAGACCCCAGGACTTCTACAACCTTTATCCATTCCAAGTCAACGTTGGGAGGAGATTTCAATGGATTTTACCACAGGTTTACCTAATTCTGAAGGAAAGAATGTCATCATGGTGGTAGTTGATAGACTTACCAAGTATAAACACTTTTGTGCATTATCTCATCCATTTAAAGCAAGTACAGTTGCTACTACATTTGTGGACAGAATTCAAAAGCTACATGGAAGCCCAAGGGTTATTGTGAGCGACGGAGATCCCATTTTTACGGGAAATTTTTGGACAGAGTTATTTTCTTGTTTGGGTACTAAATTAGCTCATAGCTCATCTTATCATCCTCAATCTGATGGTCAAACTGAGATAGTAAATAAATGTTTGGAAGGATATATTCGTTTTTTTGTATCTGATAAACAAACACAATGGGTCAAGTGGTTACCTCTCGCTGAATGGTGGTATAACACTTCCTTCCATACTGCAGCAAAAATGACCCCATTTATGGCACTTTATGGATATCATCCACCATAGATCACATCATCTTTAAGGGAAAATTCGAAGGTTCAAGCAGTGGAAGATCACATCGAGCATCAGCAAGAAGTTCTCCAACTCTTAAAGGATAACCTGAATTTGGCACAAATCGAATGAAACAACAGGCAGATCAACATCGCAGCGAGAGAAGTTTTGATGTAGGAGATTGGGTATTTTTACGGCTACAACCATATAAACAAATGTCCCTCAAGCAAGCTAAGAAGGATAATAAATTATCGCCAAAGTACTATGGTCCTTACAAGATGTTGCAAAAGATTGGTACTATGGCATACAAATTGGATCTTCCTACTTCTTCGCGAGTACATCCAGTTTTCCATGTTTCATGCTTAAAGAAGGTTATAGGAGAAAATCTTCCAGTTCAAACAATATTGCCAGAACTTGATGAGGAAGGAAAAATCATATTGGAACCAGAAGCGGTCATGGAAACAAGAACTCGACAACTACGGAATCGATCAATTTCGGAGTATCTCATCAAGTGGAAGAACTTACCCACTGAAGATTCTACATGGGAGGATGAGAATTTTATACAGAAGCACCCAGAGCTACTCAAGCGTTGAGGACAACACTTTTTTGGAGGAGAGGGGCATGTTAGGTCCCTATATTACTAGTATAGTCCCTTATTGTTGTTAGTGTAACCCCCTTATTGTTATTATTGTACCCTTGTAACCCCATATTGTTATTATTGTGCCCTTAAATTATTATTGTTAGGTCGGCTAGGATTACATTGCTTATGTGGACTCCCATATATAGAAAGGAGGTTTTGTAATTTGAATCATCCAAGAATTTTTCATTCATGTAATGTATTGGAGGTTGCCCCCTTGAAGTGGCTTATTTCTAAGGCGTTGATATCTCTTTTATTCTCTTTTTGGAGCTGGTTTCACAACAAATTTGGGGTGTTTTTGAGCCTTTTGAGGGACTAAAACTGCTCCAAATGACCTGAAATTTGGTGAGCATGTTGTATTTGAGCTAAGGAGTCCAAAAATGTAGATTTTTCCTCCTGAGGATGCTTGTAGGAAAAATGTAGCACCAAGGGTGCTGCACTTTCGGCCCTTCAAATTAGCAAAAACCAAAATTTTTCAAAAAGTTCCCAAAATTTGCAAATATCTTCTTCATGGAGTTTGGGATGCCTATAGAGAAACATTAGCCAAGAGCTCAAGGTTTTCTTGGTGTTTTTCCTCCTTGAGTGTTTTAATTTCAGCAAGGGCTCTTTTGAGTTTGGCCCTTGCAAATTGATTTTTCAATGCATAGTGCTTGGCCATCTTTTTCTCTAGGCCAAGGTCCCTTTGTATCTTCTTCAGCTGCTTGTGTTCATCCTTATAATAATTAATAATGTACCTTTCCATGCCAAGGCTTCTTTGTAGGTATCTGATCTTTGCATCTTTTCTTTGGAGCAAGATGCTTGTAACCCTCTCCTCGTCTTCAGATTCAACAAGATGATGAGCTTAGTGAAAATTAAGCACCTTCACTAAGTGGGGCCCGCATGCTATTTTTAGGTGTATGTCTATTTTTAGACATGATGAGCATATTCTATAAGTTTCAGAATGATATTTGTATATGGTTGTTCAAATGTGAAAAATAGATGAGATTCTATTTTTAGAATATTGGGCGAAGTCTATTTATAGATCGTCAATATAAAAATAGATGCATGTTGATTATTATTAGCCCTTAATAATAATCCGTCAATAAATATCAACTTATTCTCTTGGAGCACTTTATTTCAATGAACATATTTGGAAAATTAGTGGGCTGAAGGAATTACACAATTCCTAGGGTGGTTGGTGACTCATGCATGGAGGTCTCAGTTAGAACTAAAGTGGTAAAGTTGTGACAGAGTTGGAAGAGTAGTTATGGGAGTTGTTATTTAGTTTAACTCAGTTAAGTGAGTTAAACTCAGTTGTGCTAGTTTTATCTAGTTCTAATTGAAGATACACTAGTGAGAGTTTAATGAATTAATTATTTAATTAATTCATAACTAGAGACTCACTTGCAACTGAACAAATATAGCAGTTAACTACTTGCATGTCAGTTCCAGTGGAGACCCAGTGGAGAGATAGGTGAAAGGGTGATATGGACTATCTGTTATGACTATATTGATGCATTCAATGCATCTAACACACATTGGAGATGAAAATGAGGATTGCACAATCAAGGCAAGGGCAATTCAAATTCATTCAGGGGTCTTCTTCAGCAGGGATTGTGCAGTGGAAGCAGGCTGTTAGGAGGCAAGAAATTTCTGCATGACAGTGTGTAATGATTGTTGATTGTACTGAGAGCTTGATGTACTAAGCTTTGTATGAGCTTATTACATGATCAATTGATATACATAATATATGATATTTTGGGTTTTTAGCTTTAAGCTTTCCTATTAAACAACTGTGTTTATATGCAATTGATTTTGCTTCATATGTGTTTTGCAATTGGCGATTTAATTGCTGCAAAGAATTAAGTGGAAGGATTATGTATTTAAAATAATATTAATTTGTTGGATCAAGAGAATCTGGTAATACTATCATTATTAATAAATTTCTACATGGTATCGGAGTAGTGTTAATCACTGGAGATTGCAAACTTGAAGCGGTGCTGAGTTTTGTGCTGGTGGACAATTTGAATTTGCTGCAGAAATTTCTTGGTGCGACAGTTGAGTATTCTTTGATATGAATTTCAATGGATTGCGGTTGGAGTATGCCCTTGAGGGTAGCTCGAACTACAGATCCTGGAAGGATAGGATGGATTCATTGCTTTAAGATAATGGATTGAAGGAGTTCATCAATAGCGATGTTCCTAAGCCTACTTCTAGCGATGTTGCATTACTTGATGCATGGAAAAAGAAGGTAGCAAAGACAAGAATAATTCTATTGGAAGGTGTGAAAGACCATATTTTGTGAACCCTTTATGGGAAAGCCATTCCATTTGTAATTTGGAAGGATTTTACAGATATTTTCCAAAGCATAAGCAACCATAGGAAGTTGGTGCTGAAATATAAGCTCAGAAAAATCAAAATGGAGAAGGGCGACAGTATTCCAAAATATCTCACGAAGTTTGTCCAATGTAGGGATGAGCTGGGGAGTGTGGGAATCACAGTTATAGATGATGACTTGGTGAGCTTGGCTCTCCTTTGGCTTCCAAAGAGTTAGCACAACTACGAAGACTCTGTCAATGGACGGGAGAAACTGCCAGATTAGGAGCGACTTTGGTTGGATCTTGTGCAGGAGGAGATAAGGCGGAATACCAAGGATGGCTCTTGATCGAAGAATGATGATGAATATAATTTCACTTTGGCTGCCAAATCAAGGAAAGGGAAGCGGAAGAAATCCCATCCAAAATCTGAGGCTGAAGGCAAGAATCTGGATTTGTCCAAGGTGAAGTGTTTTCACTGTCATGAACATAGGCATCTCGCCACTAACTACCCACAAAAAAAGAAGAACAAGAAGGTTGCTGGAGCTGCAGTGGGTGAGGCCTTAGCCTCACAATTTGAACTTGATTTCTCTTTTATCGCATTCTTGGTTTCAAGTACAATGGGATCGTTGTGGTATTGTTGTGGCAGAGGTAGTGGATGCCACTGTTTATCGACAGTTGGTGGGTTCGCTCATGTATTTAGTTAATACAAGATCAGACATATGCTATGTGGTGAAACAACTTAGTCAAGCGATGGTCAAGCCTACCAAGCTCTTTTGGAAGGCAGGTAAGCATGTCCTGAGATATCTCAGGGGCATATCTGAGTATGGATTATGGTACAGAAAGACGGATGAGGTGAAGTTGCATGGCTTCACTGATGTAGATTGGGCAGGTGGCCCAATGGATAGAAAGAGCACATCAGGAGGGGTTTTCAATATCGGATCTATAGAAATTTCTTGGTACAACAGGAAACAAAGATCTGTGGCACTCAGTCCAGTGGAAGCAGAATACATGGCAGCAAGTCAAGCTGCATGTGAGGCTATCTAGATGAGGAAGATCCTAGTTGGTTTGTTAGGTTCTAATTTAGATCCTACAGTGATACATTGTGATAATCAGAGTTGCATTAAACTCTCGATTAATCATGTGTTTCATGATAGATCTAAACATATATATATCTGGTATCATCATATCATATATTTTGTGCAGCGGAAGATCATGTTGCTTCAGTACATTCCTACGGAAGATCAAGATGCAGAGATTCTGACGAAGGCGCTCAGCAGGATCAAATTCGAATACCATAGAGGTAGGATTGGGGTGAAGGATAATCCCTATATTGTTGAGAGGGAGTGTTGAGATTCAACAAGATTATGAGCTTAGTGAAAATTAAGCACCTTCACTAAGTGGGGCCCGCAAGGTATTTTTAGGTGTATGTCTATTTTTAGACATGATGAGCATATTCTATAAGTTGCAGGATGCTATTTGTAGATGGTTGGTCAAATGTGAAAAATATATGAGATTCTATTTTTAGAATATTGGGCGAAGTCTATTTATAGATCGTCAATCTAAAAATAGATGCATGTCGATTATTATTAGCCCTTAATAATAATCCGACAATAAATATCAACTTATTCTCTTCGAGCACTTTATTTCAGTGAATATATTTGGAAAATCAGTGGACTGAAGGAATTACGTGATTCCTAGGGTGGTTGGTGACTCATGCATGGAGGACTTAGTTAGAACTGAGGCGGAAAATTCGTGACAGAGTTGGAAGAGTTTTTATGGGAGTTGTTATTCAGTTTAACTCAGTTAAGTGAATTAAACTCAGTTGTGCTAGTTGTATCTAGTTCTAACTGAAGATACACTAGTGAGAGTTTAGTGAATTAAGTATTTAATTAATTCATAACTAGAGACTCACTTGAAATTGAAAAAATACATCAGTTAACTACTTGCATGTCAGTGCCAGTGGAGACCTAGTGATAAGATAGGTGAAAGGGTGAGATGGACTATCTGTTGTGACTACAATGATGTATTCAATGCATCTGACACAAATTGGAGATGCCAATGAGGATTGTGTAGTAAAGGCAAGGCCAATTCGAATTCATTCGGGGATCTTCTTTAGTAGGGATTGTGTAGTGGAGGCAGGCTGTCAGGAGGCAAGAAATTGGTGCGTGGAGATGAAAGTTTCTACATGACAGTGTGTAATGATTGTTGATTGTACTGAGATCTTGATGTACTAAGCTTTTTATGAGATTATTACATGATCCATTGATATACATAATATATGATAGTTGGGGTTTTTAGCTTTCAGCTTTCCCATTAAACAACTATGTTTATTTGCGATTGATTTTGCTTCATATGTGTTTTTCAATTAGTGATTTAATTTCCGCAAAGAATTAAGTGGAAGGATTCTGTATTTAAAATAATATTAATTTTTTAAATCAGGAGAATCCGGTAATACTATCAGTATTAATAAATTTCTACAATTTTCACTGTCAAGGTCAATATGAATGAGTTCAAATTCCTTTTCAACCTCATGCTGATCTTTGTCTTCTTCCTTCACCTTTCATTTTCCTTTATCCAGTGGCTTAGTGGATGTGGAAGGCATGGACCCTTGCCTTTTAAAGGTAGAAAAAACATGCCTTTCTCCTCTTTGGTATGTCTGTACACCATTTTTTGGTCATCTAACCTATTATCATTAGATGGACCCAAGTACACCATGTAAGACCAATTTTACCCTAAGTAAAATTGCTTTCACTATGTGAAATAACTTATTAAAACACCTTTATTAAGTTGTTTATGGTCTAAACATGAAACCCCAAAAGGAAATAATAATAAAATCTATATTTGTTTATATTTCCTAAAGGAATAATTGGTTAAACATCAATTTAATTATTATTCTTGGTCATATTTAACCCAAAACAAGGAAATCAATTAAATAAATCCTTATTTATTTGATTATTTCCTAGGAATAAGTTATTTAATCCTTATTTAAATAATATTCCTAGTTAAATTTGACTAAATCATTTATAAATAATTAAATAAACAATTATTTATTTAATTATATTTCCACCATTTCCTTAAAATAATAAATAAATCATTTATTTATTTAGTATTTATAAATAAAGGATTTGACCCAAGTCAAAAATCCTTTTCCCTCCAACAAATATAATAAATATTCCTAAAAGGTGGTTCTAGAATTTGGTTAATAATATTTTATTCATGCACCAAGTTCTAGACTACCCTAATAATTTGTTATAAATAGAAGGGTTTTCCCATTCATTTGTCACCTTTCATTGCATATTAGATCACTCTGGATCTATACTCTTGGTCTGAATTTGAGCCATTATCATTGTCACATTCTCCATTATTTTCTTTGTGAGCTCCCTTTGAGTTCTATGCTTGTCTGGGTTTTCTACACCAACAAGAGAGAGAAATTCTAGATCTGAAGTGTTGAGGACTTTCAAGAACCCATCCCATTGAGCAGAATTGGAAACACCTTTCTTGTTTTCCTCTCAGGTGCCCCTTAATATAAAAATTCTTTCAAAAATATTGTTCTTGTCTTGTCTATTGGATGTATGGAGCAAAATTTCATTTTTACTGCTTAATGTCTTTTTATGCATAGATCTGGATTTGTGCAGCTTTGTCTTGATCAACTAACTGCAGATTTGAAGATATTGGCAGCCATAATTGATGTTAGGGCTATTTTTTATGCATAGCTAAAGTGGTATTTTTCCGGCAAAAGATTCATACTAACAATGTAAAAGCAAAAGGTTTGATTGTGATCATTTTGGTGTCTTCATCATGGTTGCCATCTTGACTGTCATTATCACTACTATCCTTACTTTCTTCATGGATTTTATGGCTGCCATAATTTGTCTCCATGTCTTCCTCTTCATTACCTTGACTGTTGCTTACTTCATTATCTTCAATATCAGCCTTGTTGTATGCCTCTTCACTGATTTCTACACTATCATCATTACCACTATCAGGAGCCACATCAAACTCTATTTCATTATCACTTTCTTGTTCGCTGCCACTTCCTTCATTTGTGTCCATACCATATTCTGCCTCCTAGCCACTTGGCCTTCTTCACTACTAACATTCCCTCCTTCTCCTGACATTTTGATCACTGTTGTTTTTAAACAAACCCTGGCTCTGCTTGTGAAACTTGATATGAGAAGTGAATTGGAATGATGGTGAAAGGCAGTCTTTGCAAGTGAGTGAGAGGAAGGTATAGTTGTATGACTGAGCCTTTTAAGCTTTGATGAATGGTAAATCTTCAAATTATTGTAGCCACACTATTTCATACCCTACTTGACTGATATATCCTTGTTCGTAGGTGATGAAGGTTCAAACAAGGTTTTGAGAAAGAATATTTAGCGTTTCTAATCCTTAGGGTTTGTTCAATTCTTCTTAACTTCAAACCATCAAAATTCACTCTAGGAAAAGGCAAGACATCCACCAACCAATTTGTAATGTCCTTGAAAACCCTTAATAGTAGCTTGAAGGATTTTTTTGATGTTTTTTGGGAGCTTGCAGGTAAAGGAGGAGCTCCAGGAAAAAGCGCAGTGCCTGCACGGAGAGTCGGGTCCTCCCTTCCCAACGCATAGCGCCTGCATGCATTTTTGGGTTCTCTCTTCCCAACGCATAGCGCCTGCACGTGTTTTCGGGTGTCGGGCTCTCCTGGGCGTAGCGCCTAAATGCAGTCTGGGCCTGTTGGGCTTTCCTGGATGCAGTGCCTAAATGCAGTCTGGGCCTGTAGGGCTTTCTTGGGTGAAAATGTAGAGCCTGCATGAACGTGTAGCGCATGTCTCTAAATGCGCAGTGCAGTGCAATATTGGACTAGAAAATCCTCTGAACATGCAGTGCCGAACATTGAATGTGTAGCGCCGACCTGAACACGCAGCGCCGGGTAACTTGCCCGAAATTTGACTGGAAACTCAAATTTTTATCCTTGAATATTTTTTGACTTTTTGTAAGTGAATAATAAGCCAAATGATAGAAAAAATGCCCCTTTATAGCCTAGGAAAATAAATCAAAGTTTGAGAACCCACTTTGCTAATTTTTTTTTACTCCTTTTCCTTTAACTGATATCCCTTTGACCCCTTTTTGTTGTAGGTGGTTAAAAAACATTTAAATGGCCCTTTCCTTTTCCTCCTTGAGTTTTACATATTCACTTTATGTTGTCAAGGGTTGGACACAATAATATTTTCAAATTTTCTTGTGCTTTTCATCATAACATTCAATTTGCCTTTCTTAGCTTTTTCTTTCTAATCATTTTTCTCTGTTTCCTCTGTAGGTTGTTGATATGTTTAACTTGACTGCCCTTTGGCCTATTTATGCCTTTGACTCATTTTTTGTTAGGTGATTTGTGAGAACCCTGAAATGTCTCTTCCCTTTGATCTTTGAAACAAGATAACTCTACCCTTGACAATATTTAGGAATTTTAAACATAAAGGAGCAACTATCAACATTTTCTTTGTTCTTACCTTGGAGATCAAATTACCTTGTGCTTGGCAGGTGACTGAACACCTTGTTTTTAACTTTATCATTGATCCTTAGGAATGATAAACTCACCTTTGACAAGAAATATAGATTTCAAAATCATGTTTGCTATCTCCTCTTTTGGCCACTTCTGATTTGCAGGTGCCATGACATATTGAATTATCCCTTTCTGATATTCTTGAAGTTTGATATATTCAATTTACACAACATCAACCTTATAATCACCTTGGATTCCATCTTGGATCTCAACCCTATTTTTTTATCCCTTTGATCATTGAGGGTAAATGACTGAAATGAGAGCTTTGACCTTCCTTTCACTGATACCCTTTGCATCCTCTTTATTTTGAGGCAGTGACACACTTTACCTTGACAAACTCTG
Organism: Pinus albicaulis; assembly: GCA_034641835.2. Classification (NCBI taxonomy): domain Eukaryota; kingdom Viridiplantae; phylum Streptophyta; class Pinopsida; order Pinales; family Pinaceae; genus Pinus; species Pinus albicaulis. The sequence goes on from CM076584.1 coordinate 1,433,861,614, forward strand.
GATTCCACTTACAACAGTCCCTTCAAATCTTCCTTTTGCTGTCATCATGGAGGTCTAACATATTCAATTTACCTCTTTTGGCTATATTCCCAAGACATTAGGTTCCTGGGCTACTTGAGAACAATTATCAGTGTTGTCTTCTAATTTCTGTATAGCCCTTTCAAGTTCATTCATTTCTATTCAATTCACCTCCTTTTTTCCCTTTTTTATTTATAATTTATAAAAAACTTCTTCCATTTATCTAGGGGACAATAGACAAGATTTCCCATGTCCTTAGAAGATATAATATCTCTGCTTCTTTCAAACCTCTCTACACTATTAGAAATTTTCTTAGCTCCGTTAAGGACCCTATCGACCCTAAGGACATGAAAGGGGTTTACATTATTCCTTGTTCATGTGGTAATCCCTATATTGGTGAAACAGGTCGATCCATTAGGCAGAGAATTTGGGAACATGTTGTAGATATTAAACACAATCAGTCTCGTACCTCATCTCTTACTAAGCATGTGGAAAAATATTGTCACCATGTTTGTATTGAGGATTCCAAAGTCGATGCCAAAGTAGATCACTTCTACCATAGGAAATTAAGGGAGGAGATCAAAATTGAAAGGCATGCTAAGAATCTCAACCATGATGATGGTTGGGAATTAAGTAAGAGATGGACCCAAACTCTCGCTAGGTAGTTTTTTTTTTTAATAATAATAATAATAATAATATATACATATATTTTTACCTAATTAATTCATTATTATATATTTTTACCTAATTAATTCATTAATTTTATTTTTTCACTTAATTTATGTATTCATTCAAAAAAGTAAATAAATAAATAAATCTCCCCTCCCTATTTTGTAATTAAATTAAATTTTTAATAAACTTATTTTATATGATTTATTCTTAAAAATTCTAATTCTAAACTAACTAACTTTCTAATGACTAGCTAGGCTTAACATTTTAATTTATTTATTCATTTTTATTTTATTTTATTAAAAATCTTTTTATTTATTTATTTATTTTTGACTCACAATATTATTGCATTATTATCTCCTAAATTCTTGGAATTAAAATCCTAAAATTTTTAAGATTTACCCTTTTTAGCTTATTATAATAACTATAATTTAATCATTTTATAAAATTATTATGGGTTAATATTCCTTAAAATCTTAAAAACTATTAATATTTTACCCTATTAACGAACTAGTCAAATATCGGCTAGTTTCTAACGGCTAGTTCCAACATCTTTTTCTGGGCAATGATGCATCCCTACTATTTATTCAATGTGTTCTGTTTTCTTTCTTCACCTTGTCCTGAGAATGAACCACATTAAATGGTTTGAAATGTCGACCTAATCCTAATGATGTGATTAATCCAAAAGATATTTATCTACATTATGGATCACAAAAGTCTTATATCTAACAAAATTCTTCCATGTTTGGTTTCCTTGGTGTGCCTCCTTCATGTGGTTTGCTGCATTGGATCTTTGCTTGGCACATTGCTAGCCCAATCAAGCTTAGAAAACCTGATTCTCTTTGAACACAACTTCTCCCTCTATATTTGTTGTGAATTTCTTCATTGAGGGGCAGGCTTCTTACCTTACCAATTTCCTGTTGACAATCACTTTAACACTCCTGCAGAAATGAAAAAATGCACATTTTCCTTTTACAGAACTTGAACTTGATAAGGTGGTCCTCTTTGGATATTTTTTTGATCTTTATTAGACCACTATGTGCTGATCTTGTTTTGCATTTGAAATAGCTTCTAGTACAGAAAAAAATGAGCTTGAAACACCAATGAAGACCCTGCAACCTATGAAACCCTATGGCCTAGTGGGAGGATCCTTTGACTTGGTCTTTGACTAAAAGCTGGTTTGGGGTCTTCATGTGTAGAAAACAGAGTTTTTGATAAATTGATGTATTGAAGATCCAAAATCCAATGTACTTGATTTATCTAAAGAGCCTACAGAGATAGTTTTGAGACCATAAATGCTTGAGGAACCTGGTGAACATGGGAAGGAAAGGTTGTTTGGTAACCCTAGATGGAAAGTGGAGGGGTGAGGCAAAGGAAAAACAAAGTGTTGGGGTTATGGGTAGGAAAATAGGATATAGATGAGTGGCATAAGCCCATGAGGGGTCTTCTAGGAATTGTAGGTTAAACATGAAATGGAAAAATAGTAGAAATAGTGAAAATTTTGGTATAAGGATAATGAAGGCAGTGAGATTTCTAAAACTCACAATATTCAGGAATCTTGTTTTTAGAAATCTAGGACAAATATTTAGTCATCTACAAATAGAAAAAAATACTGATGACTAACACTTTGATTTTCTTCTCAATATTTTCACACTCAAGTTTCTGGATAGCCACTTGCTAGATCAATATTTCATTTGAGTCACAATAAGAGTTAGTGATAGAATATTGTTGGAAAAATAATTCTTGTTGTTGCTTTAGTATTGACATCCAATGCTTCCTTTATGAATTTATCTAGCTGTGGTTGGCTTTGTAATATGTTTATTGCTTCTTCCAATTGTGTTTTCTTCTCAGTGAGTTGTACTTGATGCTGTGAATTTAACCTTTCAAAATCCTTTTGAAATTGGGACATCTTCAATTCCATTTGCTCGATGGAGTTAGACTTTTCTTTTTCTAACAATTTCTCTAAATCTTGTATTTTATCTTCTTTTTGCTTCAATAGTATTTGAACTTCAGAGGCTTTATCATTAGCGGCAGTAGCATATGCTCCTACAAACTGTAATAGCTTGGTTAAATGTTTCGTAGGATCAGCTAGGGGATCCTTCCATAAAACGTCAACATATTCATTTGAAAGACTTGAGATTGTACTATCAATTCTTCTCCTTTTTCTTCTCTTTACTACAACCTTATGACTAGGATTGTAGAAGACATCCAGTGAAGGGATTTCCTCAAGATGTAACATTATCTTTTATGTAGGATAAGCTGGAATGATCTATCGATCATGATTTTTAGGAAGTTGTTGTAGAGGAGTAACAATTTCCATTAAATTCTGAGAATTTTCTGGTGTATGAAAACTGGTAAATTGATCAGTATTAGGATTTGTTTGAGGCATTTTTATTATTTAGAAAACTTATCCCATTCACTCTTCAAATCATTTAGCTGAGTTTTTTTTTACTAATCAAGTGTCTCTTGACTGTGCTGAACTTATTGGGAAGATGATTCTGCTCCATTACTTTCTCCTTTCTCTTGCATCTCAATCTCTTTGATTACTTGATTTATTACCTTTTCTGGGTTCTCATTTCTATTTTTGGATTCATTTTTAGAATGATCCAAATTCTCAAATTGATTTTTTGATTTTCCTGACTCATCTTCAGAAATGTCTTTAACTTCATTATCCAAGCTAATACTTGGTGTTGGTCTATCGACATCTTCAATAGTCAATAAATCGAGAGGAATCTTTCCAGTCTCTTTCTTCTGTATGCTTGGAAAGCTTCCAAGTCATCTTGATTTAGTTGATTGGATGCAAACTTTAGTACATCTGAAAAATTTTCAATACCTTGAAAGAAATCATCAAATATATCTATATATTTCACAAAAGGCTTCATTTTGAGCTCTGTGATGAAGTTTTTAATCACACCATTGGGCTCATGTGTTCATTTTGGCAGTACAACCAAATTCAAAAAAATTAACATTTGAAAATTCCTTGTAGGCATGACCAATATCAAAAAGTGAAAAATTACCACATTGTAAAGGAAAATTAGGCCAAATGGCCTTCTTAGCATCTTTAATTTTTTTTTAAATACCATTTACAACATGTTGGTAGGCAATCTCTATTGGAAATACTGAGAGGGGGGGTGAATCAGTATTCCTTTCAATTAGAGCATTAGTTAATCTTTAATTATTATAAGTGTTTGTACAATGATAGCAGTGAACAAAAGGAACACAAATGCACATAGTTTTTAAGGTGGAAACCCACTCCGGGACAAAAAACCACCTAATTCTTTTCTAATAATTCTTTAATATTCAACTCCAATTGAAAATAAAGCTCCAACTTCCTAGAATCTAGAAAATCATTCTTCTCCAGCTCCAACGGATGGATATCAGCAAAAGTTACTGGTAGTGCAATTAGATGATCACCCCAAGGAATTATGACTAGCTACCCTAGCACCACCCTACCACCCTATAGAAGAATAAAAGAAGAATGGACTCCTATACCAGGGAAAATGGTCCACTTTACAATGATACAGAATGATGTAGAAGAAGAAGATACACTAGAACATAACACCAACTTTGACACAACCACCTAATTATGATCCTAGACCACTCGACACTGCCTCTTCAACTCTTGGCAGATAGACACTAGTACAATTTGTACAATAATGTATTTACAATGACTTAGTACAATGATACCTTTACAATGATTGTATGCAGTGCTGCCCACTTGAAGACTTCATGTGATGAACTTCTTGCTGCTATTTTATACCTTGGTTGTTTCTCTTGTCATGCTACCCTCTGTTGCACCTTGCTTTGCTTTGCTTCCCTAGAAATTCTGGTCCTTTTCAACCCTTGACAACACATGATCTAGATTTTTCTTTGCCTTCTAGGAGCTCGATATTGAATCTGGTATATCTCTATTATTTCAGATCCCCAATATCTAATTTTTGGTCCTGTAGTAGTCCTCTGAGTTGTCTTTCCAATTCCATAGGTTTGACCCAATTTGGATTCTTCAAGAGAGAGTTATACCCAATATCTCACAATTCCATAATTATGGACTGTTTTAGCAGAATCAACTTGTATGGCGTGCCACGTGTCATTGTTTCTTCATTTGGCTCTAAAATCAATAGAGACAAAACTACAGTCTATGAACTACTTGCCATTTTTTATGCAATTCCAATCCGATACTCAGAGAGAGAGTTATGACGATTTTACCAAGGTTACTTCTTTGAGATGAATTTCAGAAGCCTCCAAAAACACTGACTTCCACAGATCATATCTCTGAAAATATTGTGCACCTTGATCTGAAATTTTCATAGCAGTTTCCTCAGGATTTTAGCTTCGCCTCATAAAAATTTTAGCTTTTGAATCTTCGTAGAAAAAAAATTTAGATCTGAAATGCCACGATGACCTGTTTCAAATGGCGAAATCCCTTGCATAAGGAGGAAATGAGGATCACAATTTATATAAATTCTTAGGTTGAGAGGGGCTTCAACAAGTGAACATGGGAGGGATTTTAGGAGCTTAAAAAATATTAATTATGACTTTTCAATGACCCATGCCACAACCCTATGGGGTTTTAGCCCACTAACTAGGGGTATAAACTTCAAACATGAATATCTCTCAAACCATGAAGAATTAAATGGCGTGCCTATATCAACGGAACATCTCGACAAGCAGAAACCATAAAAGGAATTCTTGAAGCAGAATATAGTAATTTGGTAGGTCAAAATTCCCATGCAATATTGGGTTATCCCCTGGTGCTGCTTGGGTTGACATCAATGACAACCACTAATCAACAATTTCCCCCTTTGGCATTGATGGTTGTTGGGTATGTGTTATATTATTTCCACGACTAATCATGCGTGGGGGGGTCCGGGGCAGCACGTCGGAAAAAAAATTTGGTCCTTATTTTCTGGTGGGTGGATCCACCCATGGTTTTGTGCATGGGTTTGCACATGGTTTTGGGGTACGATGGTTTTCGGCCCCTGGTATTTTGTAGATCCAGTCAAGGGAACTGTGGTTATGTTCTAATCCAGGGTTAATGGACTGGGGTTTATGTATGCTTCGGCATGTATATATATGTGTTGTAACACTAAAAGGTATATAATGAAAAATCAAGCTATTCGTCTTGATTTGGGATCGAGGGGAATATCTCTGTGTTTTATGTTTTATGCTCTCGATACTGTTTATTTTTTGTCTTTAAGATTCGTTTGCAGATAATTTCTGTACAGGGTTAAAACCTACATTTGGTATCAAAGCAGTTTCGGCTTCAAGGGGATGCCTTTGCTGCTAAGGGGTATTTTTCTTGAGCCTGAGGTAGACCTTGTTCAGTGGGAGATCTGCGAGATCGATTTTTGTGGTGAAAGAAGATGGCGAGTGGCAGGAAAATAGAGATCGAGAAATTTAATGGTCAGATTTTTGAGTTGTGGAAGCTCAAGATGGAGGATCTACTGGTGGATAAATATCAGTGGATCGTGATAGATCCGGGTACTAAACCAATGAAAATGTCAGATGAAGGCTAGAAGAAACTGGATCAGAAGGCAAAGAGCACAATATGGTTGTGTGTCTCAGATTTAGTATTGTTGAATGTATATGGGGAAGCTACGGCAAAGACCTTGTGGGACAAGCCAGGAAAGTTTTACCAATCTAAATCTCTGGTGAATAAATTGTTCCTGCGGAAAAAGCTATATAACCTGAGGATGAAGGATAGAGACTCAGTGACAAAGCATCTGAACACCTTCAATACTGTGGTAAGTCAACTGTAATTTGTTGATATTAAAATCTCAAATGAAGATAAGTGCATCAGTTTGTTGTGTTCTCTACCAGATTCATGGGACAGTCTGGTTATTGCAATAGGTAGCAATGCAACTACCTTGAATTTTGATGACATTGTCTCAACCTTACTTTCGGAGGAAATGAGACAGAGAAATATGGAGGGTCAGAATGGAGATGCCTTATCTGTACGAGGAAGGTCCCAGAATAGAAACAAGTATAAGGTTTCGAGTGGGAGATCTAAATTGAGAGGGAGATCTAAATCTCCTGGAAATTTTGTAAAGGTGTGCTGGAAATGCGGAAAGGAAGGGCACTACAAAAAGGACTACATATCTAAAGCTCCTAAGAAAGGAAAGGGATCTGATGATGCTCCCTCTACAGAGGAAAAAACCACCTCAGATGAAGGTGGGGATGTGTGTTTGGCTTCTTCTTCAAATACACATGTAGATCATGAGTCATAGTTGATTGACTCGGGCGCATCCTTTCACTTCACTCCCCATAGGGAGTGGTTTTGCAAGTATGAGAAATATGATGGCGGTGATGTCTTCTTAGGTGATGATAGGAAGGCCAGAATTGTCGGACGTGGAAAAGTCAAGATGAAGCTACAAGGTCGAAGGATTAGAACACTTCCTGGTGTTTTACACATTCCTACATTGGCCAAAAATCTCATTTCTGTAAGCAAGATGGATGATGCAGGTGTAAAAACAATGTTCAAGAAATATACCTATAAGATGGTTCGAGGAGAACTGGTATTAATGCGGGGAGTTCAGATTGGAACTCTGTACAAGCTTCAGGGCAACACTATTATTGTTGGGTGCAACAGTTCTGTGGTTCCCAAAAGTGAAGCGGAAAGCCTAGCAGTCTCTGGAGAAAAGACCATGATATTGCATTAAAGGCTTGGACATATTGGAGAGAAGGGCTTTCAGATACTGCATGGAAATGGTATGGTAGAAGGTATGTCTAATAGATCTCTAGATTTCAATTTTTGTGAACATTGTGTATATGGGAAGAAAAATCAGGTGAGATTTCCTTCTGGTGCTAACAGGGCGAACAAGATATTAGAGCTTGTGCACAGTGATGTGTTTGGACCTGTGTTGGTTCCATCACTGGGTAAGTTTGTGTACTATGTTTCATTATAGATGACTTCTCAAGGAATACATGGATATATTTCGTGAGGAAGAAATATGAAGTCTTTGACAAATTTAAAGAATTTAAGGCTCTGGTGGAAACCAGATAGAGAAGAAGATAAAGGTGTTGAGGACAAATAATGGTAGGGAGTTCTGCAAGAAGGAATTTGAAGAGTTATGTAAGAAGTGCGGTACATCACGGCAAAAGACTACTCCATACACACCTCAGCAAAATGGAGTTTCAGAAATAATGAGAAGAACGCTGATGGAAAAGGCAAGAAGCATGCTCAGTGGTACCGGGTTAGGACAAGAATTCTAGGCAGTGGCAGTGGATATTGCATGTTACTTGGTTAACAGATCACCTTCAACAGCGTTGGAGGATAAGACTCCACATGAGGTATGAACTGGTAAGAAACCCTCTCTTTCACATCTGAGGGTATTTGGATTTGATGCATATATAAATGTTCTAAAGGAGAAAAGGACCAAGTTGGATAATAAATCTGAAAGGTGCATCTTTATTGGGTATAAGGGTGGTTTAAAGGGTTATAAGCTTTGCAACCCAGAAACAAGGAAGGTTGTGTACAACCGAGATGTGGTGTTTAGAGAGGTGAAAGATGTTGTTAAACATGAAGTCATACTAAAGGAAACTGAAAAGATAGAGTTTGAGCTAAAGGAGGATGAATCAGACTCTACAATAGAAGAAGACTCAGAAGAGGAAGAGCCACAAACTCTAGCTGTGAGAAGATCAGCTCGGGAAAGAAGACAACCAGAAAGGTATAGTCCATCTGCTTTCTATTCAAATTTTCCTTTAACTATAACTGATTATGATCCCAGAACTTTCAGGGAGGCAGTAGATTCAGAGGATGGAAAACTCTGGAAGGAGGCCATGGTTGATGAAATGGCATCCTCGCATAAAATGAGGCATGGGATCTGGTGGAGTTGCCAGCTGGAAGGAAGCCCATCAGGAGAAAATGGGTGTTTAAGAAGAAGATGAATGTAGAAGGTAAGGTGGAGAAATACAAAGCTCGGTTGGTAGCAAAAGGTTATTCCAAGGTGCAGAGAATTGATTTTGGTGATATTTTTTCTCCTGTTGCCAAAGTTACCTCTATTAGATTACTTGTATCTATTGCTGCTGCATTTGATTTTGAGGTAGAACAGATGGATGTGAAGACAACATTTCTTCATGGGGATCTGGAAGAAGAGATCTACATGAAACAACCTGAAGGCTTTATGGTGAAGGGGAAGAAAGAACTAGTATGCAGGTTAAAGAAGTCTTTGTATGGGTTAAAACATTCACCAAGGATGTGGTACCAGAAATTTGATACCTACATACGGGGACTTGGCTTCACCAGAAGCAAGGAGGATCACTGTGTTTATTTTAAATTAATTGGTGATCGTGTTCTTTATTTGGTCTTGTATGTGGATGATATGTTGTTGATTGAAAATGACAAATAAATTATCCAAGATTTGAAGACCCAACTGTTCTCCAAATTCGACATGAAGGATCTTAGTGCTGCAAACTTTATTTTGGGCATGGAAATTAAGAGAGATCGAGCAAAGAGGAATCTCTGGTTAAACCAGAGGAAGTATGTCGAGACTATATTGTAGAGGTTCAATATGCAAGATAGTAAACCAGTGAATGTTCTAATTCCTGTAGGTACAAATTTGTCTGGTGAACGGTGTCCCAAGACACAAGAAGAAGAGGAGGATATGTCCCGTGTTCCATATGCAAGTGGAGTGGGTAGCCTGATGTATGAAATGGTCTGTACTAGACCAGAAATTGCACATGCAGTGGGAGTATTGAGAAAGTTTATGTCAAACCTAGGGAAGGAGCATTAGACAACAGTGAAGCGGGTTTTCAAATATTTACATGGCACTAGTGATTATGGCTTGTGCTACCAGGGAAGACCAGGATTGGAAATAGTTTTTGACATTCGTGGTTTTGTTGATGCAGACTGGGTTGGAGATCTGGACAAAATAATATTTACAAGTGGGTATGTGTTTAGCCTATTTGGAGATGCAGTCAGTTGGATGAGTAAAATACAGTCTGTAGTGGCTCTTTCAATTACAGAGGTTGAATACATAGCAGCCACTCATGTAAGAAAGGAAGAAGTTTGGTTGCAGAGATTGTGTTCAAGTATGGGGTTGGTGCAGCAAGATATAAGGATAGATTGTGATAGCCAAAGTGCAATTTTCTTGGCTAAGAACCCTGCTAATCATCAAAGACAAAGCACATTGATGTTCAATATCACTTTGTGAGAGATATGGTTGAGGCTAAAAGGGTGTTGCTGGTAAAGGTGGACACATTGAAGAATGTTGTAGATGCATTGATGAAGTCTGTAAGCACTTAGAAGTTCTCTTGGTGTAGAGAAACAATGGGTGTTGCAAAACTAAGCTAATGACTAAGCTCTCTTGTGCCCCCCTATGGAAAGAAAACAACAAGTGGGAGAATGTTGGATATGTGTTATATTCTTTGCATGACTAATCACACATGGGGGGGTCCTAAGGGGGGCGATAGCCCCCTCTATACATTGCACTGGGTGCAACGTCAGGGGGGTCACAGGGGGGGCAGTAGACCCCCCTGTCGGGGTCTGGGGTAACGCCCTGGAAAAAAATTTTGGTCCTTATTTTCCGGTGGGCAGATCCGCCCATGGTTTTGTGCATGGGTTTGTACATGGTTTTGGGGTACGATGGTTTTCAGCCCCTGGTATTTTGTAGATCCCGTCAAGGGAACTATGGTTATGTTCTAATCCAGGGTTAATGGATTGGGGTTTATGTATGCTTCGGCATGTATATATATGTGTTGTAACACTAAAAGGAATATAATGAAAAATCAAGTTGGTCATCCTGATTTTGGATCCAGGGGAATATCTTTGTGTTTATCTCTTTTATGTTTTATGCTCTCACTACTGTTTATTTTCTATCTTTAAGATTCATTTGCAGATAATTTCTGTACAGGGTTAAAACCTACAATGGTAACACAAGTACTCCCCCTGCGATCATGACACCTCTTCCTACAACATTCTCTCCCCCTTTGACATCAATTTCAAAGGGTAAATCCTCCTGAAACACAACCATCCTACGGACTCATACACACTTCCACTCCCCCTAATACACAACCTTCCTATAGACATGTAATCTAATGAGAACTTGGGAGAATCCCAAGCTTCTGATGAAGATATTCAAATGCTTCATGAGGTAAAGGTTTAGTGAATATATCAGCAATTTTTTCTTTTGTACGAACATACTCAAGTTTGATATTATTTTCAGCGAATTTTTCTCTAACAAAATGATATTTTATCAGAATGTGTTTTTTTTTTTAATGCATGACAGGATTCTTGGAGATGCTAATGGCACTAGTGTTGTCACAGAATATGGGAATAGGCTCACTGAATTGTATTTGAAGATCTTTCAAAGTTTGTTTCATCAAAGGACTTGAGTACAACATGATGCTACTGCAATGTATTCTCCTTCCGCTGTAGATAATGAGATTGAGGTTTGCTTTTTGCTCAAACATGATACGAGACAGCCAGCTAGATAGAATGTTGCTCCACTAGTAATCTTATGATCATCAACGCTTCCTTCCCAATCTGCATCTATAAAGGCTTGAATAATGAGATTGTTACCCTTGGGATAGCACAAGCCATATTCTTCTGTGCCCTTTAGATATCGAAGAATTATTTTGACCGCAATAATATGTGATTCTTTTGGTGCTGCTTGGAATCTTGATACTTGTCCAATTGCTTGCATAACATCTGTCCAAGAGGCTATTACATATAGAAGACTACCAATCATAGATCTGTACAACCTCTGATGCATATCCTTAGATGATTTGTCTATGCTCAATTTTCAACCTGTTACCATCGGAGTAAGGACGGGTTTTCAATCTTCCATTTTGAATTTCTTGAGCATTTCCTTGATGTACTTGGCTTGACATATAAATATTCCTTTCTCTTGTTGAGATATTTGAAGCCCTAAGAAGTATGTCATCTCACCAATTAAAGACATCTCGAACTCACTTTGCATATTTGTAGAAAATTTCTTACTTAGTCGATCATCATTGCTACCAAATATTATATCATCCACATATACCTCAACGATTGTTAAATTATCTTTATCTATTTGTACATAAAGATTACTATCAACAATACCTTTCTTGAACCCTTGTTGACATAGATATCCATCAAGACGAGCATACCATGCTCTAGGAGCCTGCTTGAGACCATATAGAGCCTTCTTTAACTTGCAAACATAGTCTTCTTTTTTGATAGTAGAAAACCTTCAGGTTGTTTGATGTAAACTTATTCTTCTAATTCTCCATTCAGAAATGCTGACTTAACATCCATTTGGTAGACTTTGATTTTTCTTGAACATGCATAGGCAAGAAACATTCGGATGGCTTCCATTCTGGAAACTGGTGCAAATGTTTCGTTGAAATCAATTCCTTCCACTTGTGCATAGCCTTTGCAAACCAATCTTGCTCTATTTCTAGTAACCTGCCCATCTTCATTCAATTTGTTCCTGAACACCCATTTAGTCCCAATGAAATTTTTATCTTTTGGTCATGGAACAAATTCCCAGGTGTTATTCTTCTTGATTTGATCCAATTCTTCATTCATAGCTGCTACCCAATGTTCATTCTGGCTGGCTCCCTCAAAAATACTAGGCTCAAAGGTTGCTAGAAAAGAAATGTGAGCTTGTTGTGATGAACGAAGTTGTTGACCTTCATTTATGTCACTAATGATTTGATTTGATGGATGGTTCTTTTGAATCCATTCTTTTGTTCTCCTTGGAGGAGCTTGTTGTTGTTTTTGTTCTAGTATATTTTGATGATCATTATTTACTTCTTCCTCGTTGATAGTTGCTTCTTGTTCTACAATTTTATCTGTGTCTTTTTCAACCTCTGTCTCAAGTTTCAAATATTCTAGATCCTCATCATTATTCGTTAGAACACCATCTTCGTCAAATGTAACATTTATGCTCTCCACTATCTGTTTTCGTCTTATATTATAACATTTATAGGCCTTTCTTTTGCGTGAGTAACCAACAAAGATACCTTCATAAACACGTGATTCAAACTTACCCAAATTTTGATCTTCTCTTTTGATATAACATTTTCTTCTGAAGATTCTGAAATATTTTACATTAGCTGGTTTTCATTTCCATAATTCATATGGAGTCTTGTTGCAATTATTTATGAGAATACTTCAGTTGATAATGAAGACTGTCGTATGAATTTCTTGAACCCATAATTTTTCATCCAATTTTGAGTCCTTCAACATTGTTCTACCCATTTCTTGTATGATTCTATTCTTTCTTTCAGCAACTCCATTTTGCTGAGGTGTTCGTGTTGTTGAAAATTGTCTTTTTATTCCATTTTCGTCACAGTATTATTGAAATAATTTGGAAGTGAATTCTCCACCATTATCTGATCTTAGACACTTTATTTTCAAATAAATTTCATTTTCAACCAACTCCTTGTAGATATTAAAGCACTCAAATGCTTTAGATTTTTTCTTTAGGAAACTGATGGCTATCATCCTGGTATATTCATCTATCATTAACATGAAATATAATTCTCCATCGAAGCCTTTTGTTCTCACAGGACCACATAGATGAGTATGTATCAATTCCAAAGGATGTGATGCAAAGTGTTCTTTTATTTTAAATTGGACATTTTTCTGCTTGCCATGCCGACAGGCCTCACATAGTGTGTTGGAAGGTTTTGAGATTTTAGGCATTTCTCATACTGCTTCCTTTTTTCTTATCCTGACAAGATTGTCAAAGTTTATGTGACCCATTCATTTGTGCCATAACCAACTTTCATCTTATTTAGCTAGTAGACATGCTTTAGTCACTTCATCCAGAACATATATGTCATTTGGAGCTCGACTTGTTGTAGCCACAATTTTACCATACCTGCTTTTCCTGATTTCACATTTTTTGGAGTTGAATAGCATTGTGTGTCCTTGATCACACATTTGTCCAACACTGAGCAGATTGTGATTCATGTTTTCAACCAATAGAACATTCTTGGCTATAAAATATTTGCTTCTGAGAGTGACGATACTTGATCCTATAACATTTGAAGATCCATCATTTCCAAAGGATACGATTCCATCCTTCTTCTCTTTCAGAGATACAAATTTCCTTCTATCTCCAGTCATATGCATTGAGCAACCGCTGTCAACATACCACACACCTTTGTTGTTTTGAGCCTTGAGAGTGAGAGCACAATTATCAATCTTCTTCTTCTTCCATGTTCGTTCATTCTATGGCTTCGAAGATTCTTCTATAGGATTTTCAAGTCTGCAGTCTCTGGCTATGTGTCCAAAGTTCTGACATTTGTAACATTCCATATTATTTCTTAAATGTTAGAATCTATTGATGTTTTGTTGAGCCCCAGAAGTTTCATATTTGAAGGATCTTCTCAACATTGAGCTCTTTTATAATCTTGATTGCCTCATCAGAAAATTCTTCTATGGTCAACCCTTATTCCTCATTGTTTGATGTTGGGAAAAATACTGAGAGGGGGGGGGGGTGAATCAATATTTAGAGCATACTAAGAAATTTTTACTTTTTCTTTCTCTAAAACCCATACGCTACTTTACTGAACACAACTCGCGTATACACGCGGATAACCTTCATAAAAATCGCGTATATACAGAGATCTTATTATGAATTTAGTTCTTTACTTAAATCTATGCATGATTCATTCATCAGATGTTTAGTTAGAAGTAAGCATGTGTAGTAATAACAGAATAAACCATCACACATAAGCAACACACATGAACACCAGGATTTAAGGTGGAAACCTAATTCGGGAGAAAACCACCGCTGTCGTCGTCTCAGTCTTCAATATTTTATTATAAATAAAACATCGTACAACCATGTACTAGCACAGACTCATACCAGCACGCAGGCACCCACCTGCAGAAGGCTACAACCTTCTCTCATTTACCAGCCTCTCCTGGAAGGGAGCCACTACCCCCTGCACTCGTTTACTAGCTACCACTAGAAGGGAGCTACAACCCCCTCACTGAAGGCTTCGACCCTCAGCACCACCATGGACCACGTTTCATCAATTTTCATACTGGATCCAATAGCTTCCATACAACACAACTTGTAGGCCTATTTTCATCATATTTTCAGACTGGACCCACTCCACACATTTAAGCTCAACATTCATCAAACTGAAACTTATAACCCCATCAATTCATTCATTGAATCATCAACCAATCAACCAACGACTTGATCTTCAATTAACATAATCAACAACATATTCATCATTCAAATAACCCAGTTCTGTATGAATACATCATCGACAGATAACAGTAGAACATCAAAACAGATCAGGCATTTCATTCCACTTACTTCAGCAAACCCTAGATTCCATACGCGCTTTTACTTCACTGAACCTGCATATGTACACGCTTTCATGCAGACCAACCTGAGTATACTTCTGTGCATTTTTCAGAAAACCCTTTCTGCCCATACGCACTTTTCCTTAAGCAGATCCGCATATACACGCACTTTTACTGAAGCGAACCTGCGTATACATCTGTAACTTTTCAGGACTGTGCAGCTCTTTAGATCATATAAACAACTCAGATTTCATCCTTTACTTCAAAAAGTATTTCGCCTCATCTCAGATCTAAACATTCCATAAAAACATCTAGAAAATATATACATTTCAGATCTAGAGATCCCTCTTCTTCATTTTCTTCATAGGTGCATCATAGATTCATATCTATCAATCAAGAACAGAATTCAACCATGCAGATATACTTCAGAGTGAAGTATTCATTAATTCCCATACACTTGCACTCTTGCACCATGATCTTCTTCTCCTTATATATATTTAGCCTTTTTCAATACCATGAGCCAAAACCACACCACTTCCGATGGTATTCCTGGACGGGATCAAATAGATAATCCAGCGCTCAATACAATGGGTCAATACCATGGTAACACCCCTTGGTATTATAAATTTGGAGTACAAAAGGGCATACACAACTTGGCACGTACTTTTCCACGTGCATACGCTAATTCTACTTAACAAACCCGTGTATGCTTTGTGACACATCATATTTATCAATTTTCTGGCACTTTACTGGAATTCCTTTCTTCTGTTACTTCTGAGCTGATCTGTAGATATATCATTTTTACATATTTAACACATAGGTTGCTTATAGGCAACTCATCAAGTAGGTTTCCATCGAGGACAACTTCATCAGTCAGGTTTTCATCAAGGACAACACATTGCATCATATAGCCAACAATCTCATTTCATCAAGTAGCCATCAACTTTATCAAGTAGGTTTCCATCAAGGACAACACACGCCAACAATATCCACATCAGATTTACATCAATATCAAATAGGTTGTTTGTCCAAAGACAACTTCATCAAGTAGGTTTCCATCAAGGACAACACTCTGCATCATATTGCCAACAATCTCCCCCTTTGGACTTGATGGCAACCATGATGGTGTTTGATCACCACAATAGATAGATACATTGATTATAACCATTATTCAAACATCATGATATTCTCCTCCTATTAAAACACCATGATACTCTCCCCCTTTGACATCAAGGGCAAAGGGCGGATCAAATACTCTCCCCTTATTCAAACATCAAGATACTCTCCCCCTTTGACATCAAGGGAAAAAGACGGATCAAAACCAAAACAAGGTTTTTCTTCCCTTGTAGAAAGAAGAGCTCTGTCGATCTGATGTGCACTGAAGTTACCATGCTTCCCCTGAGTTCATGTTGAATCTTCAAACATATTTTTCAATGAAGTACATGACTCTAAGACCTTTCCTATCACTAAGGACTCATACTTACATCAATGATCCAACCAAGTGGATTTACATATGTGACACAAATACCCAACCAAGTGGGTTTACACATTTTGACTCAACTACCCAACCAAGTGGGTTTACAGATTTGAACAAGTCCTTACATGAATGAACATTACAATTTTACATCATAGGTCTCAACATGACCTTTTCATCAAAATACAAATATGAATTTTTATAATCAGGACCAAAAAGACCTCAAGAGAGAGATCATATTTCAGAACCATCATAATGCCAACAATGCATTACTCTCAGCAACAATAATAAAAATGCCAATAATTCATCCTTTTCACAAGATCAATGCTCCCCTTTAGCTTGTGCATCCTGAACACTTTCAACAACAGATCATCAAAGAATCTTTATCAAGAAACAACAGAGGAAGAAACAGAATTATGAGAACTGGAACACCACCAGAGATACCAAACAACACTGCAGCTGTGCTGAAGAATGTTGACGCAGAAAAATTTCCAGCAACTATCCATACGCGGTTTTCTGTGTATGAACTCGCGTATATACGCGACTGTCTTTTAGGAAACCCACGTATCCAATTTAATCTTCTGATTTTAAGTAGATATGATCTTGTACATGGCAGAGACAACTCCCAGCTTCCGTCTGAGAAATTCGAATGCTTCCTTGGGATATATAAGAGAAGAAAGATAGGACAATGTAGCTATGTTTTCAAGTGTCATCCAACATTTGTAGCATAAGTGCATCAGTAACCAGGCCTTCAGAATTTTTCCAGCATCAACAAATTCTTCCCAATAGGAATTATCACACCAGAACAACTTCAAGCAACCATCCATGTGATCTGATGTCACCAAGATCTTTATGATTCATAAACATATGTAGGAATTATGTATACAAAATCTCCACCATGATATAAGTCATTATCAACAAACTCTGCATGATCTATCTTTATCTCTGAATCATAAGAATTTCATCTCATCCATAAAACAAAATACTTTTCGTCAAAAAGCAAACAGGGCTTATCCATAATCTCATCATAAGAAACCGTGTATCATATCATCATCATTTGAGCATGCATATTAAGGAATAAGCAGATATAGTGCCAATAATGCAATCATTAGTAGTTATACTGATGCTCCCCCTGAACCTGTACTCCTGTTCTTGAGCCATCTCACTGTTTTCCTTAACAGAAGAGAATACGCGACTGTCTTCAGCGTAACTCGCGTGTATACGCGGATTTTGTTCATGAAACCCGCGTATGGAAAGTGAAATACTGAGAATTTCACACTCCTTCTTCCCCTAAATTTGTACCACCTGTACCTGTCTTCTTCACATCAGATGCACTGTCAAAAATAATCATAACCAGAATTACCAAACCAACCATGAGAATCACCATACATTGCTCCCCCTGTGATGATACATTACTAATCCCTGTAATGTATCTCACATCATCCTGCAGCCATTATGAGAAATAAGCTTTAGAAGCGGATGACTACAGTAGGGTCAATATTCCCTACGTTTCTGACTGGTCCTCCTTGTTTTTCCAGCTTTGCTTGAAATTTCTTTTAGTGTGCTGAAAATTCTCCAATTTCTCAGATCTGTTCATCTTGCATTATTTTTCTACATGTCCATACTTGTTACAAGCATAAAATATTGCGTGACCAGAAAATTAAGCATAAGGATCATAATGTGTTGTTCTATTCTTCCTTCTATTGCAATCAGCTTCTTTATGACCATACTTGCTACATGAAAAACAATATCCTTTGAAGAAACCAGAGTACCTTTCTGTGTAGAATCTATTTGTATGTGACTGAAATGATCTACTTCTGCAATTGGCTGCAACATGCCCATGATTATGACATTTAAAGCATTCAACATTATTGATGCTTCTATAGTTAGGAGGGAATGATTTATTTTGAGAGTTCATGATTGTCGGTTGACCTTTTGTTTCTTCCAACACTTCAGGTTTTGCATTGATATCCTTTGAATCTTTAGCACTTCCTTGCGAACTAGATTCTCCTTTAACAGTGTCATGAAAACCAAGACCAAATTTAACAGAGGGAGACCTTTGACTACTAAGAATATTGTCCAGAATCTTAGTATTATCTTGAAACCTCAAGAGTTTATCTTTTTCTTCTAATTTACCTTTCAAAATATTTACCTCAACCTTCAAACTTTGGCATTGCTTATTCATGCTTTCTTCTTTCCTTCTTCCTTCTTCTACTTGATCATTCAATTTTAAAATCTCTTCCTTCAACCCATTTTCTTGTTCTTCAAAAATTTGTAGTAGTTCTTCATTCTTCCTATTTGATTTTTCCAGATCTGTTTTGAGCGAGATGATTTCTGCTTCACGTCCTTCCTTTTCAAATGATTGTAGAAGTTCTTCATTCTTCTTATTTGATGCTTCAAGATCTGCTTTTAGAGAGATGACTTCTACTTCAAGTTCTTCATTCTTCTTATTTGATTTTTCCGGATCTTCATTTAGATCGATGATTTCTGCTTCAAGTCTTTTATTTCGATTGGTTGCATAATTGTACAACCTTTGATACTTGTCTATCTGAACATTCAATATTTCTATCTGTCCTTTCATTTGAGAGATCATCTCATTGTAGATAACTTCTCTCTCTTTAAATGATCTTTGTTGATCTTCAACTTTAATCTTGAGAGCTTCTTCTAGATCCATAACATTACTTTCACTATTTTCACCATTGTATGTACAAGAAAGTGAATCACAAGAACCACATTCAATACCTGTTTTATCTTCTTCATTTTCTGCTGCACATGTTTTCTGAGATATCTCCTTTTGAGTAGCCTTCTTCTTTTGCTTCCTTCCCATTGTGACAGATCTCCTTTAAGCGATAAAGCTTCTGCAGAAGGACCTGCTCTGATTCCAATTGTTGGGAAAAATACTGAGAGGGGGGGTGAATCAGTATTTAGAGCATACTCAGAAATTTTTACTTTTTCTTTCTCTAAAACCCATACGCTACTTTACTGAACACAATTCACGTATACACGCGGATAACCTTCATAAAACTCGCGTATATACAGAGATCTTATTATGCATTTAGTTCTTTACTTAAATCTATGCATCATTCATTCATCAGATGTTTAGTTAGCAGTAAGCATGTGCAGTAATAATAGAATAAACCATCACACATAAGCAACACACATGAACACCAGGATTTAAGGTGGAAACCCAATTCGGGAGAAAACCACTGTTGTCGTCGTCTCAGTCTTCAATATTTTATTATAAAGAAAACATCGTACAACCATGTACTGGAGAAGACTCATACCAGCACGCAGGTGTTTGGTCAATTTAGTGTGTCCTAAATTGCTGCATTTAATTTTCAATCCGGGAATCGTAAGCTGATGAAGTGCGGCGCACTATATGTGCAAGATAACCTCTTTCTTAACTTTTTGTCGTTTATGGTCTTTCTAAGGTGAAATGGAAATTCTAAAGTGAGAAACAAGTTTGGTTATAATTGTTCAAGGAAGTGATATCCCCTATAATGATTTACCAATCTCGAAACTTCAAAAGCAAATTGAAATTACAATGACAAAAGAAAGTAAACTGCTGAAATGGAAAGTGCTGTTAATCTAATGAATCAAAACAAGAAACTAGTGAATATGAAAACTAAACTATTCTTGCTGCCAACCGAACACAAAAGAAACTATGCTTATGGAAATTCAAAATTGCAATGAAAGAAATCTAAACCAGATTACATCAATTCATTTTCTGACCCTTCATCATTAGACCAGCTATGACTTGCGGAAGTAATCATAAACAACTTGTGTAACTGATATTTAATTCGCAGAAAGTAAACTAATACTAAACCATACACACATGATTCAATCCCTTGCCATCAGTCCAGCTGTGGCTTTCGGAGGCAATTGAAGATGTCATACATGATTCAATATATCTAAGTTTGCGGAAAAGAAACTAATACTAAACTACACACTTCATCATGCAGCCCCTCACCATCAGTCCAGCTGTGGCTTTCGGAGGAAACTGAAGACGCTATGAGAAGCTTAATATATCTAATTTTGCAGAAAGGAAACTAATACTAAACTACACATCTCATCATGCAGCCCCTCACCATCAGTCCAGCTGTGGCTTTCGGAGGTAGCTAAAGACACTATGAGTAGCTTAATATGTCTAATTTTAACTACTGAATCAGATAAACAAAACTGAAATGCACAAAACAAAACTGAAGTTAAACAAAGACTGTGAAAGAAAACTAGCAGCAGAATAATATCAGTTTCATATCATTAGCGAAAATACTATGAAAATGCCCCGGGGTGTCTACCTAAAACCCGCACAAGAAAACTGATCAGTATTTTAACAATCATAAAAACATAAAAGACAGGAATGCAATGGAAATTACAGAAATGTATGAACAGAAATAAAACAACTATGAAATATGAACATGTAATGGTTTATGATACAATGATTACTTAAAGAAATGAAATGAAAAATATATACATTAATACACAGAACCTCGGCTGAGCAGGGGCCCTCTACGCAGCTCTGGTATGATCTTCAAACACTAATTAAGTTATGAAACAGAGTTTTTCACATTAAAAAGAAAGTCATTACAGGCTGGTGGTATTACGGCTCAAGGCAGCGTAATCACCACATAACAGAGTACGCACATCCACTTAACAGATATATCAACTAACAACTATCAACTCACATTCACTAACTCTACGTGCGTATGCAAACGCTCTTTATAAAGCAATAAAATGTAACTGTCTCCTGAAGTTTATGATAGCAGCCAACACGTAGACCACTAAGGCCACGGATTTAGGAGTATGGCCATGTTGGAAAATGGATCTATGGAAGGTGGGCGCTTAAATTCAACTCCAGAACTTTGCACAGATGTCAATTAACCTCCGTAAGCTTGGAAACGGCCGTATGGATGTTTCTATGCCACGAACCAGAGTCCAGCCGACATAGAACTCCACAGTTGACTTCCACGTGGATGGCTTTGACCGCGGCTTTCCTTGACGAATTTCATTGAACCAATAGGACACGAACCATGTCCTTGTCATTCCTAGCCTGCCCATGTGGCTCGTTTCCTTCGTTGACACCCGTAACATTGATTTCCACAAAATAGCTGCGGAAAGTTGCAGCGGCTGCGGAAAGTGACAAGTTTCCGCAGCTGTATGAACAAAATCTAAATCAAATAGAAAACACACAAACATAATTAAAAACCATGTTAGATACCCTTTTGCACATGATATTTGACAATTTTGGAGGTTTAGGTGAGTAAAAGAGATATGGAAAAGTGTATGGAAGAGAGACAAATTCGGGACTCAACATACCCCCACTGTGAAGGTGTTGCATGTCCTCATGCAACCAAAATTTTGACACTCTTTATTCAATTCATGTGCCTTGATACTTCAGCCAACACATCTAACCCCCTTCTCTTCTTCTTTGGTACTGCCATCATTCTGGGTTTCTTCATGAGGCACCTGAATTTGATATTCACAAGTGCTCTGCTCAATTTTTGGCATTTCCTTTTTAGTTTCTTATTTTTCTTTTGCCAAATACCCAAATGTAACATAGTATTGTCATGGATAATCTTGTCCAGTTTGCCTTACTCTTTGAGTTTTTCATTTTCATTTTTGATATGCCGATTCAAAAGCTCAAGCTCAAAAATCTCCTGTTTTAATGACTGAACCAAATTATCCTGCAATGTAGGAGGCTGAATAGAAGAGGTGCTTGGACCTGTGGCTGCCTTCTCCAGGGATTCTATATAGTCATAGAACTCCTGCTGTTTGGGGTCTACTTCCGGTGTCTTTTTCATTGGACTGTCCTCAAAATGCTGCAAGGGAGAATTATGTTCAAAATTTGGCTGAGGAGAACTTTCATCAATATTTTGCTGAGAATAAGATGGAGTACGCTCATTGTCTGATTGGGAGTGAAAGGAGTCGGGTTCACTAACTGACTGAAATGGACTATGGTCAGTTGGAGACTGTTCAGATGTCTCTTCACCCAAATCAATGAAATGAGGACCTTTAATTTGTGTTTTTCTCAGTTTTCCCTTCAGCCTGCTGCTTCTCCTCACTTGCTGTGGTACATTACCCTTTTGTTCTTGTTTTCCTGTTTTTGCCTTTTTAGATAGAGATGACTGTTTTTGAAGAAAAGTTAATCTCTCAGATAGAATTTGGTGATCTTCTTCTTCAGAAGAAGAAGTTTTATGGACAGCCTCAACAATTTCTTTCCCTTTTGATATTATTGGCTTCTTAATTTTGATTTCCTTCTTCTTCCTTTTTACCAATCCCTCTTCTCTATCATTTTTCTTCATAGTAATAGTAGAAGTATCTTGGATTTCATCTACTGTTCTTTTCCTTCTACTTCTTTTTGCTGTGCTAGCTGCGGGAACTTCCTGTGCAGGAGCAACTTGGGTTTCAACATCCATTTTCTTTCTTCTACTCCTTCTAATTGGATTACCTTCAGGAATTTCCTGAGGTTCTTCAAAGAAGTTTCTTACTAAGAATTGTTCCCATGTATCTTTTTTTTCTTTTAGCTCCTTTTCAATCAAAATTTTTATAAGCCCATGATGATATAAATGAGGCTCTACATCTCCTAGGTGTTTTTGCACAGTCACAACCATTTTCTTCAAGCTATTGAATAGGAAATAAGGAAGATTGAGAGTTTGGTTTTCAATGAAATTCATCAATATCCTAATATGATACATGTACATAGAGCCAAAGCGGCCTTCACATGTGATAAATTTCTGAACAATGAGTAATAAAGTGGCCCATTCATCTTTTATTGCATGCACTGGGATTCCTCTTTTGAAAACAGTGATATCCATACCTTGATTTCGGAGGATTGTTCTCCATGCCTCATCACCGATACTTTTGTTTTTGAACCACCGTTCTCCTTCCTGAAGAAGCTCTGTTGCTGCTGCTATTGATGCTTCATTAACCAAAAATTTGAGGTCTCCCACTTCTGCTTCAGAGCCATTAAATGATCTTGCAAACGCTTTGGTAATTTCTCTGTGGTAACCCCGGAATTTCTGAATAAAACGTAGCCATTTAGCTTTTCTCAACATCTCTTTTGCTTGTGGAAATCCCTCTATGAACTTCAGTCCTTCTGGCTCTGCCCTTAATAATTTTCTCATTTTACTTCTCTGTGCTTCACAGCTTGCCTCTGTGAGGGTTTTAAGCGGAAGTGGAACGATGGAATACACTTTAGCTTCCAGTGCACAC
Organism: Pinus albicaulis; assembly: GCA_034641835.2. Taxonomy (NCBI): domain Eukaryota; kingdom Viridiplantae; phylum Streptophyta; class Pinopsida; order Pinales; family Pinaceae; genus Pinus; species Pinus albicaulis. The sequence continues at coordinate 1,433,885,244 of CM076584.1, forward strand.
GTCAGTGGGGGAGACAAGCATCACACAAAACTTAAATGAGCACAACCACACAGAATAACAAGACCTGGTGAATATACTTAGAATGAGAGGAGAAAAGGAATGAAATGGAGGAACAGAACAGAATGGGAGAGAGTGAGGTTTTGTAACACGACAGAGAAACGAGAAAGAAGTTAACAAAGTGTAATGCATTCGGCCGCATTTTGAATTTTTGGTGGCTGTGTCATAAATATGAACACGTTTCAATCAATGATTATGGAGTTAGGCGGCTTGTAAGAGTCCTTTGTCAACTCAAATACGTATCATTATCTTCGGTGGGCTATTTGAACATGAGTAAGAGTCGGAATTTCAATAATGAAGCCGTTTGTGAATAAATGCAAGAGGATAACATAGAGATCGTGGAAGGTTACGGACTGTCAATATAATCATTGCGCGTTATGGTAGAGCTCATAGTTTAGAATTACATAAAAATGTGTCTTTTATACTATTTGAAATAAACTTTATTCATACCTTTGGAATCCTTGCTTTTGCCCTTGGTCTTCAACTGATTGATCTTCATTAGTGTCTTGAATGTCCCATTGATCCTCTCCTGCATTTTATTTCATCATTTTATGAAAACAACAACTAACTGTACATTCTTTTTGAAAACAGAGTAGTAGCAGCTGCGGAATCTGCTTCTGGCTGCGGAAACTGGAGTCAGCTGCGGAAACAGATGTCAGCTGCGGAAACTGACACAACTATTACTTGGCTGAAAATAGAAATGAACAAATGACAAATGACCAGGTGGAAATGGTCATAAAAATATTTTTATTGATGGAATGGATGAGATGAAGTGGAATGAAGTGAAATGAAATGAAATGAAATGAAATGAAGTGAAATGAAATGGAGTGGGTGGTGAGATAAAATGAAATAAAAGACAGATTTTTTTTGGAAAATATAGAGTGTCAGGTGTCCCTGATTTTCACCCCATATTTTCTGTATAAGACTGCCAATCGATGATTGGTTTTCAGGCTTATACCATTTTTTTTCTTCTCTTTTTTTTTTTTTTTTTTTTTCTTTTTTTTTTTTAACTTGAAAAACAAAAACTAGCTTGGTAGAGAAGAAGGATTCTTCTGTACCAGCCTGATTGCAGAACTTTCTTGAAACAACTTGACAAAATCCTCTTTAGAGAGTGGCTTATGATAAACTTTCAATCTATGGCCATTCACTAAAAGAGGAGTTTGAAACTCATCAATGGTCTTCATTCTTACAGCTCCATTGTTAAAGACCTTGTCAATCTCATATGGCCCAAGCCAATGAGTCTGAAATTTCCCTTGAAAGTCTTTAAACTTGGAGTCAAACAACAATGCCCAATCTCCTTCTTGAAACTTCTTCTCTTTGATATATTTGTCATGCCACTTAGTTCTTTGATATTGAACTAGATCGGTTCTTAGAATTGCTTCTTATCTGATCTCATCTAGCTCATTCAATTGCTCCATTCTATTCTTTTGAGCTTCTGATAAGTCCATTCCCAACTGAACTGCTATCTTGAAGGTCTTGACTTGGAACTCAATGGGGAACAAGACTTCTTTCCCATAAACAAGTTCATAGGGAGAATGTCTTGTTGTATTCCTCCATGTAGTTCTGTAGGCCCACAAGGCTTCTGGAAGCCTTTCTGCCCAATCTCTTCTATGTAGATGAACAGTTTTGGTGATGATACTTTCAAGAACTTTGTTTGTGGACTCCACTTGACCATTGGCTTGTGGATGGTAAGGAGTAGATTTTCTGTGCTTGATTTTGTATTCTTCCATCAACTTCTCCACCAAATTTGATGTGAATTGGCTCCCCTGATCTGTTACAATTTCTCTTGGAACACCAAAGCGAGCAAAAATATCCTCATAAAGAAAATGAACAACTGAATTTTCAGTAGCAGATACTAATGCTTTAGCTTCTACCCATTTAGTAACATAATCAGTGCAAACCAATATATACTTCTTTTGCTTAGATGGTGGATTAATCGATCCAATGAAATCTAAAGCCCATTTTTCAAAGGGTTCAATGAGTACCTGTGTTTGCAATGGCATTTCATTTGAAAGGGTAGGTTTCCCTACTCTTTGGCAGCTATCACACCTTTTCACATATTGTTTTGCATCTTTGAAGAGGGAAGGCCAATAATATCCCAAGGAAAGGATTTTATAGGCCGTCCTTTTGTCCGCAAAGTGTCCGCCGCATGGTTCATCATGACATGCCTTAAGAATACCAGGCATTTCATCTTCCCTGACACATCTTCTGATCACAAGATCTGGCCCTGTTTTAAACAATTCGTTAGAAATCCATGAATATTTTGAACTCTCCTGAATAATCTTTCGTTTTTCTCTTGGAAATAAATGTGAAGGTAGTTTCCCTGTAACCAAATAGTTAGCAATATCTGCATACCAAGGGGTCTTAATAGTTAATGCAAACAAATATTCATCAGGAAACTTATCTTCTACAGGAGAATCTTCTTTAGCATTCTGAATCCTAGACAAGAAATCAGCTACTGTATTCTGTTTTCCTGGTCTATCCAACACAGTAATATTGAATTCTTGCAAAAGTAAAAGCCATCTTGTCACTTTGCCATTAGTAACAGGTTTGTTCATTAAATATCTAATTGCAGAATGGTCAGTATGAATAAAAGTTTCATAGCCTGTTATGTAATGTCTAAACTTATTAATTGCATGAACAACAGCTAAGAACTCTTTTTCAGTCACAGTATAATTCAACTCTGTGGGAGTCAAATTTTTACCGGTGTAATAAATGGCATAAGGAATTAAATCTTTTTGACCCAACACAGCTCCAAGAGCTGTATCTGAAGCATCTGTAGAAATATGGAAAGGAAGTTTCCAATTTGGTCCTCTCAAAATAGGTGCTTCAGATATTCTTGTTTTCAAAGTTTCAAAAGCGGATTGACAATCAGGATCCCATTTAAATTCACAGTCTTTTGTAAGCAACTTGAAGAGTGGAGATGCCATTTTAGTGAATTTTTCTATAAATCTTCTATAGTAACCAGTAAATCCTAGAAAACTTCTAACATCTCTTTGACAATTTGGAATATGCAACTTGGAGATGACTTCAACTTTTGATCTATCAACCTTAATTCCATCTCCTGAAATATGATGTCCTAAAAAAATCCCTTCAATAAACATCATAAAGCATTTTTCATGGCTTAATGAAAGGTTTGTTTCTTTACATCTTATAAGAACTTTTTCCAAATTTTCTAATGCCTCTTCAAATGAATTACCATAAACCGTAAAATCATCCATATAAACCTCTACACAATCATGGATTAGATCAGAAAAAATTCCTAGTACTGCTCTTTGGAATGTTGCGGGTGCATTACATAACCCAAAAGGAAGCACTCGATAGGCAAAAGTCCCCCATGGACAGGTAAATGTGGTCTTATCTTGATCTTCAGGTGCTACCCGAATTTGATTATAGCCACTAAAACCATCCAAAAATGAAAAGTACTTTTTGCCTGCTAATGTATCTAATACCTGATCGATAAAGGGAAAAGGAAAGTGATCCTTCAAAGTTGCTTTGTTCAATTCCCTGTAATCAATGCATACCTTCCATTTACCATTCTTTTTAGGTACTATAACCAAAGGAGAAACCCATCGGCTATCTGAAATTGGATAAATGAAGTTTACATTGAGTAGTTTTTGGAGCTCTTCTTTCACTATCTCCTAAGATTTGGATTCATCCTTCTTTGAGGTTGTCTGATTGGTCTACTGTTTTCCTCAATATAGATATGATGGATGCAAGTCTTAGGATCAATACCTTTCATGTCAGTATACTCCCATGCAAATGCAGAAGAATGTTTTTGCAAGATTTTGGTTAGTTCTTCTTGTTGTGACTTTTCCAAATGTTTGTTGATATTCAATGTTTTTCCTGGAAAAATCTCAATAGTAGAACTACCAAACTCTTCCATAGAGTAAAGAGACATTTGTCTTGATGATAAATATTATATGTCAGATTCCAACTGAAATTGTGTGAGGTCATATTCTGAAGATGTCTCAAAATTTTCTAATGTGTTCATAATTTGACTATCCTCACTGATTTCAGAAATGGTAAAGACAGGTTGTATAGTGTCCTCATCATCAACCCATTCATTGTCTCCTACTTCTGTGATTGCTTTTGCTGGAGGATACAAATTGAATTTCTTTGTCGAATTACCATTAGAAATGCACATATCCCCAGATCTACAACTAATGAAAGCATCAGCTGTGGCTAGCGAAGGTCTTCCTAAGATAAGTGGATGCCCTCCTAGATTACTCTTGGGAGTCAAAATCATAAAATCTACTGGATATTCCCAAGAATCTAAGGAGACCGAAATATCTTCTAATACACCATCTGGTTTAATAATTGATCGATCTGCAAGTTGCAGTAAAGTAGGTGTAAAAAGAAGGTTAGGAAGTTTTAGCTGGTCCATAGTCTGTCTACTCATAATGTTGATAGCAGCCCCTAAGTCAATCAATGTGTTTGGAATTTCTATCCATTTATATGTGTCTTGACAATTGGACTTCCTGGATCTACATACTTCTGCATGGTAATTTTTCCCATCATAATATCTGCAATCTTTCCTACCAGGTGGATTCTTCTTGTGTCTTTTAGTTTCCTTCCTCGTCTTTTGAAACTCAACTCCTTTATTGTTTTTGCTAGAATAGGAATCTCTCGAATGGCTTGTAACAAGGGAATCTTGATACAAACATTCTTCAATTCATCTAGAAATTCATAGTTAGGCAACAAGATTTGTTTTTCCACCCCCTTGTCAATTTGTAGTCTTTCAGGAAAAGGAGGTGTAGATGAAGATGCGGGTTGCTCAACTATAGGAGTTGTGGATGTTAACTTTTCTTTTTCTTTTTGAATTTTTGAATTTTGAAGAGATTCTTCCTCAGAACCCTTATTGATTTGAAGAGAGTCCTCCTCAGAGGTATCTTGCTCTTGAATGTCTATAGAAGGTTTTTCTAAAACTCTACCAGATCTGAGTTGTACATCGTTGAGAGGAACAATCATATAGGTAGGAAATTGTTGTCCTTCTACCATATAAGTAGTTTGAGGATTCTTATCGTTAGGATTTGGCAGTGGCTGAGCTGGAAGTTGATTTGTCTTTTGTTGGTATGGGAGCATGAGTTGAGGATTTGTATTTTGTTGAGAAGGTTGATGTTGTGGAAATGGCAATTAAAGTTGTTGTGGATTTTGGCTTGGAAATTGTGGAGCTTGTTGGTTTTGAAAAGATGGAGGATATTGATAAAATTGAGCAAATCTCCCATAAGGATTTTGCATCCCTTCTACCCATGGCTGATATGAGTTTTGATGTTGGGGCCAAGGTTATTGCCAAGGAGTCCAATTTGGTGGGGTTTGAAGATTCATAGGGTTATTAAACCCTTGAGATTGTTGTCCCTGCCAAGGTCTCCTTGCGACAAAACAGAGAGATTCTATTGAATTTGGATCTTCTTGAAAAACAGCTTTGAGTCCATGGATTGAAGGACAATCCTTGATTTCATGATTTTCTGAGCAAATCATACATGTTTCTACAACTTTTGCATCCAAGGGACATTCCCTTAAAGCATGTTTCTTTCTACATTTCGGACAAAAGATGGCTAAAGCATCTGTTTCTGCTTTCTGCTTGTTTTGGATTTTAATGGTGTCTAGTTGTTCACTAAGACCCCCTAAGATATCAGTTTTAAACTCATCAAGCATATTACCAATCTCTGCCCTACTTACTGATCTAGTTGCAGATTTGTTAGCCCTAATAAGAGAAGAATCCCTAGGCCCTTTTCCAGTTTTAGATCTTCCCCTTGAGAATTGGATACATAGTTCTGTTATATCATGAAATGGGAGTTGAGAAATGTCTCCTTTACCCATCATGTTTAAAATGTCTATCCATTCATCTCTAATGGCTTTTAATAGGAGGGCTTTCAAGGTTTCATTATCTAAGTTGCTCATCTTTGTTCTTTTCAAGTTGTATTGAAATCTTTCAATTAAGTCTTCCAAATTTTCATCTTCTTTTTGCATCATTTTGAATACCTCATCCTTATGATTGGTGGGCATACAATAGTCCAAGTATCTATCCAAAAATGTTTGTTTCATATCATTCCAAGTCCTGACAGATTGAGTGGCTAATCCCATGAACCATTTCAAAGCAGATCCCTTCAAAGTTGAAGGAAATAGTTTGAGTTTTTGAGAATCTTCCATATAGTCATAAGTTCGGCAGACTACTTCAAACTCAAACAGAAATGTTTCAGGATCCTCACTTCGTAATCCATAAAAGTTAGGGAGAACAGATGGTGAAATATTTTTCATTGTTGCATGAGTTTCCTCATCAACTATAGGGAATCCAAGAAAATCGTCCCTATTTCTACCATTATTTCTTTCACCATTGTTATCTTCATTATCTCCTCCTCCTCTACCTCCACCTCTATTTATTACTTCCTCTGCCATGATAGCTTCTTTAGAGTCCTTATAGTCCTCTAGTTCTTCTATCAAGGAAGGATGAGAGAAAGTTTCTTTGTTTTCTAAGTAGGCTTTAGTAAGTGGTGTAGGAGAATCCTCTAATTCAGCTGTTCTTTGGCTTCCAAAAATCTTAAGGCTAGGGGTAGATGATGGTGAATCTGGTATATGCCTTGAAGAAGATGGAGTTGTGAAAATCGAACTCTTGGCTTTAGCTATAAACCTTCCCCTAGAATCTCTTGCTCTATGCATGTCATTTTTTTATATTTTTTAATAAAAGTTGGGCTAATAATTCTCTTTCTGATCTTCCAGATCACACTAGGTGCAAGAAGAGAGCATACTTAAGAAATTACTAAACCAATAACTCTCTCTTCTGATCCTCCAGATCACACTAGGTGCAAGAGGAGAGCATACTTCAAGAAGTTATCAAGTTTTCCCTTCTTTTATGATTTTATGTGTTTTTTTTTTTTTAAGAAATTGGCTACCTAGTTACACTTCCCCGGCAACGGCGCCAAAATGTTTGGTCAATTTAGTTTGTCCTAAATTGCTGCATTTAATTGTCAATCCGGGAATCGTAAGCTGATGAAGTGCGGCGCACTATATGTGCAAGATAACCTCTTTCTTAACTTTTTGTCGTTTATGGTCTTTCTAAGGTGAAATGGAAATTCTAAAGTGAAAAACAAGTTTGGTTATAAGTGTTCAAGGAAGTGATATCCCCTATAATGATTTACCAATCTCGAAACTTTAAAAGCAAATTGAAATTACAAATGACAAAAGAAAGTAACCTGCTGAAATGGAAAGTGCTGTTAATCTAATGAATCAAAACAAGAAACTAGTGAATATGAAAACTAAACTATTCTTGCTGCCAACTGAACACAAAAGAAACTACGCTATGGAAATCTAAAATTGCAATGAAAGAAATTCCAACCGATTACATCAATTCATTTTCTCGACCCTTCATCATTAGACTAAATGGTGACTTGCGGAAGTAATCATAAACAACTTGTGTAATCAGATATTTAATTTGCTCAAAGGTAAATCAATACGCAAAAAGTACACACATGATTCAACTCGCCATCAGTCCACCAGGCTTTCTGAGGTACTGAAGATGTCATACATTCAATACATCTAAGTTTGCGGAAAAGAAACTAATACTAAACTACACACTTTATCATGCAGCCCCTCACCATCAGTCCAGCTGTGGCTTTCGGAGGAAACTGAAGACGCTATGAGCAGCTTAATATATCTAATTTTGCAGAAAGGAAACTAATACTAAACTACACATCTCATCATGCAGCCCCTCACCATCAGTCCAGCTGTGGCTTTCGGAGGTAGCTGAAGACACTATGAGTAGCTTAATATGTCTAATTTTAACTACTGAATCAGATAAACAAAACTGAAGTGCACAAGACAAAACTCAAGTTAAACAAAGACTGTGAAAGAAAACTAGCAGCAGAATAATATCAGTTTCATATCATTAGCAAAAATACTATGAAAATGCCCCGGGCTGTCTACCTAAAACCTGCACAAGAAAACTGATCAGTGATTTAACAATCATAAAAAAAAGACAGGAATGCAATGGAAATTACAGAAATGTATGAACAGAAATAAAACAACTATGAAATATGAACATGTAATGAGTTATGATACAATGACTACTTAAAGAAATGAAATGAAAAATATATACATTAATACACAGAACCTCGGCTGAGCAGGGGCCCTCTACGCAGCTCTGGTATGATCTTCAAACACGAATTAAGTTAGGAAACAGAGTTTTTCACATTAAAAAGAAAGTCATTACAGGTTGGTGGTATTACGGCTCAAGGCAGCGTAATCACCACATAACAGAGTACGCACATCCACTTAACAGATATATCAACTAACAACTATCAACTCACATTCACTAACTCTACGTGCGTATGCAAATGCTCTTTATAAAGCAATAAAATGTAACTGTCTCCTGAAGTTTATGATAGCAGCCAGCACGTAGACCACTAAGGCCACGGATTTAGGAGTATGGCTATGTTGGAAAACAGATCTATGGAAGGTGGGCGCTTAAATTCAACTCCAGAACTTTGCACAGATGTCAATTAACCTCTGTAAGCTTGGAAACGGCCGTATGGATGTTTCTATGCCACGAAACAGAGTCCAGCCGACATAGAACTCCACAGTTGACTTCCACGTGGATGGATTTGACCGCGGCTTTCCTTGACGAATTTACTTGAACCAATAAGACACGAACCATGTCCTTGTCATTCCTAGCCCGCCCATGTGGCTCGTTTCCTTCGTTGACACCTGTAACATTGATTTCCACAAAATAGCTGCGGAAAGTTGCAGCGGCTGCGGAAAGTGACAAGTTTCCGCAGCTGTATGAACAAAATCTATATCAAATAGAAAACACACAAACATAATTAAAAACCATGTTAGATACCCTTTTGCACATGATATTTGACAATTTTGGAGGTTTAGGTGAGTGAAAGAGATATGGAAAAGTGTATGGAAGAGAGACAAATTCGGGACTCAACAACAGGCACCCACCTGAAGAAGGCTACAACCTTCTCTCGTTTACCAGCCTCTCCTGGAAGGGAGCCACTACCCCCTGCACTCGTTTACCAGCTACCACTGGAAGGGAGCTACAACCCCCTCACTGAAGGCTTCGACCCTCAGCACCACCTTGGACCACGTTTCATCAATTTTCATACTGGATCCAACAGCTTCCATACAACACAACTTGTAGGCCTCTTTTCATCATATTTTCAGACTGGACCCACTCCACACATTTAAGCTCAACATTCATCAAACTGAAACTTATAACCCCATCAATTCATTCATTGAATCATCAACCAATCAACCAACGACTTGATATTCAATTAACATAATCAACAACATATTCATCATTAAAATAACCCAGTTCTGTATGAATACATCATCGACAGATAACAATAGAACAACAAAACAGATCAGGCATTTCATTCCACTTACTTCAGCAAACCCTAGATTCCATACGCGCTTTTACTTCACTGAACCTGCATATGTATGTGATTTCATGCATACCAACCTGCATATACTTCTATGCATTCTTCAGAAAACCCTTTCTGCCCATACGCGCTTTTCCTTAAGCAAATCCGCGTATACACGCGCTTTTACTGAAGCAAACCTGCGTATACATCTGTAACTTTTCAGGACTGTGCAGCTCTTTAGATCAGATAAACAACTCAGATTTCATCCTTTACTTCAAAAAGTATTTCGCCTCATCTCAGATCTAAACATTCCATAAACAGATCTAGAAAATATATACATTTCAGATCTAGAGATCCCTCTTCATCATTTTCTTCATAGGTGCATCATAGATTCAGATCTATCAATCAAGAACAGAATTCAACCATGCAGATATACTTCAGAGTGAAGTATTCATTAATGCCCAGACACTTGCAATCTTGCACCATGATCTTCTTCTCCTTATATAGATTTAGCCTTTGTCAATACCATGAGCCAAAACCACACCACTTCCGATGGTATTCCTGGATGGGATCAAATAGATAATCCAGTGCTCAATACAATGGGTCAATACCATGGTAACACCCCATGGTATTATAAATTTGGAGTGCAAAAGGGCATACGCGACTTGGCACATACTTTTCCACGTGCATACGCTACTTCTACTTAACAAACCCGCGTATGCTTTGTGACACATCATATTTATCAATTTTCTGGCACTTTACTGGAATTCCTTTCTTCTGTTACTTCTGAGCTGATCTGTAGATATATCATTTTTACATATTTAACACATAGGTTGCTTATAGGAAACTCATCAAGTAGGTTTCCATCAAGTACAACTTCATCAGTCAGGTTGTCATCAAGGACAACACATTGCATCATATAGCCAACAATCTCATTTCATCAAGTAGCCATCAACTTTATCAAGTAGGTTGCCATCAAGGACAAAACACGCCAACAATCTCCACATCAGATTTACATCAATATCAAATAGGTTGTTTGTCCAAAGACAACTTCATCAAGTAGGTTGCCATCAAGGACAACACTCTGCATCATATTGCCAACATTTGATACTTCTTGTTATTGCACTTGGACATAAACAATACTTTCTCATTGGCTTCTTCTTTGTTGTCACTTTCTTCATTGGATGATGAACTATCTTCTTTAGAGAGAATTTTCCTTTTGGATCATTTATTTTTGCCTTTCTTGTTGAATTTCTTAAAGCCTTTCTTTCATTTTGAGTTTCCATCACTTTTGTTCAGACATTTTGCTACGAAATGCCTAACCTCACCACAACCGAAACATATCAATGGAAGTTTACCTTCGAATTTTCCCTTACCAGTTTTTAATTTTCTTGTAAAGTAAGCATATTCTTCATCTGAAATACCTTCTCCATCATCTCCCTTTTCTTCACACTTGTAGGTGCATGACATTTCAATTGAAAGTTTTTTTTCCTTATTGGTTTTCTTAGATGCAATGAACGCAGTATCTAGATTCATCAAGCCTCATTTCATATGCTATGAGAAATCCATGTAATTCCTCTTTGCTGAGTTTGTCCAGATTTGCATTGTATTCTAAGACCGATGCCTTTGGGTTGAATCTCCCTGGTAACGTTCTAAGAATCTTCCATATAATAGTATTCTCATCAACTGGCTCTCCCAATCCTTCCAGAGTATTGGTTATTTTATCAACATATTGGAAGTATGCAACAATGTTGCAATATTATTTCATTCTGAGTTGCTCAAATTTTGCTCTATAGATTTGAAGTTTTGCTTCTTTGACATTTGAGTCACCTGCATATATATTCTCAAGCTTGTCCCATACAATTTTGGTGGTTTTACAACCCAACACCTTATGATAAGCAAATTAAATAAGTCCACTGATAATAATATTCTTTGCTTTTTCATCATTTACCAAATTCTTCTTACCCTGTTCATCCATGGTTGATGTAAATCCATTTTGAATAGTGTCCCATACTTCGTAACCTTGCGCCAAGAGATAGACCTCCATTATTCCTTTCTAGAGTGCAATATTATTTTCATTGAACAAAGGTACACCATTCTTGGTATGCTCCATTGTTAGCCACCTATAAAAATTTGTCATATCAAATGGTGGCTAGATCTTGTTTAAGCCTTCAAAAATAATTTTTATGGCCAAATTGTGAGTTCTTAAAGTCTTATGAAGATAACTAATCCTTTAGTTAATATTCACTGTTGTTTCCCTCATAATCCTAAAAAATCTGCTGTTTGCCTAAAGAAGAATGCTCAAAACCCCATTTTCCCATCATTTTTACCCCTCCTTTCACTCATAAATGACCCTATTTTCATCCCTTTTTTCTCCATAAAAATCCCTCCACAAGCCTCATTTAACCTTCAAAATCACTTCAAAATCTCTTTTAAGCCTTATATTTCTCTATTATTTGGTTTAAAAAGGCTTCCATTTACCTACCGAAAACCTCAAACTGGCTTAAAAAATCATTATTTTAGGCCTAAAACAGTCTTTTTCCATTGTAAATTTTTTTAGCCCCCGAGGGCTTATTTACCTTAGCTCCTGATCTTCATAAGACCTTAAGCCCCACAACTGGGCGCTAAGGGATTAAAACATGTCCATACCCCGTCAAACTCATAATTCCCTTTATTTCTTCATTTCTCGATGCAAATGTTAAATTGAATATTCACCGTTGATCTTTGCAGATCGATGGTCATCGTCGCGCCCGATCCCCTCTCTTACCTTTTCCTCTTCTCATTTAACTCCACTCCATCATTAAATCCTGATCATCCATTTCCAAGATCTAATGATCAGGATTAAACCCGATCACCATGCCATTCTCCTCCCCATTTCATAATTCCGCCCGATCGACAAATCTCGACCGTTCATTCTTTAGATCCTACGGTCAGGATCTAACCCGATAAACACCCCCACCTCACAAATCACCCATCCATTCATGAGCTGCCATGTGTATTCCACTATCTCCCCAATGTGCAGCTTCCCCCGTTGCGCGCAATCTGCACCATCGGATCTCCAACCTCCCATCCAATGGCTCACAACATGTTTCGCGTTTTTTCTGCGTTCGTGGTTTAACACCAAAAATTTACGCAATCAGGGTGGTTTTCTGAGGATGCGTGTCAGCTAGCGTACTATATTGTTTTTTTTGGGCAAAAACCACAAACCACTTCCAATGTTGCGTGAATACCACCAGCTGTTTTCCACCCCACCACTTTTCTCCCACACAATGTCTTTTCAGATTTAATCCGAACCGTCGATCTATACGATCGGATGGTCATGTTTTAACCCTTCCCCCATACATTTTCCATTTTAATTTACCCCTGAAAGAGTTCACCAAGTAATCCTGACTGTTCATCCTTTTGATCGAACGGCTCTTGTCAGATCTCAACCTCATTCTTTGCCCTGCATCATTCTCCAAATGACTTCATCAGGAGATCATAGTCGTTGATCAATCCAAATCAATGGCTCTGATATAATATTCACCCCCAAGTCATTCACCTTCCCCTTTGCTCCCAAATGCTCTACCAATTAATCCTAACCGTTCATTAATCTAGATCAACGACTCATATTAATCCTCCCATTTCATTTTCCATCGCCCTTTCTCCTGAGCATTTCACCAATACTTCTCCACCGTTGATCTCTGAAGATCGATAGTTCTGATTAAAGTCCCCCACTAACTCATCATCCTTCCCCTTTACTCCCAAATGTTTTACCGATTGATCTTGACCGTTGATTAATCTAGATCGACGGTCTAGACTTAATCTTACCATCATTCATCCAACAGCCTCCCAATTGAACCCCATCAAGTGATCTCGACCATTGGATGTTTTCATACAACGACCACAATTAATCCTCGCCTCCAAAGTAGCCTTTGACATATTTTCACCATTTTTTTCATAACTTTGTTCGTTTTTTTCAGGTTTTTAAGTTTTCTCCATAGTTTTAAAAAGAAATCAAGGGCCGGGGATGACGATCCCCAGGCCATTTATCCAAGGAGAAAGAAAATTTGAAGGGTTCAAACCATGATCTTACCATGCCTCATGAGCATTTGTGAAGTCACAAAACCTTTGCGCGCCTGCAAAACAACAAAAACACAGTGAATAGCAAACAAACAAAGAGTATTAGTGTCACAGCATAAGATCAAAGAAGAAATGAAGACTTAAGGATTTTTAAGCAGAATTCACAGGGATTGAGGCCTAAAAAATAAAAAAATCAAATGTTTGATCCACAGTGAGCAGAGTATGAAGACCTAAAGATGAAGATTAAGCCTAGTTAGGCCTAAAACACAAATCAAAAGCAAATTAACAATGTTTTAGGAAACAAGAAGGAGAAATATTAGTTTGAAAGGCCTCCACTGCCACATCAGAGGCTAATTGAATCCTCTCCAGCTACCAAAAATCCACCTGCAGCCTCAAAGAAATGAACAAAAGGCATAGCTATTTTCTATTAAGCAGATATTTTCCTAAAATCAGCTGAACAGTTATTTCAACAAAAGAAACTTATTACAAACTGTCAGCAAAGTTATTACAAAGATAAGAAAGTGCTCTGAAGTCAATCTTCTCATCCATTAAGCCTTAAAAAGTAGAAACGGAGTTATGAAACAGAGTTATAGGTAGAATTCATTCATGTCTTATGCCTTGCATGGTTTTCAAGGATAGGAACTACATTTATTATGAAATTAATGATACTTGAACCCTAGAAACTCTTCCACCTCCTCATTTTATTATAAAATCTCCTTGAGGAGCACATTGTAAAAGGTTGGTCTCTGGATATCTGTTTCATGTAAATAGTTTTCTGAAGCTGCTGTAAGCTCTGTTTTTTAATTGAAGATACCTAAGTTGAGATGAGAAGTTTGAAGCTGTAGAGACCCACTGGACTTGATGATTGTAACTAGTTTGAAGCATCAAATACAAGATGATTTATGGGATCCTGGTCTATGTCAATGGTGATGTGTTTCTTATTGTAAATTGTTATTTGATTTTTGTTTCCATTCTTTCCACTTTCTCTGATAAAGAAAAACAAATATAGAGATGGGATTTACTGTTAAAATTACCCTACTCTCATTAATAAGCTTTATCTATATGTTTTCCTCCTTTGTGTATTTAAGAATGATTTAATGCAGTCCAAGCAGTTAAGGAATGTTTTTGAGCCTAGGTCTTACTGTCTGAACTTTAAACATTGTTCTTGAATGATATTTTCAGTACATGCCAAGTAGAGTTGGACTAGGAAAGTTTATGGTTTGCCCTGTCTTCTAGTTTTTTCTCCAAAGCTTGTTTTAAAGTTCCCTAAGAGTATGTCAAAAGAAGGATAGGTTCAAATTCCTTACCTGATCTTAGGCTATTCTTTGTTTATCTTGAATGTTGTCTTGAAAAGTTTTCTAATTAAAGCAGAACTAGGGAAGTCTATGGTTAGCCCTGTTCTCTAGTTTCTTCTCCAATAGTTGCTTTGAAAAGTTTCCCTTTGAATATGCTGAAAGTAGGATAGGTTCAAATTCCTTACTTGATCTTAAGCTATTCTTAATGTTTTAAATGTTTTCTATTGAAATTGCATCAAAAGCAGGCTAGTTTCAAAGTACTTACCTGATCTTAGATTACTTTTATGTCTTTCTTAAGTGCATGCCAAAAGCAGGATAGTTTCAAAGTACTTACTTGATCTTAGGCTACTCTTTGTTCTTCATTTGTTTGATTTCCCTTTCTTATTGTTTCATTCCATTCCATAAAATCAACTTAAAGAGATCCTTTGACATAGATGACTTGCCCCATGGACCACTCTTGAACCTTGTTGTTTCAATTAAATCCTCTTATAACTCCATATCCCAATGGATTGAAGCTACTCCTAGCCTATATTATTGGCTGAATAATTCCTTCAGTTTCATACATCTTCACCCTTCATTTAGACTTCCTTCACCTTCATTATATCCTTGCCCAACCAAAACCAAACAAAAACCTTGTTCTTCATATCTAGCCTAATATCACATTTTGGACCTTTAAAGATAAATCAATATTTGCACTTATAAGAGAGATCCCTCTCTGGATTCAGGAGGGCTATATCCTAGAATACCAAAGTGGTTCATATGTAGGCTTTGCTGTTTGTATTTGCCAATCTTGCAAACTACAGAGACCTAACATTCTGGCGAGCATACTAGGGACTGAGTGAATTTCATCTTAGATACTCTTTGGAACTCAAGAAAACCCCTTGATTCAAGAACATTGTTCAGTGCAGTATAAATAGCTCTCTTCAAGAAATACCAAGAAAATGGTAATTATGATATAACTTATTTGAATTAGTGACAAACTAAGTAACCCTTAGGATTCTTATACAGTCTTATCAAACCTTGGAGGAATCAGCTAGCTAAGCCATAAGAGTAAACTCTTTTTGTCTCACCACTCTAGTTAAGTGTTGAAACAGTTCTAGGACACTCTTAGAACCCATAGGACTGAAAAAACTCAGAAAACCCAAAAAATATTTCAAATTGGTTAATGGTGGTGGAACCATAAAACATTTTACCTTCACAAAAAGCTAAAAATTTTCCACCTGGTGACTCCAAAATTCTAAATAGACCTAAGACTCCACTGAGAAACCCATTTTTATAATAACATCTTATAAACTCAGTTAAGAATACTTTAAGGATTAAAGTTTTCTTGTTTTAAGATCAGTAGCCTCTTAAAAATTGTCATATTTGGTTAAAATTTTCTTGTTAAGTCCGGTCTGAAAAACACAACATAGTGGCTTCTAGAAGAGTTCATACTAGAGCCTATCCTGACCCAAACCCTCCTGAGATAGTTGATAACCCTGAAAGAATTCTTAGGAAATATCCTAAGGCCAAAGCTTCAACTATTGTCAGACCACTCCATAGAGCTAATTCTGTCCCTGAAAACCTCATAGCTCTACAAGATTCACAAGTTGACTTAAGAAATCCATTCAGAACTAGGTTACTTGATGACATAGATCAGATAGATTTAGAGCCTTCACTTTCATCCCAAGACAGAAGTGAACATCCTGGTAGCAGAGAAACTACTCCACCTGATTCACATTTTCTTCATAATATTGGTTTCTCTCATCCTAGATTTTCTCAACAATCTCTTGCTGGTCCATCCACATCTTTTCTCCACACACCCACTATTCAAATCACCCATTTTCATCATACCCCTCCTATTTTACATCCTCCAACTGTAAACCCCCCATTTTTCCCACAACCTCCTATCATGGCAACATGGTATGCCCTTCTAGTCCTTCCTTCACCTTTAGTCAATCATCCACAGGACTATCAGTCCAAGATACCATTGTATGATGCCAGTGGTGCTACTACTGCTTCACAACATGTGGACAAGATGAATGACTATTTTGACAGAAATGAGATTGATGATGAAACTGTCAAACTTAGATTATTTTCTCAGAGTTAGGAGGAGAAGCAAGAAAATGGTTCAAAGGCTTAACCCCTAACAGTATCAATGACCTTCAAGCCCTCCATCATTTATTCCTTAATAAGTGGGAAGTCAAGAAAAACCCTCTCCAAATAATTTCAGATTACAACAGCCTCAAAAGAAACACTGGGGAAAGTGTTCAAGCTTATTGCACTAGATTCAATAGTGTGTATAATGCCCTTCCCCCAGAATTAAAACCTCCACAAGGCTTAGCTTTAAACAATTTTCCTAAAGGATTTGATCCTGAAATGCCCTATCAGCTAAGAGAAATAGACCCTTTGACTCTAGAAGACATGCAAAAATGAGCTCTTGTTGTGGAAGTGAATTTGATGGAGAAAAGAGTAAGAATGAGGAATGAAAAGAAATTATCATTTAGGGAGGAATCTGCACCTTCTACATCTAGCTCAAAGATGGAAAGAATCATGGAGGAAATGATGAAAAATATGAGCATACTTGAGAGAGCACAAGCTATTCAAAATCAATCAACTCCTCAAAACAGAAACCAATCTCAAAACCAAAATCAGAATTTTAGGAGAAACCAACCTCAAAACATACCAAGAGACCCTGATCAGGAAATTATACCTCCTTTTCATCAAAACTATGTAAGTGAGGTTGAAGAAACAATAGAACAAACAGAGGAAGATGACATAAACATGTTGGGAGTAGACAATGATTATTTTGATGTTCGTTACAATAGGAAACAAGGTCTATACACACTCTATGATGATAAAAGAGCAGAGGATGAATATTACTATCAAGAGTTGGAAAATGTCATCATAGAAACTCCAAAAGACTATGAACTTAGGAGTAAAAGTAATCAGGAAACTCCCAAGACTAAGACCTCTGAAAATTCTACAAAAAACAGCCCAGCAAGTAAACCAAAAAACATCAAACAAAAAGACAAAATAGTGGCTGTAAATTCTGATAAAAACAAAGAAAAAGGCACTCAAATTAATAAAAAACAGAGCGCAGACTTTAGCAGCGCTAGTACTTCAGCTAGTGCTCCTATTAAAACAATTTTGACCAATGTAAATAGAGGAAATCAACAAACTGATTTTGCTGATAGAGTGGTGGTTAATAAGGCTAAAAAAAACATTTTAAAAAATCAGATACCTTTTAGTTTGGAACAAGAAATTGACAAGATCAAAATCTTTGTTCCTCTCATTGAATTAGCCACCCAAGATGTATATAGATCCCAAATTTTGATGGCTTTCAACATAGAATAAAATAATGACACTGTCAATCTTAATGATGACCAACCAGAGCTCTTATTTGGTCCCAAGATTGAAGGTAGGTACCAAGAAGGACCAGTTCCTCCTTTTTATGTTAGTTTGAAGATTCATGAAAAAATTTTACACAACACTATGCATGACAGAGGGGCCTCTCATAACTTAATGCCCAAAGCTGTAATGGAGAGCCTAGGCCTTGAAATTACTAGACCATACAAAGATCTATACTCCATTGACTCAAGCAGAGTGAAATGTTTAGGTTTAATCAAAGACCTCTGTGTAAACTTAGCACAAATTCTAGCCAAGTGTTTAGTGATGGATATTGTAGTGGCTGATGTACCCCCCAAGTATGGTATGCTGTTATCAAGATCTTGGGGACCTAAGTTACAAGGAACAATGAAAATGGATATGACATATGCTACCATCCCTGTTTTCAATCAAACTAGAAGACTTTATAGGGAAACTCACATGCAGTACATGGTAAGTAGCTAAGAGAGACCAGAAAACTCTCCTCTTTATTCTATACATAAAGGACTTAACTCATTTATTCTCTTCAATAATGAAACATTTAATGAGAAAGAAACCTTAACTGACTTAGTGGAAGATATAAAAAGGGAGGAAGACAAGACATAAACTTCAAAACAGTGTGTTAAATCAGAAAATCACAGCAATCAAATCATAGGTCTTGAGCTACAAAATAGTCATCCATTATTTTTCAACCTTGGGAGTCAAGAGAAGAATCCTCAACTTAATGAAGAACATGAGGAACTAGATCAAATTCAACATGGTGCTAACTTACAAGAACAATCCAAAAGCACACTAGATGAAGAGGATAGTAATCAAACTAGTGAACCTGAAACTAGTCCTCTTTGGATTATGAATTTTGATGGGTCTTGTACTAAGAGTGATGCAGGTGCAGGAGTGTGGATTCACAATACAATGAAAAATCATGTTGAAGGACATTCCTGCAAATTAAACTTTCAATGCACCAACAACATAGCTGAGTATGAAGCCCTCCTTTTGGGCCTACACTTATTGAAGAAATTAGGGGCCAAAAGGATAAAGGTTCATGGTGATTCTGAACTAATAAGTAGGCAAGTGAATGGGGAATATAGTTCCAAACATCCCAGACTTAGAGCCTATAGAAATTATGTCATGGATTTATTGAAAAAATTCAAGGAGTTCCAACTTATATTTGTCCCAAGAAATCAAATTATCATTGCTAATGGCTTAGCTTTTGTTGCTAGAACATGTCTAACACCATATGAAACCAAACAATGCACCACCCAAATCAAATTTAGACCAGCTGTCCCTGACAATGAAAAATATTGGAAAGTGTTTGATGGAGATAAACAAATAGAAGACTTCCTATAGTCTAGAAATGAATTTGAGCTGCCAAGTTCATATTCAGAGCATGAAACAGACTATTCTACTGAAGAAAATCCACTTGATGAAGAAGTAAAATCTCCAAATATTGCTGATATAAATATGTTAGCTAATAAACTTGAACATACCACAGAGATTAGTGTAGATTTAGAAAAAGAAGACTTAGAAACACTGCAATTTAACACTCAAAGTTTGCCAAAAGGACTGGTCCCATTAGAAGAGTTGTTTGATTTCAATGATGTTGCCAAGAAACCAAAACTAGAGCCTGTTGAAACTAAAGTAGAAGAGTGTAACATAGGCAGTGAACTAAAGCCAAAAATGATCAAAATGTCTAAAACTTTGCCAGATCACATCAAGCTGAAATACTTTAAGCTGTTTAGAGAATTTTCTGATGTATTTGCATGGAGTTATGAGGATCTAAAATCCTATGACACATAGATAATTCAGCATAAGATACCCCTCAAGGAAAACCAAAAACCTTTTAAATAAAATTATGCAGAATAAACCATGTTCAATTACATTTGGTTGAGAAAGAAATCAAGAAAATGTATGATGCTGGAATTATTGTCCCTATTAGATACTCAGATTGGGTGTCTAATCTTGTGTCAATTAGGAAAAAGACAGGAGAAATAAGGCTTTGTATTGATTTTAGGAACTTAAACAAAGCCTCATTGAAGGAAAACTACCATTTACCCAGGTAGTTGGTTGTAAAAGAATTTATTTGCTAGATGACTTCTCAGGTTTCAATCAAATTTTAGTACACCCTAATGATCAGATCAAAACAACCTTTACTACACCTTAGGGTGCTTTCATGTATGTGAAAATTCCCTTTGGTTTAATAAATGCTGGTGCTACATTTCAGAGAGCCATGGAAATTGCATTCTCAAAAGAATTAGGACACTTCATCATTATTTACCTTGATGATATCACTGTTTTTTCTAAAACAGATGAAGAACACCTAGAACACTTGAGAAAAGTCTTTGAGAAATGCAGAAAGTATGGGTTATCTTTAAATCCAAAGAAAAAAATGTTTGGTCTCCAATAAGGTAAACTACTTGGACACATCATATCAGAAGAGGGGATAAAGATAGACCCAAAAAGGATTGATGGTATTTTGCAAATCAACCATCCAAGAAACATCAAGGAACTTCAATCTTTCATTGGAAAGATTAATTTCTTGAGAAGGTTCATACCCAACTTAGCTAAACTCCTTAGAAACATAACAAACATGCTAAAAAAGGAAGGAGTTAAATGGACCTTAGAAACAAAGAAATCATTTGAACTGGTAAAACAAGCATTAACCAAAACACCAGTTCTTATAAGTCCTGATTTTACAAAGGATTTCTTCATTTTTTGATTTGCCTCTGAACACACAATGGCTGCTGTCCTATTGCAGAAAAATTTGAAAGGACAAGAGAAGCCAATTTCATTCTTCAGTAAGGCATTGAGAGATGCACCTCTGAAGTATAATATCATGGAAAAACAAGCGTTTGCCTTAGTCAAAGCCTTAAAAGACTTCAGATTTTACATTTTACATTCCCACATAATTGCATTTGTGCCAAACTCAGTTGTAAAAGACATTTAACACAGGACCCATATGGAAAAAGAGGAAAGTGGATTGTCGTGATACTTGAATATGATTTAGAAATCAAGCCCACTAAGCTCATAAAAGGCCAAGGACTAGCAATATTAATGGCTGAATCTAATTTTGAAGCTCTTGATATAAACATGATAAATGCATTAGATGAACAGGAGGAGTTGTCAACTCCCATTATTGAAGATCATTTTATGTTTTCATCTTGGTATGCTGATATTTTATATGTTTTGCTCAATTTGAATACACCTCCAGGTTTGTCTAAAACAAAGGCAATATTTTTAAAGTTGAAAGCTGTTAACTACTGTATTTTAGATAAATTTCTATATTGGAAAAATGCTAGTGGATTATTGCTTAAATGTTTTCCTGAGAATGATGCAGATAAGATCAAGCATGAGTTCCATGAAGGAGAATGTGGAGGCCACCTCTATTGGAAGACAACTGTCAATAAAATGCTTAGAGCTGATTACTATTGGCCCACCCTCTTTCAAGATGTCCATAAGATGATTATTGCCTGTCACAAATGCCAACTCTTTGAAGGCAAAAGAAAATTGCTTCCCTTACCCTTGCATCCAATCACTGTTGAAGCTCCTTTTCAACAGTGGGGTCTAGACTTCATAGGGAAAATCCATCCACCCTCATCTGCCCAACATAGATGGATCCTCACTGCAATAGACTACTTTACCAAATGGATAGAAGCCATCCCTTCTAGGCAAGCCAATGACTCTGTCATCATAAAATTCCTTGAAACTCATATCCTATCTAGATTTGGCTGTCCTAGGAATATTATCACAGACAATGTTGTTGAATTTGGATCCAAAAAGATGGTTGAATTCTGTCACAAATATCAGATTACATTGGGCCATTCTACTGCTTATTACCCTCAAGGTAATGGGCTAGCAGAATCCTCAAACAAAATTTTGGTGAATATAATCAAAAATTTGCTGGAAGAAAATATGAAATCATGGCACACAAAGCTAGTACATGCATTATGGGCTGATAGATTAACACTTAAAAAATCAATTGGAATGTCACCCTACCAGCTAGTTTATGGAGCAGATGTAATTTTTCCAACCAGTCTAGGAGTACCAGTCATGAAGCTGATCCAAGAAGTACAACCTAAAGAGAATGATATGACAAGAAGAATCAATCAGACCATACATCTTCAAAAAACTAGAGAGGAAGTCTACAACAGAGCATTACAAAAGCAAGAAAGCATCAAGAAGCTGTTTGATAGAAGGACAAAAGCCAGTGATTTCAACATTGGTGACAAAGTTTTAAAGTGGGATTCTAGGAGAGAAGATAAGGGCAAGCATGGGAAATTTGATAATTTATGGCTTGGCCCTTATTTCATTCATTCTACTACTGGTAACAATGCCTATTTTTTGCAAGAATTGAATGGAGCTGAACTCTTTGGAGGTCCTGTTAATGGCAGGATGCTCAAACATTATTTTTCTTAAACCACATCAGTTTGAAAGCCTTTTTATTTTTCCTCATTGTGAATATCATTGTTCCATCATTGCATTCAAAGTTAGAATATGAAAAAATACAAAAACAATAGAAAAGAGAAAAGAGGGAAGATTGTAAAAAAAACAAGAAAGGTACAACCCCATACCAAAAAAGAGAAACAAAGTCTGAAAGTGTGCAAGCTCAAATTCCACTCCTAAGAAACACACTCCTAGTTAGTCATACAGCCTAATCATGACTAATTAGTTTTCAATTTACTGCTGATAGGTTAGTGAATTAGGTTTTCCAAAGAGCTTAATCTTGGCTTATCAGTTAGGTAGATTAGGATATAATAAAAAAGGTTCAAACAAGCTCAAAATCTGAACCTATGAGTTTCAAAAAGAAGAAAGGCTCTAATCTTTTTAAACCTTGAGCCAAAGATAGAATAAATGGTTCCAAAATATCAAAACTTGAACCAAAAAATAAAGAGAAAATAGCTCAAACAAACTCAAAATCATAGCTGAAGAAACAAATGAAGGAGGTTTTTAAACTTTCAAATCTTAAGCCTTCACCATTTTGTTTTAATTTTTTGCAAATTTTAGTCTATGTGAAACTTGTTTTATGCCATAGATATGCATCAAGTTAGACTGTTCAATCTTGGCTTGATTTATATTACACTTCTGTTTTAGGATTTAGAGAATAAATTCTTTCAGATAGTCCAATCCTGACAGAGTATAGTTAGGTAGAGAAGCTTATGAACTCAACTGCTTAATCTGAGTTCATGGAGAAATAAGGGTAGAGATAGACTAGTTTTATGTTTTCAAAAGAATAAAATGATGATGAAAAGATTTTTCCAATCCAAATTCACTCTGAAAGAAGAAAAAATTCTAGGATCATTAGGATTGGGTAGGTAGAAATCTTGTTTTGATAGAATTCCATTGTTTTTAATGGCTGCAAACATTGTCAGATCAAAAGAAGACCAGAAAAGGAAAGGAAAAAATGTAGCCCAATGGATGAGGCATTGATCAGCTTCCAGAGAAGACATGTCTGAAGTTCTTGACACCTTCAAGAAGGTGTCATCCCCATGTTGAGCCACTGTTAGCCACCTATAAAAATTTGTCATATCAAATGGTGGCTAGATCTTGTTTAAGCCTTCAAGAAACAATTTTGTGGCCAAATTGTGAGTTCTTAAATTCTTATGAATATAACTAATCCTTTATTTAATGTTCACTGTTGTTTCCCTCATAATCCTAAAAATTTTTCTATTTGCCTAAAGAAGACCGCTCAAAACCCCATTTTCCCATCATTTTTACCCCTCCTTTCACTCATAAATGACCCCATTTTCATCCCTTTTTTCTGCATAAAAATCCCTCCACAAGCCTCATTTAACCTTCAAAATCACTTCAAAATCCCTTTTAAACCTTATATTTCTCTGTTATTTGGTTTAAAAGGCTTCCATTTACTGACCAAAAACCTCAAACTGGCTTAAAAAATCATTATTTTAGGCCTAAAACAATATTTTTCCATTGTAAAGCTTTTTAGCCCCCGAGGGCTTATTTACCTTAGCTCTTGATCTTCATAAGACCTTAAGCCCCGCAACTAGGTGCTAAGAGCTTATAACATGTCCAGACCCCGTCAAAACCCGTAATTCCCTTTATTTCTTCATTTCCAGATGAAAATGTTAAATTGAATATTCACAGTTGATATTTGTAGATCAACAGTCATCGTCGCGCCCGATCCCCTCTCTTACCTTTTCCTCTGCTCATTTAACTCTGCTCCATCATTAAATCCTGATCGTCCATTTCTGAGATCCAACTATCAGGATTAAACCTAATCACCATGCAATTTCTCCTCCCCATTTCATAATTCCACCCGATCGACAAATCTCGACCGTTCATTATTTAGATCCTATGGTCAGGATATAACCCGATAAACACCCTCGCCTTGCAAAGCACCCATCCATTCATGAGCTACCACGTGTATTCCACTATCTCCCTAATGCGCAGCTTCCCCCATCGTGCACGATCCGCATTTTCATATCTTCGACCTCCCATCCGATGACTCACAACATGTTTCGCGTTTTTTCTGCGTCCGTGGTTTAACACCAAAAAGTTACACGATGAGGGCAGTTTTCTGAGGATGCATGTCAGCCAGTGTACTATATCGTGTTTTTTTGGCAAAAACCACAAACCACTTCCAATGCCACGCGAATACCACCAGCTGTTTTCCGCCCCACCACTTTTCTCCCATGCAATGTCTTTTCGGATTTAATCTGAGCCATCGATCTATAAGATCAGACGGTCGTATTTTAATGTTAGGTCCCTATATTACTATTATAGTCCCTTATTATTATTAGTGTAACCCCCTAATTGTTATTATTTTACCCTTGTAACCCCCATATTGTTATTATTGTGCCCTTAAATTATTATTGTTAGGTCGGCTAAGATTACATTGTGGCCCACTAGGATTAAATTATGGCCCCATGGACTTCTATATATAGAAAGGAGGTTTTGTAAATTGTATCATCCAAGAATTTTTCATTCATGTAATATATTGGAGGTTTCCCCCTCGAAGTGGCTTATTTCTAAGGCATTGATATCTATTTTCTTTTATTTTTGGAGCTGGTTTCACAACATTTGGTATCAGAGCTTTGGATTCTAGGGTTTTGCTGCTCCAAACAGGTCATCGTGGAATTTTCGCTATAAATTTTTTTCTATGAAGTTTCAAAAGCTAAAAATTTTAGGGTGTGAAGCCGCAATCCTGAGGAACATCGTCAAAAAATTTTAGAGCTTGGTTCGCAATATTTTGGGAGATATGATCTGTGGAAGTTAGGTCTTTTTTCAAGCTCCTAAACAGGTCATCGTGGAATTTGTGCTATAAATTGTTTTCTACAAATTTTCAGAAGTGGAAATGTTTAGGGTGAAAATCCAAAATCCTAAGGAACATCTTCAAAAAAATTCAGAGCTTGGTTCACAATATTTTAGGAGATATGATCTATGGAAGGTAGTGCTTTTTCAGGATCCTGAATTTCATCTCAAAGAGGTGATCGTGGGAAAATCTTCATAACTCTCTTTCCGAGAATCAGATTGGAGTGCCGTAAACATTTATCGCAAGTACACAGACTTTATTTTCTTCACTATCAATTATAGAGCCAAAGGATGAAAAATGACACGTGGCAATTCATACAAGCTCGCTCTACTGAACCAGTCCAAAATTGGGTCATTGTGGGAGATTGGACATAACTTTGTCTTGAAGAATCCAAATCATATCATACTTGTGGCATTGGAAAGAAGCTTTAGAGGGCTACTACAGGGATAAATTTTAGATATTGAAGAGCTGCAATCACAGATATAATCCAATTTCAATATCGAGCTCCTCAAAATCAAGAAAAAGGTGTGTATTTTTTTTTCCTGAATTGCATAAGTCTTGTTTGAAGAATCAATTTGAATTGATTCTAAGGGAATATTGTAGAATAGATATCAGTATTGGGTTCTAAAAAAATTCCTGTAAAAATAATTCAACACCCATTAAACCTTCAGAAGGCTCTACTATGACTCATGAAGATGAAGAATTGCAACATGATCTATCAAAATTACAAGAGCAAGTGCACCAAATTTCGCTCTCGCAAAGAGCAGCAAAAAATGAAATGGAAGTTTTGAAGAAAGACATGGAAGCGAAGATGGATGGTGTGAAGAATAATATGGATGGTTTGAAGAATAATATGGATGGTTTGAAGAAAGGCGTGGAATCTAAGATAGATGGCATGGAAGCTGGCATGGAATCTAAGATGGATGACATGGAAGCTAAAATGGAAAACATGAAGAATGATCTAAAAGCAGACATAGAAGGTTTGATAAAGTTGATACAAGAAATGTTTCCTAATGGTGAAAATATAGTAGAGGAAACTCATGATGAGAACAAAATAAATGTTAATCGTGATTTCATAAAATCTAATGTTGGTAGGAAGAACCACCATATTCCAAAAATGGATATGAGGAAGTTTGATGGAAAGGATCCTGTAACATGGATACTATAGATGGAGCAATATTTTGATCTCCATAATGTGCAAAACACACAAAAGGCACGCATTGCAACTTTACATTTAGAAAAAAATACATTTGTATGGTATCGATGGCTTTGCTCCCATAAAAAAATTGTCACTTGGTCAATTTTTACGGAGGAAATGATAGCACATTATGAGGATACAAAGAGAAACACCTTCTTTAGCCAACTGATAAATCTCAAACAAAAGGGTTTAGTGGGGGAGCACATTGAGGACTTCCAAAAAATGAATATAAGGGTAACTGATATTCCAAAGGAACACAGGATTGATCTCTTCATAGGCACTTTAAAGGATAACATCCAACATGAAGTTCACGTTTTGGAACCTGATTCATTGGAGAAGGCATTCAGGTTGGCAAGAAAAATTGAAGGTAAAATTATGGCAACAAGGAAGCCTACCACTCACTTCTATAAATAAGGAAGTGTTGCTACGCCTATATTTACACAACCTACAAGGTTGACACCACAAAAATTGGAAGAAAAAAGAGCAAAAGGACTTTGCTATAGTTGTGATAGAAAATACACTAAAGGTCATAAGTGTGCTGAGAATAAATTATTTTACATAGATTGTGAAGAGGAAGAAGAAAATGAACAAGAAGAGGATATACACCAGGAACCAATCATAGAAGAGGAAGAAATGAGTCTGACCATATCATGTAATGCACTGGTAGGAACCACCACTCCTCAAACTCTCAATATAGAAGGACATATCAAGAAGAAAAAGGTAATAGTGTTGATTGATTCAGGTAGCACCCATAATTTTATTCATTGTAAGGTAGCCAAGGAATTAATTTTTTTCCTATACCCAGCACTAGAATGTCAAGTGATGGTTTCAAATGGAGGAACTATAAATTTCTCTAGAAAATGCCATAATATCAAGCTAACCATGGGGGGATATGTATTGAATATTCCAATGCTTTCCATTCCTATGGGAGGTGTTGATGTTGTACTAGTAGTACAATGGTTACAATCTTTGGGGACGGTAGCTTTTAATTTTCAAGAACTTTTCTTGAATTTTTTTTCAGAAGGAAAGGAAGTTGAATTACGGGGTATTGTAGGGAAGCCAGGAAAGATAATAAGCTCTAATGTCATGAAAAATCTTCTAAAGAAATAAAAAAGAGGCGTAATTGAACAATTATGCTCACTAGAAGTTCCAACATCAAAATCATCTATTTCTGCAGATATCCAACATGTCTTGGATAATCATTCCAAGGTGTTTGAAACTCCCAAAGGACTCCCACCTATTCGTGATCACGATCATGCTATTCATTTGATTCCAAGAAGTGCTCCTCCAAACATCAAGCCTTATATATATCCTTATGTCCAAAAGAGCGAAATTGAACGTATGATTGCAGAAATGTTAGAGGCGGGTATAATTCAGCCTAGTCAAAGTTCTTTCTCCGCTCCTGTAGTATTGGTACACAAGAAGGATGGCTCATGGCGCATGTGTCTGGATTATAGGGAGCTCAATAAGCTCACCATTAAAGATAAATTTTCCATTCCTGTGATTGATGAATTATTGGATGAATTACATGGAGAAATTTATTTTAGCAAGTTGGATCTTCGTTCAGGATATCATCAAATTAGAATGAAGACTGAATATATTCCAAAAACAACATTTCGAACTCATGAGGATCATTATGAATTTTTGGCCATGCCTTTTGGCCTTACCAATGCACCTTCTACATTTCAAGGGTTGATGAATTCCATTTTCAAACCCTTCCTTAGAAAATTTGTGCTAGTATTTTTTGATGATATAGTAATCTACAACAGGTCTTGGAAGGATCATGTTGAACATGTTGACAGGGTGCTCAAACTATTGCAGGAGAAACAATTATATGCAAAAACATCCAAATGTTTCTTTGGAGTACAAGAGGTGGAATATCTAGGTCATATTGCATCTCACGAGGGTGTTAAGGTAGACCCTAACAAAATTAAAGCCATTAAGGAATGGAAAGTCCCCACAACCATAAAATAGTTGTGAGGATTTTTTGGGTTAATAGGGTATTATCGCAAGTTTTTTAAGAATTATGGGAGAATAGTAGCACCTCTAAGAACATTATTGAAGAAAGATGCATTTTCATGGACTCCTGAAGCAACTAAGGCCTTTGAACATCTTAAAGAGGCAATGTTCCTAGCACCAGTCTTAGCTACACCAGACTTCACAAAAACCTTTATTGTGGAATGTGATGCCTTAGGAAATGGAATTGGTGTTGTTTTAATGCAGGAAGGAAGACCCATTACTTTTGAAAGTTGTCCAATCAAAGGAAAGTATTTACAAAAACCTATTTATGAGAAGGAAATGTTACCAATACTGCATGCACTAAAGAAATGGTGAACTTACCTAATGGGAAGACACTTCAAGGTAAAAACTGATCATGATAGTCTTAAACACTTTTTGGAACAAAGACTGTCTTCAGAAGAGCAGCAAAAATGGGTCACCAAGATGTTGGGTTATGACTTTGAAATAATCTAAACAAAAGGAAAGCTTAATGTTGTTGCAGATGCACTCTCAAGAAAGAATGAAGAGGTGGAAGCATTTCTTTGTGCCATTTCTATTATCCAACCAGATTGGATAACCGAAGCAAGAGATGAATTGAAGAAGGACAAAGATGTATGGACACTCATTCAAAAGTTGCAGCAAGATCCTAGTACATCTGATACATTTAGTTGGAAAAATGATTCCTTATGGTACAAAGATCGCTTATATCTTTGTAAGAATTCCCAACTAAAACAAAATACTCTTTTGGAATTGCACACTTCTGCTTTAGGAGGACACTCAAGATTTTTAAAAACTTACCACAGGGTGAAGAAAGAATTTTTTTGGGATGGCCTTAAAACTGATATTCAAAATTTTGTGGTGGAATGTTTGGTTTGCCAGCAGAATAAAGTTGAGACAATTAAGACCGTGGGACTTCTACAACCTTTATCCATTCCAAGTCAAGGTTGGGAGGAGATTTCAATGGATTTTATCACAGGTTTACCTAAGTCCGAAGGAAATAGTGTCATCATGGTGGTAGTTGATAGACTTACCAAGTATGCACACTTTTGTGCATTATCTCATCCATTTAAAGCAAATAAAGTTGCTACTACATTTATGGATACAATTCAAAAGCTACATGGAAGCCCAAGGGTCATTGTGAGCGACAGAGATCCCATTTTTACTGGAAATTTTTGGACGGAGTTATTTTCTTGTTTGGGTACTCAATTAACTCATAGCTCATCTTATCATCCTCAATCTGATGGTGAAAATGAGATAGTGAATAAATGTTTGGAAGGATATCTTCATTGTTTTGTATCTGATAAACAAACACAATGGGTCAAGTGGTTACCTCTCACTGAAGGGTGGTATAACACTTCCTTCCATACTGCAGCAAAAATGACCCCATTTATGGCACTTTATGGATATCATCCACCATCCATCACATCATCTTTAGGGGAAAATTCGAAGGTTCAAGCAGTGGAAGATCACATCGAGCATCAGCAAGAAGTTCTCCAACTCTTAAAGGATAATCTGAATTTGGCACAAAATCGAATGAAACAACAGGCAGATCAACATCGCAGCGAGAGAAGTTTTGATGTAGGAGATTGGGTATTTTTACGGCTACAACCATGCAAACAAATGTCCCTCAAGCAAGCTAAGAAGGATAATAAATTATCGCCAAAGTACTATGGTCCTTACAAGGTGTTGCAAAAGATTTGTACTATGGCATACAAATTGGAGCTTCCTGCTTCTTCGCGAGTGCATCCAGTTTTCCATGTTTCATGCTTAAAGAAGGTTATAGGTGAAAATCTTCCAGTTCAAACAATATTGCCAGAACTTGATAAGGAATGAAAAATCATATTGGAACCTGAAGCGGTCACGGAAACAAGAACTCGACAGCTACGGAATCGATCAATTTCAGAGTATCTCATCAAGTGGAAGAACTTACCCACTGAAGATTCTACATGGGAGGATGAGAATTTTATACAGAAGCACCCAGAGCTACTCAAGCATTGAGGACAACACTTTTTTGAAGGAGGGGCATGTTAGGTCCCTATATTACTAGTATAGTCCCTTATTGTTGTTAGTGTAACCCCCTTATTGTTATTATTGTACCCTTGTAACCCCCATTTTGTTATTATTGTGCCCTTAAATTATTATTGTTAGATCAGCTAGGATTACATTGTGGCCCACTAGGATTACATTATGGCCCCATGGACTCCTATATATAGAAAGGAGGTTTTGTAAATTGTATCATCCAAGAATTGTTCATTCATGTAATGTATTGGAGGTTTCCCCCTCGAAGTGGCTTATTTCTAAGGCGTTGATATCTCTTTTCTTCTATTTTTGGAGCTGGTTTCACAACATTTAATCCGTCCCCCATTCATTTTCCATTTTAATTTACTCCTGAAAGAGTTCACCAAGCAATCCTGACCGTTCATCCTTTTGATCGAATGGCTCTTGTCAGTTCTCAACCTCAGTATTTTCCCTGCTCATTCTCCAAATGACTTCTTCAGGAGATCATATCTGTTGATCAATCCAAATCGATGGCTCCGATCTAATATTCACCCCCAAGTCATTCACCTTCCCCTTTTCTCCCAAATGATCTAACAATTAATCCTAACCGTTCATTAATCTAGATCAACGGCTCATATTAATCCTCCCATTTCATTTGCCATCGCCCTTTCTCCTGGGCATTTCACCAATACTTCTCCACTGTCGATCTCTGAAGATCGACGGTTCTGATTAAACTCCCCACTAACTCATCGCCCTTCCCCTTTACTCCCAAATTTTTTACCGATTGATCTTGGCCATTGATTAATCTAGATCAACGATCTGGACTTAATCTTACCTTCATTCATCCAATAGCCTCCCAATTAAACCCCATCAAGTGATCTCGACCGCGATTAATCCTCGCCTCCAAAGCAGCCTTTGACCTATTTTCACCAGATTTTTCATAACTTTGTTCATTTTTTGCAGGTTTTTAAGTTTTCTCCACAATTTTAAAAAGAAATCAAGGGTTAGGGATGACGATCCCCAGGCCATTTATCCAAGGAAAAATAAAATATGCAGGGTTCAAACCATGATCTGACCATGCCTCATGAGCATTTTTGAAGTCACAAAACTTCTGCGCGCCTGCAAAACAACAAAAACATAGTGAATAGAAAATAAACAAAGAATATCAGTGTCACAGCATAAGCTCAAAGCAGAAATGAAGACTTAAGCATTTTTAAGTAGAATTCACAGGGATTGAGACCTAAAAAATTAAAAAATCAAATTCCTGATCCACAATCAGCAGAGTATGAAGACCTGAAGATGAAGATTAAGCCTAATTAGGCCTAAAACACAGATCAAAAGCAAATTAACAATGTTTTAGGAAACAACAAGGAGAAATATCAATTCGAAAGGCCTCCATTGCCACATCAGAGGCTAATTGAATCCTCTCCAGCTACCAAAAAGCCACTTGCAACCTCAAAGAAATCAACAGAAGGCATAGTTATTGCCTATTAAGCAGATATTTTCCTAACAGCAACTGAACAGTTATTTCAACCAAAGAAACTTATTACAAACAATCAGCAAAGTTACTACAAAGATAAGAAAGTGCCCTGAAGTCATTCTTCTCATCCATTAAGCCTTAAAAAGAAAAAATAGAGTTATAGGTAGAATGCATTCCTGTCTTACGCCTTGCATGGTTTTTAAGGCTAGGAATTTATTATGAAATTAATGATACTTGAACCCTAGAAACTCGTCCACCTCCTCATTTTCTTATAAAATCTCCTTGAGGAGCACATTGTAAAAGGTTGGTCTCTGGATATCTATTGCATGTAAATAGTTTTCTGAAGCTGTTGTAAGCTCTGTTTTGTAATTGAAGATACCTAAGTTGAGATGAGAAGTTTGAAGCTGTAGAGAACCATTGGACTTGATGATTATAACTGGTTTGAAGCATCAAATACAAGCTGATTTATGAGATCCTGGTCTATGTCAATGGTGATGTGTTTCTTATTGTAAATTGTTATTTTCTTTTTGTTTCCATTCTATCCACTTTCTCTGATAAAGAAAAGCAAATATAGAGCTAGGATTTACTATTAAAAGTACCCTACTCTCACTAATAAGCTTTATCTCTATGTTTTCCTCCTTTGTGTATTTAAGAATGATTTAATGCAGTCCAAGCAATAAAGGACTGTTGGTGAGCCCATGTCTTACTGTCTAAACTTTAAACATTGTTCTTGAATGATATTTTCAGTACATGCCAAGTAGAGTTGGACTAGGAAAGTTTATGGTTTGCCCTGTCTTCTTGTTTTTTCTCCAAAGGTTGTTTGAAATTTCCCTAAGAGTATGTCAAAAGCAGGATAGGTTGAAAGTCCTTACCTGATCTTAGGCTATTATTTGTTTATGTTGAATGTTGTCTTGAAAATTTTGCTGATTAAATCAGAACTAGGGAATTCTATGGTTAGCCTGTCCTCTAGTTTCTTCTCCAACAGTTGCTTTGAAAAGTTTCCCTTTGAATATGTTGAAATCAGGATAGGTTCAAATTCCTTACTTGATCTTAAGCTATTCTTAATGTTTTAAATGTTTTCTATCGAAAGTGCATCAAAATCAGGCTAGTTTCAAAGTACTTACCTGATCTTAGATTAATTTTATGTCTTTCTTAAGTGCATGCCAAAAACAGAATAGTTTCAAAGTACTTACTTGATCTTAGGCTGCTCTTTGTTCTTCATCTGTTTGATTTCCCTTTCTTATTGTTTCATTCTATTCCATAAAATAAACTTAAAGAGATCCTTTGACATAGATGACTTGCCCCATGGACCACTCTTGAACCTTGATGTTTCAATTTAATCCTCTTGTGACTCCATAGCCCAATGGATTGAAGCTGCTCCTAGCCTATCTTATTAGCTGAATCATTCCTTCACTTTCATAAATCTTCACCCTCAATTTAGACTTCCTTCACCTTCATTATATCCTTGCCCAACCAAAACCAAAAAAAAACCTTGTTCTTCATAACTAGCCTAATATCACATTTTGGACCTTTAAATATAAATCAATATTTGCACTTATAAGAGAGATCCCTCTCTGGATTCAGGAGGGCTAGATCCTAGAATCCCAAAGTGGTTCATATGTAGGCTTTTCTATTTTTATTTTCCAATATTGCAAACTATAGAGACCTAACACTCCATGACCTCCTTCTAGCTGTTAAATTGCTATTGAAGGAACCAAGCTCCGATACCAATTGTTGGAAATACTGAAAGGGGGGGGGGGGGTGAATCAGTATTCCTTTCAATTAGAGCATTAGTTAATCTTAAATTATTATCAGTTTTTGTACAATGATAGCAGCAAACAAGAGGAACACAAATGCACACAGTTTTTAAGGTGGAAACCCACTCTGGGACAAAAACCACCTAATGCTTTTCTAATAATTCTTTAATATTCAACTCCAATTGAAAATAAAGCTCCAACTTCCTAGAATCTAGAAAATAATTCTTCTCCAACTCCCACTGGATGGATGCTCCAACACCCGAGATTCTTCAGTAGTCAACCGAATGGATGCCCCAACACCCAATGAGCTACAACTCACCCTAGCACCACCCTACCACCCTATAGAAGAATAAAAGAAGAACAGACTCCTGTACTAGGGAAAATGGTCCAATTTACAATGATATATAATGATGTAGAAGAAGAAGATACACTAGACCATAACCCCAACTTTGACACAACCACCTAATGATGATCCTAGACCACCCGACACTTCCTCTTCAACTCTTGGCAGATAGCCACTAGTATAATTTGTACAATAATGTATTTACAATGACTAAGTACAATTATACCTTTACAATGATTGTATGTAGTGCTGCCCACTTGAATACTTCATGTGATGAACTTCTTGTTGTTGTTTTACACCTTGGTTGCCACTCTTGTCATGCTACCCTTTGCTGCACCTTGCTTTGCTTTACTTCCCTAGAAATTCTGGTCCTTTGCAGCCCTTGACAACATGTGATCTAGCTTTTTCTTTGCCTTCTAGGAGTTCGATATTGAATATGGTATATCTCTGTTATTTCAGATCCACAATATCTGATTTTCGGTCCTGTAGTAGTCCTCTGAGCCGTCTTTCCAATGCCACAGGTCTGACCCAATTTTGATTCTTCAAGGGAGTGTTATACCCAATATTTCATAATGCCCTAATTATGGACTGTTTCAGCAGAGCGAACTTGTATGGCATGCCACATGTCATTATTTCTTCATTTGGCTCTGAAATTGATAGAGAGAAAACTATAGTCTGTGCACTATCTGCCACTTTTTATGGAATTCCAATCTGATACTCAGAGAGAGTTATGACGATTTTACCAAGGTCGCTTATTTTAGATGAATTTCAGGAGCTTGCAAAAACACTGACTTCCACAGATCATATCTCCAAAAATATTTCGCCTTGATCTAAAATTTTCACAGTAGTTTCCTCAGGATTTCAGCTTCGCCTCATAAAAATTTCAGCTTCTAAACCTTTGTATAAAAAAACGTTAGAGTGAAAATGCCACGATGACCTGTTTCAGATGGCGAAATCCCTTGCCTAAGGAGGAAATGAGGATCACAATTTATATAAATGTTTAGGTTGAGAGGGGCTTCAACAAGTGAATGTGGGAGGGATTTTAGGAGTTTAAAAAATATTAATTATGACTTTTCAATGACGCATGCCACATACCTATGGGGTTTTAGCCCACTAACTGGGGGTATAAACTTCAAACATGAACATCTCTCAAACCGTGAATAATTACGTGTCGTGCCATATATCAACGGAAACATCTCGACAAGTAGAAACCATAAAAAGAATTATTGAACCAGAATATAGTAATTTGGTAGGTCAAAATTTCCATGCAATATTGGGTTAGCCCCTGGTGCTGCTTGGGTTGACGTCAACGACAACCGCTGATCAACAATCTCTCTAGCAAGTAACTTGTCAGGAACATAATATGGTAGGACTCGAGGAGAAGCATAACTACCAAAAACTATGATATAAGTGAAACTTTCCTCTATAAACCATCTAGAAATGGGAAAAATGTCTAAAGTAGCCTCTTTGGAAACCCTAGGGGCTTTCTCATTGAATATAATTTGGTGCATAGGCAACATGACTCTATGGAAAATTTTGTAAAAATGCAGATGGAAATCTGATTGCCAAAGGGATTTTTGGTAAATGTGGATTGGAGTAGGGTCTTGGGTCGTCCATTTCCATCCCATGGTAGGAAAACTAGAAGAAAAGAAATTTGCATCCATGACATAGGCACTCATGTAAAATAGGGGTATTTCTCTAGAGGAAACACTTCTTTTACTCCTATACTCCATGATATTTCTAGCTAAATTAGCAGATAGGGTATTTTCCCAATTCAAAATTAAGGAATTGATGATTGTGTTAATTAATGGGACCCAATCTATAGAAAACCTAGTTGGATCAAGTTTTTTAAATAATCTACACAACATACCGGAAGTATAGAAGTAAGGGGAAGGAATTTGTGCTATTGGGTACGTACCGATTTTATCTCGTTTAAGCTTTCCTTGGTCATCCTTCCATTCATTTATGACTTTCAGCAAGGCTATATTTTTTGTTCTAAAGCTTTGAAGAAAATATTTGTCATAATTCTATTACGGGATGGGTAAGTGGTACATTGTCCTCAAATATTTTGCCCTAAATGAATCGATATTCTCGCCCTTTGAATCCGTAAATGTCCTGTCTTCTATGTTCAAGTGGTCAATTACCCACTTAACCATATATGTATAGGGGAGAATCTTTGGCCTTGCTACTACCTTATGGATGAATGAACATGCAACGTCGAAATAGGTCGGATCTGAAGGAACTAATGCACATGCTGTAGCAACTCTGATTATTACCCTTGAATTTTCATCCTCGAAAAACTTATACATTTCCTCCCACAAAGAACTTCCGCAATCCTTGTTGCATGTGGTATCTGAGAATATGGGAGACATATCTAAGCCTTCAGTAGGTCATTCTTGTGCAATCTCTTTGCCTTTCTTGCTCATTTCTATTTTCCCTGCTCCATTAAGTGGTTTCCTAATTTCAAGCGACAGAGAAAAAATTAAAAATATAGAGAACGGAGAGGCGGATAGAATTAAAACAAATCCAACGTTCAATAATTTCGATCATGCTCGAAGTAGATATGAATCTATCAAAACCTTACTTCTATTAGATGTTGTTAATCATCGATAATCTTTTAAATCAAATCTCTTACACACCTTCACGTGAAATTTCTATCGATCAATTTAAGATGTTAGATTTTATATTCAGCTTGATTTGACGTGAATCATTTCGCATGCTTGAGCAATTAACTACCATTCATCGCATATCGCAACTTATAACTATTTCCGTTTGTTATGTTACCAATAAATCTCAAGAAATGTGATCTGCGCAAATCGCACATCACAATTTTTATGTGGTAAATAAACTTACTTTTAGTTATGTCCTGTGAAATGCGAAATGCACTTTAAGAAATCAAGCTGCTATGCTTTATTAGACTTTGGAGTTTTATATTTATTTATTTATTGGTTCGTCGGGTCTGTTTAATCGCAACTTTTACCGAATTGTTTATAAGTTTGATCGTTTTATAAGGCGCGATGCGATTTTTATTTATAACGATGTTTCAAGTGTTTGCAATAAGAGTTTAATATAACTTTGGAAAGGGTTTAGCGCATATCGCAGCCTGAATGACTTAATATATTTTAAGTCATTTACGCTTGTAATATATGTGAATTACGATGCATGCTAAGGAATGAAAGCGGGAAAGCAAAAGAAACTTTATTTCCTAATGTTTTTTTACTTAGGCTAAAAATTAAACAAAATAAATTTCCTATTTATTTTTAAAGGGTCCCCATTTAGTAAAAATAAATGGGGTTTGTTGTATAGCACAACAATTGGCAATTCACTTGGGAGAACCAACTATCTTTGACTAACATTTTGAAATTTCTAAAAACTTTTTTGAAATAAAAATAGTTGCAGGAATGAATTTCAAATAAATAATATCTCACTAAGCAACAATGTCTCTCTTAATTATAATTCATAAGAATACCTCTTTAAAAATATATATATATGAGCATCTATATCAGTCTTTACCTTGTTCAAAAAGATTAAGTAGGTGGCTCTTTTAGATTAGCTTTAAAAATATTTACTCTTTTATCACAGGTAGATCCTCTGATCCAATAGGAAATTCAAGTTTTTCATAGGGTTACCTTTTACCCAGCAATGATTCATTGTCCCATCCAGTCTTTCTTATAATTTCCAAAAATAAATTATAACTTTATAAAAAAAATTGTAACTTGTTTTTTATTTTTTGTATTATATTTTTATTTACTTAAAAGCCATTGCCTTGGCTTGGTAACCAAATATTGACAATGCCATTCACTAGTTGTAATTAAACTGATCAAGCTAGCTCTTTATGAGATCCCTTGTCCTCTTGATATAATCTCAATTCATTACCATGTTTTGGTAGGAAGTATTGGTAATGCCAGTTCAACTATTTCCCTATGAACATGGTAAACAAGCTCGTGATGACACTTATTATCTTTTAAGCTTTTCTAGTATAATATTTTTAAATTTCTTTCTAAAAGTTGATAAGTTTTTCCGGATGGGGTGAATCATTGGTGCTTTTGAGGATTCTGGATGATAATTTTTTGATTTTTAGATTGCTTCTCTGTAACAGAGTCTTTAATATGTTAAAGATTCTTTTCTTGAATGATAACAGAATAACCATGCTTTATAAAGATGAGAGTTCATCAGAGAATAAATAACTTCAGTGAAAATAGAATCTATTTGTCTTTCAAATCTTTCGATTTTTTCCTTAACATTTATTATTTATATAAGTGATAAATCAAAAGGATGATCTAAGATGTTTATTTGAAAAGCCAAAAATCAATGTTGTTCAACTTTTATTTTCCTAAGGAAAAGAGAAATACACTAGTATACAGAGAATAGAAGGGGTTAACTCCTATGAAAAGTATTTCTTTCAAATATGCCCATTAACAGGAAAAGAATCTCTTTTGCTTGATAGATCTAGAAATAAAAAAATTTATGGGCCTATTTCTTCAATTATTTGAAATGGACCTAGCCATATTTTTTGAAATTTGGTGTGTTTACCTTTTTCCTCATGCGCTTTGTCCCATTTCAATACCATATCACCAATTTGAAATTTTTTTGGAGTAATAGAAGTTGAATCAAATGAAGCTTTTACTATATGTTGATGATGTGCATGAGTATGTTTAGCTTTTTCTCTTTCTTCTTCTAACTTAAGAATTTGAAATTGTCTTAGTGGTAAGGAAGAAGAAGCAGATTCATCAATAAATTGAACTAAGGCAAGAGAAGGAATAAATGCATTGGAAGGAAGAACAACTTCTTTTCCATAAACAAGATTGAATGGAGAAGTGCCAGTAGAAGCTTTCTGAATTATTTAGTTTTACCAAAGAGAAAAGAATAATGACTTATGAAAATTTCATTGGGTTTGATCAACAATTCGTTTGATGATTCTAATAAGGTTTTTATTTGTGGATTATACTAAACCATTTACTTGAGGATAATGATTTGCAAAATACTTAAGTTTAAAGACTCTTTTGATTGAAAATTATATCATGCCAGTTCCTGAGAAATAATATGCATTATCAAACATTAAAGAAATAGGTAAACCAAACCTAGTTATGATAAATTGGTCAATGAAATCAATAATATTCTCAGAGTTGGCTACCTTCAATGGAATTTCTTCCACCCATTTAGTGAAATAATTTTTAGTTGTGAGAATATACTTACGATGTTTGGAAGAGTTAGGAATGATCTCACCAATTATATCTAATCCCCATTCTTCAGATGGTTGTTCAATATTAACTGGTTGTAATGGGAAGGTTGGTTTCCTTTGTCTTCTAGATGCACTTTGACAAAATTTGCGTTTTCTTGCATATTCATGAGAATCTTTGAAAAGTGTAGGCCAATAGTAACCTGCATGCATGATTTTGTGTGTTGTTGTATTTCCTCCAAAATGTACTCCAGCTGGTCCATCATGGAGTTCCTGCAAGACTTTATTTGCTTTAGTTTTCTCCAAGCATCTTAATAGTACAGAATCAAAGTTTCTCCTAAAAAATACATCATTGATTAATTCATATTACTTGGAATTTAATCTCAAGGCACGTTTTGTTCTATAACTGAGTTGGGTTGGGGCATATCCATTTTTCAAAGAAAATATGAGATCAGTGTATTGAGATTGCACATCATTGAGGCTTACCTCTGATATTTTCACACTATTACCTAATTCTTCTTCTGATGATAAATGGGATGCTTCTGTTAGCATTATGCAAAAACCTTGACCTTTAACAATTTTAGAGGGTCTAATTTCCACATCATATTCTTGTAAGCGGTAACCCAGTTATCCCTTTTCTCTCCTAATTATCTTTGCATCAATAGTTGTTTCACTGCAAAGAATGAGACTATTATTTTGGTGTGATTTTTTAGGTGAAATGGCCTGAAATTATTTATAGCCTTAAAGACAGCAAATGCTTTTTTCTCTACAGATGAATAATTTAATTCTGTACCTTGCAAATTGGAACTGAAAAATGATATTGGTGCTTTAATTTTTTGGTCATTAAGTTGTGTTAAAACAACATCTTATGATGTATTTGATGAAAACGTATATAAGTTAAAAGTATTAAGAAAATTGGGGGTATTCAGGAATGGAGCATTGATAATGGATTGTTTGATCAAATCAAATGATTCTCTTTCGTTATGTCCCCATTTAAAGATTGAATTTTTCTTAATCATGTTTTGTAATGGTAAAACTATTTGTGAAAAGTTAGGGACAAACCTTTTCACAAAATTTATTTGTCCAAGAAACGATTGCATAAATTTCTTGTTATGAGGGAAAGGAGTTCTTTTAATCTCTTCAATTCTTTCAGGATCAATATAGATACCTTTCTTAGACACAATGAATCCTAAAAATTTTCCTTCATCTAAAGAAAAAAATGACTTCTTTGGGTTTACTTAAATCACATACCTTTTACATCGCTCAAAGACTTGCTTTAGGTCTTTCACATGATTGGTTGCTTGTTTATAAAAGACTGCAATTTCATCTAAATAAATAACCAATGATTTATTGATGAGCCCCCTAAAAGTTGTGTCAATAACTCTCTGAAAAGTGGCACCTGCATTAATTAACCCAATTGGCATCTTTTGATAGGCATAGGTTCCCCACTTAGTCCTGAATATAGTCTTTAATCTGTCATCTGGATGTACGAGAATTTGGTTATATCCCGAGAATCCATCTAGCAAAGACATAAGTTCAGAACTAGCTAGTATTTTCAGTACATGTTCCATGGTTGGTAATGGAAAGTTTTCCTTTTGACATGCTTTGTTTAAATTCCT
Organism: Pinus albicaulis; assembly: GCA_034641835.2. Lineage (NCBI taxonomy): Eukaryota > Viridiplantae > Streptophyta > Pinopsida > Pinales > Pinaceae > Pinus > Pinus albicaulis. The sequence goes on from CM076584.1 coordinate 1,433,926,231, forward strand.
AAAATAAATACAAATTATAATTTCACCATTTTTATTCCTAATGGGAACCAAATTTGAAAATTTAGAATGTCTAACTATAAAGATGATCTTTTCTTCGAGGAGTTTGTTCAGTTTTGTTTTGATTTTATTTTCAAGTTTTGGGTGAATCTTCCTCAACTTTTGTTGTATGGGTTTCTCATTTGAATCATAGGAATTGTGTGTTGAATAACAGAGGTGTCATATGTTTTAAGATCAGTTTAATCCCAAGAAAAAAAACTTTTGTACATTCTTAATAACCTAATAAATGATAATCTCTCGTTGGAAGATAGACCAAAACCTAGATTGACATTTTGAGGTTTATTGTCAATTCCAAGATTCACTAACTCAAATATTAAGGTAGAAATTTGAGTTTTTGAGTTAGTGAGTCTTTTAAGCCTATCTTTTAGATCATAGAGGTCTTATAACTTGAAAACTGACTTGGGAATTGGATTTTAATCGTATTCTTCCTTTATCTGAGTGTCATGTTCATTTTCATCCAAAATTTGACTATCATAAGATCCTTCAAATGTTAGGAAATATATGATATCTGAATCATTATTGAATACTCTCCAATTGGTAATATTGTCAATAAAATATGGTCTAAAAATTAATTCAATGGAAAATCTATCGAGACTAAATTATTGAGATGGAATTAACTTCGATGCTACATTAGCTAGTAGATCTGCACTAGCATTTTGTATTCTAGGCACAAAAGAAATATTAAAGGCTAAGAAATGAATGGTCAATTCTTGGACTAATGATTGGTAATGCTTTGAATGTCCAGAGTTACAATGAATGGTATTTCTTACCTGTCTAACAATGATTTTTGAATCTCCTAGGACTTTTAGATATTTGATGTTAAAATCAATTGCTTTGTACAAACCTTGGACTAATGCTTCATATTCACCTATATTGTTTGTGCAATCGAATTCAAGTCTGCAGGCTAACATGGTTTTTCTCCTTCTGGGCTTATTAAAATACAACCAGCTCCTGCACCATCTTTAGATTTAGAACTTTCAAAATAAAAAGTCCAAAATAAATAATTAACTATTGGTTGATCTACAAAAATTTTACATTTCAAAATGTCTGTCTGGGAAAAAATATCAATCTGAGAAATAACTGCATTATCGAAAAAAGGTGATGGTTGAGAGTTAAAATTTCCCAAAAATGATTCTGCTGAGTATTTTCTAATAATATTATTATTGAATGTTACTGGCTCATGTATTCCTTCAAGGTCGATGACTGTATGTTTCATGCACTTTTCACAGTCTACCTGGATTTTATTTGGCTTTCCATTGTATGGTAGCCACATATGTGACCAATTTGTTGCAAAATATCCATGAAGTTTTTTAGACTAGTCTCTTCTTAATAATAAATCATAAAACTTAGGAATATCAGCTACCAATATATTGATTATTTGAGCAACATTGGGGTTTGATGACAATCTAATAGAAACATAATTTATTTCTCCCACAACCTCTACTCTAGTTTTATCAAGTTGTACTATATGAACAGGAGAAATATGAGGAGTTATGTTCAACTTAGCATAGACTGATTTTGGCATTATATTATAGGAAGCCCCTGAGTCTATTAAACAATTATGGACGTTTTTATTATAGATCTCATAGGTTAAGATAAATGGAGGAGTATGGGAGATGGATCGACCACCTATCATAATCAAATCTGTAGCATCTATTTTAGTTGAAGGAGAAGGTGGTTTACCCATTTCATTAGAAACTTGGACTACTACTGGAGTAGGTAAGGCTGAAGCAGGAACCACATTCAAATATCTAAGTAAGATTTTATGTTGCAGCTTTAATTTAGTAAGTTCATGTATTGAAATATTGGCCCTGGTATTTTTCATATCTTCAACTACATTATACTCAATAATGTCTGAGGCTACAATAGTTTTGATGTAGATGGAGTATCTGAAGTAACAGGGCTTGTTTTTGTAGCCTTAGAAGTAAAATTTTACTTACTGTTTTATCCTTAGCAAGCGTTGAATTCTTTTGTTGTTTATTTGGCTGTGTTGCTTCAATATTCTTTTTGCTCCTTGTACTCACAGGTAAAGTTTCTTGTCATTCTTCATTTGGTAGGATGAAATCCTACATTCCATTTAGTTCAACTTCTTCTTCTTCTTCTTCTTCTTCTTCATTTTCTTCTTCCTCTATTTTCTCTTCCTCTGTATCTTCATCAGACTCAATGTTAGATATAGTATTCGATGGTTGAGTATTAGAGGACTGATTTTTCTTGAAGGGGCTGAAAGTATGTTTGGAGCTAGAACTTTCAGCGACTTGTTTCTTGATATCTGCCATCTCATTTGTCATAGTATTTAAATATTTCTGAAGACCTTCTACATCAAAAGGGTCTCTAGATGGATTCTTTTTTTAATCATCTTTGAAGGATACCTTCTTTTATTTCCTATATTCTTGAGAATTCTTCTTCTCAAGAGAGGTTATGTGTTTCTCTACAGATAAAGATTCCTTCATGTTTTCTGGAAGTGTAGGAAGTTTTTATCTATCAACAAAAATGGCTATATTGGATGGAAGAGATGAAATATACCATTCAATTTGAACTTATTCACCAGGAACTGATGTACCAGCAATTTTACTGAGCAATTTATTAAATTTTGAATTAAAATCTCTTATTTTCTCCCCTGTTTTAGCCTTTAGATTTGATAAATATTTGATGAGCATTGTAGTGGTCCTGTCATCCCTAAAATTATCTAGAAATTGTTCTTTGAACATATTCCAGCTAATTATAGAGCGGGAAAGCGGTGAAAAATACCAGGATCCTGCAGATCCTGTGAGAGTGTATGGAAATAATCTTACAACACAACCCTCTCAACTACCTCTTTTAAATCGATGGCTAACATATAATTATGAATGTGTTCTTCTTCTTAAGGACCATCATCAAGATTAAATTTAGGTAAGCATCTTTCAGGTGATTTTGGTAGAGCATGAAGAGGAGCGAGCATATTTATGGCCCCTGGATTGTTCCATGGTCGTACATTTGGTAGAGGTACTTGGCCTGCCAGTGGACCTTGGGTGGATGTGATGGATTGAGTTTGAGTTGAAGAAGAGGTAGGCTGAGTGATAGAACTAGTTGAAGGGATAGTAGTTTGAGTACTAAAACTAGTTAAAGTAACACTGATTATTGGAATGGAAGTGGTGGAAGTGAGTGGAGGTAATGGAGGTGAATGGGATAATATCTCACTGGTGATTGAATCTGATTGAGTCCTCTTTATTCTCTATTGAGAACTATCGATGGGAAATTCAAAAGGAAGGATTCATGTCTTTTGACTTTCTGATCGAGTTAATATTCTTCTAGGTTGTAAAGAAGACAAAATACTAATCTCAAATGATTGAGAAGATTCAGGCTTTTCAACAAAAATGGATACTCTATCTATATTTTCTATCAAAGTCTGAACTTCAGGGGAATTTTGATGAAAATCAAGAGATAGTATGGGTTGATTATCACTAGGATACTTAGGAGAAGGATGTTCAACCTCAGATTTTAATGATGTAGATCCAAATAAATTTTTGGAAGTTGGTGGGGATCTAGAGGGAGAGAGAATTTTAGATTGACCTTTATATTGATCAGACCTTCTTTCCATTCACAATTCCCTCCTTCTAGTGCCAAAATTTTGAGGCCTCGGAATTCCATTGTCACAACATGGGAGAAAACCACCTGGTCCGGACCTTAAACAAAATCATTTTCTGTTTGGTGTGGTGGCTCTGAATGGGGATAGTGGGACCTGTTAGTCATTAGTGAATTTTGCTATTTGTAGATGACTAAATACTTTTCCTAGATTTCTAAAAACAAGATTCATGAATATTGTGAGTTTTAGAAATCTCACTACCTTCATTATCCTTAAAACTGATTTTTCATTGTTTCACTATTTTATCATGTCATGGTCAGCTTACCACTCCTAGAATACCCCTCATGGGCTCATGCCACTCATCTTCATCCTATTTTCCCACCTATGACCACAACACTCTGTTTTTCCTTTACCTCACCCCTCCACTTTCCCACTAATATTACCAAACAACCTACTCTTTCCCATACTTATCAGATACCTTAGGCATTGATGCTCTCAAAACTATCTCTGTAGGCTCTTTAGATAAATCAAGTACATTGGATTTTGGATATTCAATACATCAAATTGTTAAAAAGCTCTGGTTTTCATCCTTGAAGACCCCAAGCCAAGCTTTCAGTCAAAGACCAAGTCAAAAGGGCCTCTCACTAGGTCATTAGGGTTTCATAGGTTGTAGGGTTATTTGTGGTGTTCTAAATCACTATTTTTTTCATGTGCTAAGAAGTTGAATCAAATGGGAAAGAAGGTCAACATCTATTGGTCCAATATAGATCAGCAAAACCTTCAAGGAAGACATGCTTATCAAGTTCAAATTTTGCAAAAGGCAACTATTCATTTCTAACATTTCTGTAGGAGTGTCAAGATGACTATCAGTAGAGAGTAGGTAAGGTAAGAGGCCTACTCCTCATTAAAATATATACTCAAGAAAATGGAAGAGAAATTAGCTTATGTTCAACAAAAAACAGGTTTTCTAGGCACTGATTGGACTAGTAGTTTTCCAAGCAAGATCCAATGCAGAAAATCACAGGGATAGAGGCACACTAGCACAACTAAGCATGAATTGATGATTTTTAGAAATTATAAATGGAAAAGGGAAAAAGGGTTAGGTGAACTGGACATAAATGAATGAACTTGAAAGGGCTATAGAAAACTTAGAAGATAACGCTAATAATTCCTCTCAAGCAGCCCATAAGCCTAAGTTTTTGGAAATATAGTCAAGGGAGGTGAAGTGAAGATGATAGGCCTCCATGAGAACAAAAAAAAAAGGATTGAAGAGACTGTGTAAGTAAATTCTAGGGTTTTCCAAGCTTATTGTCTCCAACACCAAAAGCATCAGACAGGGTTGAATCATTATGTCATGGAACCTGCAACAAATCAGAAGTGGCCAAGAGGAGACAGCATACATAATTGTGAAAACTATGGAACTTGTCAAAAATGGATTTATTATACCTCTAGAAAATCAGTGATAGGGGAAGAAACCATGTTTTAAGGTCACCCACACTCAGAAATATCAAAGTGGGTAAAAATATGATTTCCAAACTCCAAAATGCAAGCAAGAAAGGTTTTGAAAGGGTTAGGGTAATGACAAGTCCCTCAAAAATGTTTTAAAGAGCTTACCCTTACTAAAAAGGTCAAAAGGATATCATCCAAAGTGATAAAGAGACGAAAAAAATTAGAATATGGGTTTGGAAGAGATAAATGTGTCTTCCTAAGACTATAAAAATTCAATTTGGTTTATCATTCGGTTCATTTTTCACTTGCAGAAAAGAGTGAAAAGCATTCAAAGAGGAATTTCTGAGTTTTGTGAAATTCTAGGCAAAGTCACCTGGCGGTACGCTTTGGAGCAGGCATTGCGCTTAGAGCATCTGACACTATGCTTAGGGTATATTATGTAGTGTTATTTTACATTGCGCTGCGCTTAGAAGGGAGCGTGTTGGGCTTACAGCTGGGCACTACCTGCATAATAAACAATCGAGCTTGGCAGGGGTGACCTTTGAATTCTCATCAGATACCATTGCTCAGGCTATTGGACTTCCTGATGTTGGTGAAAAGTGGTTCAAGAGAGTAAAACTCGATATGAGTTGCTATGAGCCTTTCCTCAAGCCTAGGTACAAAGAAGGCTACAAGACTATTTTCCCTTTCTCACACTTACTAGAAAGGGATTCTCCCTTAATGAAGCTCATCATGAAATATTTTACCTGTGAGGGGAGGTACTCTAGGCTCTACTCCTACCATATCAGATTAATCATGCATTTCACTAGGGTAAAGGTGCTTCATTTTCCCTATTACTTGTATAGAATTATCGACAAGATGTCTTCTTTTTTCCAAAGGAAGAGTTATTCCCAACAAATTCACAGTTTGTTTCACCACTCCTTGATCAAGATGGTGGTACTACATCAGCTGGAGAAAAAAGGCATACCTTGGGAGGTGTTCATAGCTCATGAAGTATTCAGAAGCCCTCAGCCCCATCATCAACCAAATTTACCCTCATCATCTCATCATCCTCCCTCCACTCCTCTATCACCTCCTACTGATCATGACTCATCATCTACCCAAGTATCCTCTCCTCAAGAAAACATCCCTTCCCCATCTTCTCCTGATGTATCAGATCAAGAAGGAAGTGGCAGTGAAAATTCAAGTGAAAATGATCGTGAAGATGAAAATGAGTCAAACCAAAATGAGGGTGAAGATGAAAATGAATCAAACCAAAATAAGGGTGATGAAAATGAGTCAAACCAAAATGAGGATGAAGGAGATGATGAGTTGAGCCAACAAGAAGAAGACAACATGGAAACAGAGGAGGGTGATGACAATGAAGAAAATGAAGAAGCTGGCAGTGGGAATGGATCAAGCAAATATGAACAATAAATCAACAATGAAGTAGGGGCCATGGAGGTATATCATGATGAAAAAGAGGTAAGAAATGAAGAAAGCAACATTCACACTGAAAATGTTGAGGATGAGGAGGAGGAGGATAGCATGGGCACAAATGAGGCATGTAACTAAGAAGCAGAGGATGATCCTGAAGAAAGCAATGAGACTAAGAACCCTAATGGCAGTCAAAACAATGAGGCTCTTAATCATGATAGAGATGAGGGAAAAGATAAAGAAGGCAACCAAAATGAAGATGATAACTATGCAGAAAATGAAGAAGAGGCTGAACATAGTCATAAATGTCATGAAAACAGTCATGAAAGTTATGAAGATAGAAAAGAAAATCAAAAAGATGGCAGCCAAAATGAAGGTCACAACAATGATGAAGGCAGCTACAATAAAGAACAAAATAAAAGTGCAGAAATAAGTGAAGAGGTTGAGAGTGAGGTTGATGTTGAAGGCAAAGAAATTAGTAGCAGTCAGGGTAATGAAGAATAAGACATGGAAACAAATGAAGGAAGCCATGATCAAGATAGTGAAATGACCAAAATAACACCTCTTCCATTGACATATCAAAGAGGACAAAGGCTTGTGTTTGCTGCCTCTAAAAGGAAAGGGACCATGCCATCCACCTCAGCTCAAGAGATTGAAAAAGGCAAACAAAAGGTAAAGGAAGAAGAAGAAGATCACGAGGTTGAGAGGGAGTTTGAAATCATTCAAGTGGATAGTGATGAGGAGAATGAAGCAAGGATCTCAAACTTTCTCATCCAGAACAAAAATTACCTAATTGAATACCTCCAAGCAAATCTAGATAGGACCAAGAGTGTAAATGATGCCCCTGAAATGGAGAATAGGAAGCTAGGAGCACAGATTTCCATTTATGAGGCTAGAGAAATCAAGGCCCAGAAATAATCCCAAAAGGCCTAGGTAAAGCTAGAAGAGTTCATGGGAACCTATGAAGAAAGTGAGGATGAAGAATGGCAGTCTCGGAGGAGACTTAGAACCATGGGGTTGAAGAAGGCATTGGCAAGACAAAGTGAACAAGAATCAACCCTGGCAGAGAAACTCCCTCTAGATGAGTTGTTGGCCATGGATATAGCACATGATCGAGAGCCTTGGTTGGAAATATCCAACATGCACTTGGAGGCTAAATTGAAGAAGGAAAATCACGATATTGATCTCCAAAGGAAGATGACCAAACATTATGCCCGAAGGAACCAAGTTGCAAGGGCTAAACTCAAAAAGGCCCAAACCAAAATCCAAGCACTCAAAGAGGCAAAATGCCAAGCTAATCTAGAATATTGGCACAAGCTTCTCTATGGATCTCTCAAACTCCATGAGGAACGCATCCACCAAATTTGATAATTTTTTGACAAATTTTGGTTTTTTGTGAATTTGGAGGCCTCCAAGTGCAGCACCCCTGGTGCTACGATTTAATCTCATGCACAATCAGTAGGAAAACTCAAAAATTTTGGAATCCTCACATATATTATAGTATTCTCACCAAATTTCAGTTCGTTTGGAGCACTTTTTACCCCTCAAAAGGCCAAAAAACACCTCATTTTTTACCATACTGCCTCATTTACAGACCTGGCGCTGCACCTAGAACAGTTTTGGAATTTTTTCCTTTTGGATAGGATAATTAATCTCAATCAGAAAAATAATTGTATATTTGGAAATTAGACTTAGCCAGCTTTCCAACGGGCCATCACAGAGAAAATTCTGACATTGGGAAGGTCACCAAAGCTTGGCTGCAAGTGGACCCATTTTTTGCCCGGGAAGGTGCTGCGCGTTCAGACCTCACTGTGCATTTTTGGCCAAAAGTCAAAAAAATACACTCATTAATTGAAAAATGATATTTTGATGTTTTTTGAGGCAAATCAATCCAAAATTAGGTGCTAGGAGTTATTTTTCCATTTATTTCATGAGATATTTTGTGCCTTGGGCCTTGCATGGTCTGTTGGGCATAAATGACATTTATGACTAGTTTTGACATTTTCAAACCCTAGTTAAGGTTTTTTCCCTCCTTTTCTAGATAAATAGAGCATGAGGGATTCATTGTAAAAGGTTTGAATTTGATGACTCTTTGGAGAAATACATAGTTTTTTTTTTAGATTGGAGAAGAAATTGGTGTTGTGGAGTTTGTGAATAGCTTGTCTTGATTGATGATGGAGAAGGCTTCTTGCAAGATCCCTGAGCTTGGTTAATGGTGATGTGATTCTATTCTGTTATTTTTTTCTTATGTATCATTGTGTTTCATCCTTCTAAATTGCAGTAGGAAAAAGGTTTTAGACTAAGAAATGTTTTTCAAAGGCACCTTAGCTCTGTTTGTTCTTCACAGCCTCTATGTTTTCCTCTGCTAGTTCATTTTAGAGAATTCTTAATTGCTTTCTAGACCACCTAAGCTTGTTTATTTCATGAATGGTTTAATACAGTAGGTATCAAGGATGTTTTATGGTTATCCCTGCTTGTTTGATGTCACTAAACACTGTTTTTGAGATCTCTCTCTAAAGTACCACTAATTAGGTTTGCCAAAGAGGCTATGTTTCGATCATACCCTTTGTCCATGCTTAAATAGTTGTTTTGGAGATCATTATGGCTATGATAAATTATTTTTAGGCATTCCCTCTTCTTTGATTAAATTTATATGTTTATCTTAAATTTTTTCTAACCTTGAAGGTGAAATCACTAGAAGTTAAATGAGTTTCTCACCTTCTATATTTGATTGGATTGTTTGTCCGAAATGCTTATTTTCTTTAGTTGAATCAAATAGTTATTGGTGTGCCTTGTCTATTAATTACTTCTTTATGCTAAATAGTATTTAATTCCCTTCTTGTTTTAAGTAAATGACAAAGGATTCTTAATTTCCCTTTCCCCTACTTTGTTCACAAACTTGATGTTCATTTCATTTCACAAAAACCTTGAAAATCCAACTGACCATGCTAGATTTTCCCTGTGATCCACCCTGACTTATTATTGAAACTTTCCAAGAAATTTATTGAATCCATAGCCCAATGACTTGAATATTTCCTCACTCTATCTATTCTACTTGATCATCTTACCCAACCAAAACAAACAAACAAACCCTACTCTTAACAACTAGCCTAAAATCAAACCCTAAAAGAAAACAAGTTCACATACTTTGCACAAAACAGTGAGAGCCCTCTCTGAGTCCAGGAAGGCTAGGTCCTAGGACTCCAAAGACTGGTCTGATGTTACCTTGTGCATTTGATCTCACCAATCTAACAAATCACGGGAACCTAATAGGACAAGTTTCCCAATAAGGATGATTTTGGGATGTGTTTTGATTATATAACATGCAATGGAAAATTATTCTAATCTATCACATGCATCTATCTAACACTATCTATTATACTATATTCCTGAGGTTTTTCTTCCTTTATGCAATCCAAAGAGATATCCTCCAACTATTAGTAATGAAGATTATTTAACAGTTGAAAGAGATGAAAATTATGTAAATATAATTCTTCTAAAAAAATAGTTTGATTAGAAGAATTGTGAAAATTGTATCGCATTCATATGTGTGATTATATATCCCATAAGAAATCACAGAAAAATATTAGTACAGAAGTGAATTTAACATTCATCTATAATTACGTTTTAAATATATAATGAAATAAAAATATGATTGTCAATATATAAAGCAAAACTTAATATAAGTGAATAGAAGTACCATATGTACGAAATTCTACTCATGTAAACTGACAATAGATATATGCTACTCTTCACTTTAAAACAATTTAAAGAGTACAATAGTTCAACATCAGTTAAACAACTTCAAATGTCAAAATATAATAGACTGTGTTCCATTAATTCATCAAATCATTCACAAACTTACAAAAGTGCATTCTTTGCAAATGTTTTTGACAAATTTCTAGACCCTTCTCTAAATGCATGAGAGGGGTTTAAATACTAAACTAAATATTTTTAAAAATAGATTATTACAAAAAAATAGAGGAGGTTTCAAACAACCATCCTCGTAAGACAAACTTTAACCACAATCTAGGAAAATAAAGTAATGACGTAACTATGAATTTTAATATTTCATTTGGATTCGATCCCGAATTTGGCAAATATCTAGCATAGGTTTGAGCTAAGATAGCTGTGAAATCCTTGATATGACCTATCTCTTGAATACCAGATTTGAGAGTGTTGGCTACAATCTTTTTGTTGAATCCATTAAATACTATAGGGTCTGGTACTGATGATAAGGTTTGATCCTAAAATTCCAATAATTTTATTGATCAAAATTATTTACTTTTTAATCGTTTCTTCCTACGTTTCCGCCTTTTGTTTCTACTGTGTTTCCAACGTCTTGACTTATGAGAGCACTTCAGACGTGCACTCTTTAATAATTTCTACTTTCAAACAATGTTCACATACAGATTCAGTAATTTCCTTTGTTAACCTTGATGCTTTCGTTGTTTCTTGTTTTGTTTGATTTATCTGTGGCTCCCAATCCTTAAATAAGATCTCCTTATGTAATTTATCTATTTGGGGTAGATCAACTTCCTTGCCTAAATATGAATATTTCCATTGAATGTGTTCATTCATTTTCTTCTCAATATTTTCACACTCAAGTTTCTGGATAGCCACTTGTTGGATCAATATTTCATTTGATTCACATTAAGAGTTAGTGATAGAAGCATAGTGGAAAAATAGTTCTTGTTGTTGCTTTAGCTTAGTATTCACATCCAATGCTTCCTTTATGAATTGCTCTAGATGTGGTTGGCTTTGTAATATGTTTATTGCTGCTTCCACTTATGTTTTCTTCTTAGTGAGCTGTACTTGATGCTGCAAATTTAGCCTTTCAAAATCCTTTTGAAATTGGGACATCTTCAATTCCATTTTCTCGCTAGAATTACACTTTTCATTCTATAAAAGTCTCTCTAAATCTTGTATTTTATCTTCTTTCTGCTTCAGTAATATTTGAAATTCAGTGGCTTTATCAATAGTGGTAGTAGCATATTCTCCTAAAAACTGTGATAGCTTGGTTAAATGTTCAGTAAGGTCATCTAGGGGATCCTTCCATAAAACGTCAATAGATTCATTTGAAATAATTAAGACTGTATCATCAATTCTTCTCCTTCTTCTTCTCTTTACTACAGCCTTATGACTAGGACTGTAGAATGGATTTCCTCAACTTGTAACACTATCTTCTCTGTAGGATAAGCCGGAATGATCTCTCGATCATGAGTTTCATGAACTTGTTGTAGTGGAGTAATAATTTCCACTAACTTTTGAGAATGTTCTGGCATCTGAAAAACTAGTAGATTGATTAGTATTAGGATTTGTTTGAGGTGTTTTTATTGCTATAGAAAACTTATCCCATTCACTCTTCAAATCCTTTGGCTGAGATTTTTCTGACTGATCAAGTGTATCTTGACTATGCTAAACTTCTTGGCAATATGATCCTGTTCCATTACTTTCTCCTTTATCTTGCATCTCAATCTCTTTGATTACTTGATTGATTACCTTTTATGGGTTCTCATTTCTGTTTTCAAATTCATTTTCAGAATGATCTGAATTCTGAGATTGATGTTCTAATTGTCCTAGCTCATCTTCATACATAACTTTAAATTCATTATCCAAGGTGTTAGAGTCAGTCTTTACATCCCTCCGTCAGAGATCATTTCTCTTATTGCATTTCAGTTTTAGGTGTCTCATTTTGCTCATTCATCTGCGTTCTGTTAGGGGCATGCCATAATCTGACGGAAGGGATTTCTAAGTCATACCCCTCATTCCTTGTACCTGCTGGCTCATGGTTGTTCATCAAAGTCCATCAACATCAGTTTTAAAGCCATTTATAGTCCCGTTTTGGTCTCTTGGTCAACAAAGTGTCATTTTGGTTATTAGGTCTAGGGTTTGTCAATTCAGTCTGCAAAGTGTCCAATAATCCCAGCAGGCACATGAGGGAAGTTTAGAATAAGTTTTCATCACAAATTTCATCATCGCAATCTTTGATCCATGACTTTTCTTCAAAACTCTGATTTGAAGAAAATCTTCATTTTGTCCTTTGTAATAAATTGCCATGTATATTTTCAAGGTTTTTCAGTTGTCAAAATCTTCAGGCACAGCCCTGGTCATCCTTTGCCAAACGTGCCAATCATCCCTGCAAAGAATAGCCAAAAGACTCATCATCAGCTCCAAATTCAAAGGAAACAATAAAAAAAACAGAGTTTGTATTAAAGATTGCAAAGTGTCAAAGTCTACAGAATTAGAAAGAGGTTTGCCAAATGAAAAATCAAATATGTTGATATATAAGATATTCGTGGTGTTTAAAAAATCCATTCATGCCGAAAAGCATCAGGGAAGTCAAGACAAAATGTGGAAGGGCGAAAAACTGTGTTAAAAGGTTGAATTGTGGTCAAAACAACCTGCGCGGCGCATAGGCGCGACGCGACGCATAGAGAAGTTTTCCGCAGTGTAAATTTGCTCTGGCGCAACGCATTCAGCCCGCGCGGCGCACTGGGTGTGCGCATGGCGCATAGAGCCACAAAGGCCAAACTCATCTTTGCTCCATAAAAACTCAATGGAATTTACTTCATTTTTCTCCAAATACCAATGGAGCGCCCATTGCTTAGCAAAAATGCAGACGAGCTGGAAATTGCTCTGGCGAAGGCTTCGATGCCAAACAAAACGCTGCTCATAACAACAGCGAACAAAGCATAGATGGAGCCCAACGACCTTATAGACTTGTTACTGGAGAGCTTTCGTATTGGCGAGGGAACACATGAACTTCTGGACTATCTCCTCATTGTTGCCTTAGATGAGAGGGCCTTCAACCGCTGCAAGGAAATACATCCCCATTGCTTTGATTTGAGGATAGAAGGAGTTATTTTTCAGGCGAGAAATTTTTCATGACTGAGGATTACTTGAAGATCACTCGGAGAAAAATAGAATTCTTGAAGGATGTGGTATAGCACGGATTTAGTTTCATATTCACTGATGCAGATGTGCTATGGCTCCGAAATCCATTCAGAAGGTTCTCAAGTGACGCAGATTTCCAAATCTCTTGTGATACATGCGACTATGGTCCTAGCGATGTCAAAAATTTACCAAATACAGGTTTTACATTTGTTCATTCCAATAGAAGAAAAATCAACATGTACAATTTTTGGTACAACTCCACCTAGCGCTATCCTGGGAAACATGATCAAGATATGTTCAACGAGATGAAGTTCTTAAATGAATTTACTGAGATCGGGGTCAATCTATTGTTTATTGATGCAGCGTATTTTAGTGGGTTCTGTGACACAAGGGCCACGTTAGAACACGTGTGCACTATGCATGCCAATTGTTGCAAAGGTTTAAAGGCCAAGACTCATGACCTGAGAGCAACTATTGAAGAGTGGATGTTATTTAGATTAGATGTTGCAAGAAGAAGTGAAATTCACTGGAGATCTCGAGATGAATGTAGAGCGTCTTTATAAGGGAAAATTGAAAGCACGAACAAAATTTCAGCCGGGATCGGTCATTGACCATACAGTCTTCCATTTATTAAAGGCGAAATTTTAGTTTAAAAGCTATTTTTATTAAAAAATGTTTTTTTTTTTTAATGGTAAATGGAAGCGAATAGACTGAAAGCCAAAATTAAACGAAGAATATCTACCACAGCAGAGAGATAGGAACAAATTTCCTATTTTTTCCTCAGTCACGATTTCATGGGATCCATGCTACAATTTTTGTCTTTTAATTGGTCATCAGAGAAATTCTAGTGGAACGTTGTTCTGTCTTTGAAACAACTCCCTATTTTCATCGATCTATTTTCGACATTTGAGTTTATTTATTGTATTGAAAATCATTTGTAAAGAGGTCTGAGTTCTGGGAAAAGTGTGTAAGAATAACTCAGCGCTTGGCTGTACAGTTTTGACAGAGGATTAATGAAAGGATGCAGCTCTGATTTATGAGATTCATGTGGTGTGAGTTTAGCATATGTCTTTTCTTTCTGTTTCATATGTATTTCGTTATGTTTTACCATTCATTCATAATCATTTCTAATTGAAATATTTTAAGTAAGAAAGGTAGAATCCATTTTATTGCTCTACCTTGGGAAAGCGTTCATTTTTCTGTATGTCTTCTTCTGTTGAAAAGGATTCATTATATATGCCCTTTTCATGCCTCTCAATAGTCTTTCCACTCCATATTATTTCAAATTTGATTGCTAAACCTCTGGCCTATCTTACCTCATGAAATAATCTGTGTCTTTGATTTAATCTCTCAGCTCAAACTGTTCTTTGTCCCATACAGCCCAGAAAACTCATTCATTCATTAAACTACCTCTGTCGTATTTATTTACTAGCCTAAAATCAGTATTCATTATAGGTCATCTTAGGCCCTATTGGACATCTTTTGCCGAGATAGACCCGGAGAGAGCCCTCTCCTGTCCTCGTAGGGCTAGCTACGAGGCTGAGCATGGTTTGGTGTTACCCTGAATCCCGCCTTCTTTCAGCCTGAGGTGGATTTGGGAACTAACACAAGGTAATACTTGGAGTTGGTCTGTTGGCATCATCAATAGTCAATAAATCTAGAGGAATCCTTTCTAGACTCTTGCTTTTGTATGCTTGGAAAGCTTCCAAGTCATCCTGATTGAGCTGATTGGATGCGAACTTTAGTACATCTAAAAAAATTTCAATACCTTGAAAGAAATCATCAAATATATCTATCTCTTTCACAAAAGGATTCATTTTGAGCTCCATGATGAAGTTTTTATTCACATCATTAGGGTCATATGGTCGTTTTGGCATTATATTCAAATTCAACAAATTAACATTTGAAACTTCCTTGTAGGCATGACCAATATCAAAAAGTGTAAAGGTACCACAATGTAAAGGAAAATTAGGCCAAACAACCTTCTTAGCATCTTTAAACTATTTTGAAATACCATTTAAAACAAGTTGGTAGGCAATCTCTCTAGCAAGTAACTTTTCAAGAACATAATATGGCAGGACGTGAGGAGAAACATAACTACCAAAAACTCTGACATAAGTGAAACTTTCCTCTGTTTAAAATGCAACAAGATGATGGAGCTTAGTGAAATGAAGTCGCCTTCACTAAGTGGGCTCGCAGGCTATTTTTGGCGCAAAGTCTATTTTTAGACTATGTCTATTTTTTAGACATATGGATCATGGTCTATGAGTTGCAGGATGCTATTTATGGATGATTGGTCGAGTTGGTAAAAATAGATGGACCTCTATTTTTAGACATTGGGCGGTTTCTATTTTTAGACTGCCGGGCTAAAAATAGAACAGTCAAATATTATTAACTCTTAATAATATTTAGACTATAAACATTATCTTATCCTCTTGGAGCACTTCAGTTTGATGCTTGGATGTGGCACATGCAGCTAAAAGAAGGAAATACGCTTTTCCTAAGGGTTAGTTGAGCTATTGCATGGTTGACTTCAGTTAGAACTCATGTGGCAGAGTTTGGTGGAGTTGATGAGACAGTTGGTGGAGTTATGTTCGTTTAACTTAGTTGAACTAGTTGTATTTATTCTAACTGAAAAATACACTAGTGATGAGTGGTGTGAATTAATTATTAATTAATTCACTAATTATTAACTCATAAATCAAACTAAAGAATATCAGTCTAATCTGAAGCATTTGATATCAAGTGGAGAACGCATGTTAGAGGTGGCAAAGGGTGAGACTATCACAGACTACACTCCAGGTACAGATTTGGCACACATCAGGCTGTTATCGCCACAGATTTGCAAGAGCTGGTGGGATTCAAACTTGATCTCATCATTAATCAACTTGGATTACGTAAGAGGCAAAGGGAACTTGTGAGAGATTTTGAAACCCGACTGTTTTACTCCCGAGCTAAGCTGTGTAGCATTGAGAGAGGCCAGCCGGGAGAGCTTTGTGCTATGTATTGTTAAATTTTCTTATCATTATAATATGTATAGTTGGGGTTTTCAGCTATTTCTTTCCCCCATTGCATACCCTGTTGATATGTGTGCTCGACATATAAGCAAGGAGCGATGATCGCTTACTATATTGATGATCAATTGTAGAAGAGGTTATGTATTATGCATGAAGCTTAAATAGTGTGTAATCAGGATAATATCGGTGAATAATTCAGCTATTATTCAAATTTATACATGGTATCAGAGGGAGATTGATCATCGGATCTATTATAGTGATTATGATTATTTCGGTAGACAGAGTCTGTAACGGGCCAGGTAGCCTCTGGATCCATCCTTTCTCTGAAAGGTGATATATCCAGTAAATGCCCCTACAGTCGATCTCTGTGCTATAAATACTTTTTTCTCACATTAGATTGGAAGTGGTTGAGTTTTGAGCTGGTGGAATTCGAATTTGCAGCAGAATTTGGAATTCGAATTTGCAACAGTTTTCTTGGTGTCGAAGTCAAAATGTCTTTCAACGGATTACAACTGGAATATGCCCTTGAGGGTAGTTCAAATTATGTTGCATGGAAGGACCGGATGGAGGTGGTATTAGATGATAACGGGCTGAAGGAGTTCATAGAAGCTGAGGTCCCAAAGCCTACTGATGCTGCTCAAGTTGAGGCTTGGCAAAATAAGATGGCGAAATGTCGAAGGATTCTGTTGGAGGGCGTGAAGGATCACATTGTATCCAGCATGCATGGAAAAGCTTCTCCATACTTGATGTGGAAAGCGTTGAAATATTTATTCCAAAGCAAGAGCAACTAGAGGAAGTTGGCGCTCAAGGATAAACTCAGACATATAAAGATGGAGAAAGGCGACAATATGCCCAAGTACCTCACGAAGTTCATCCAATGTAGGGATGAGCTGGGAAGTGTGGGGGTGACTGTAGATGATGAGGAATTGGTGAGCTTGGCTCTCCTTAGTCTTCCGAATAGTTGGCATGCCTATCAGGATTATGTCAATGGTTGGGAGAAATTTCCAGGATGGGAGCGACTTTGGTCGGATCTTGTGCAAGAGGAGATAAGGTAGAATACCAGGGACAGATCTTCATCAAAGGCATCTGATGAAGAAAATTGCACTTTGGTTGCCAAAGAAAAGAAGGGGAAGAGCAAGAAAGCTTCTCATTCCGGTGCGAAAGGCAAGAAGCAGGACATGTCCAAGGTGAAGTGTTTTCATTCACTGACACGGACATTATGCCACAGGTTGTCCATGAGAAGAAGGAAAATAAATAGCGCTGGGTCTGCGGCCCGGGAGAGGCCTTAGCCTCCCACGGTTTGAGCTAGATTTTTCAGCAGTCGCATGCTTGGTCTCCAAGTGTGATGGGATGGTCATGGTTCTTGGACGGTGGTGCATCTCACTTGTTGGAGAGCGAGATCTGTTTTCGGATACGGATGAGGAAAGATCTTGGGTGCATCGAGATGAGCGATGATGGTAGATATAGTGCGACCCGGTATTGGTACCATTTTCCTTTGAGGAGATGCAGTAAACCCTTCGCATTGAAGGAAGTGATGCATGTTCAAGTTCTTGAAGAAGAATCCCATTCTCTTTGTGGTGATGTTGGAAGACAAGGGGTATGATGTGGTCTTCAGCAAGGGAAAGGCTTTCCTGCGCAGTAAGACAACTGGAGAAACCCAGAAGATAGGGGTTCGAGTCAAGAACCTTTATCAGTTGCAAGTAGATGGTTGCGCAGCAATGGCATGCAAGGCGGAAGGAGTGGTGAGCTGGGATGATGGCGAGCTGTGGCACCGGAGATTAGGCCACCTTCACCATGGAGCTTTGAAGATATTGCAGC
This sequence comes from Pinus albicaulis, assembly GCA_034641835.2. Taxonomy (NCBI): domain Eukaryota; kingdom Viridiplantae; phylum Streptophyta; class Pinopsida; order Pinales; family Pinaceae; genus Pinus; species Pinus albicaulis. The sequence continues at coordinate 1,433,944,447 of CM076584.1, forward strand.
AGATTTCTACTGGGCTTCCTAAGGGCACTCTTGCGGAGTCAGATCAGTGCAAGGGGTGTACCTTAGGAAAATTTGTGAAAGCCACCTTTCACGAGAAGGATAGTCGTGCCATGACAATCCTTGAGAGAATTCACACAGACGTGTGTGGACCTTTCTCGGTAGCTTCGACAGCAAAGCACAAGTACTATGTGATATTTGTTGATGATTTTTCTCGGAAGTGCTGGATCTTCTTCATGCAGAAGAAGAGCGAGACATACTCAAATTTCTGTGAGTTCAAGGCGCTGGTTGAGAAGGAATCGGAAGCATGTGAAGGCTCTCTTAGGAAGAGCGACAATGGTGAGTGAATTCATCTGCCTTTGAATTCAAGGACTTTTTGCGACGCGAAGGAATTCGAGGAGAGCTCATAGCACTGACAACGACGAAGACGGGGTTGCGGGAAGAAGAACAAAACGATGCAAGGTCTTGCACGGGCGATGTTATGATCGGGGCCTGCCTTCACTTGTGCGCGGAGGCATGCAATCTTGCGGTATATTTGAGAACCGTTGTCCTCACAGGATACTTGGCATGAGTACACCTGAGGAGGCGTTTTCTGGTAAGAGGCCTGATATTTCCCATTTGAGGATTTTTGGTTCACCTGTTTACATTCATGTGACGAAGGATGCTAGGAAGAAGCTGGAGCCGACTACGGAGGTTGGGATATTTGTGGGGTACACTGATACGTCCCACAACTATCGTGTGTATTTTCCAGACAGTCGCAAGACTTTTGTGCGATGGGATATCAAATTTTAGGAGGAAAAAGCCATGAAGTGTTCGCTTGAGAGGAAGCCACACTTGCATGCAGATGAGGAGCTATTAGTTCCTAAGGATGAGCCTCGAGATGTGGATCAGCCACAAGAGGAGGTTCATGGAGTGGAAGAGACCACTTATGCGAGCGCCAACCACATCAGAGGGTACAGCGCACTACGAAGGCGAAGCGGCGTTCAAGATACGAGAAGATTGTATTGCGCCTACGACACGGCGCGGTGAGACGATCACCGAGACCGGTACACTTGGATACATGACTCCCGATGGCTTGAATGTATCGTGACAGAACCATCCTCTTTCAAGGAAGTTGTGGAGGACCCTGCATGGGTAGATGCCATGGTGGAAGAGTATGATTCAATTGTCAGAAACAGTGCATGGGAGATTGTCCCAAGGCCGGAAGGGAAATCAGTGGTAGGTTCAAGATGGATCTACAAAGTGAAGCAAGCAGCTGACGGGAGTGTGGAGAATTACAAGGCAATATTTGTTGCCCGAGTTTTCTCACAGTAAGGATCGATTATGAGGAGACCTTTGCACCGGTCGCAAGGTACTCTTCCATACGGACGATCCTTGCTCTCTCAGCGCAGATGGGGTGGCACATTCATCAGATGGATGTGAAGACTGCGTTCCTCAACGGAGTCATTGAGGAGGAGGTGTACATAGAGCAGCCCGAAGGTTTTGAGATCTTCAGCAGCGAGTCGCGTGTGTGCAGGCTCAAGAGAGCATTGTATGAGTTGAAACAAGCACCTCGTGCTTGGTACACATGGATAGACAGTTATTTCACCGGACTTGGATTCTCCAAGAGTGAGGCGGATCCTAACCTATACCAGATTGTGGTGGAGGGTAAGTTGCTGATCATTGTACTTTATGTAGATGATTTGATTTTGACAGGTGATGAGCTGTTGATACTTTCATGCAAGGAGGATCTTGCCAGAGAGTTTGAGATGAAGGACTTGGGCCTCCTTCATTATTTCCTGGGATTGGAAATTTGGCAGCGCAGTGATGGATTGTTTGTTTCTCAGGGTAAGTATTCCCGGGAGATACTGGAGAAGTTCAACATGCATGGCTGCAAGCCTGTTGATACTCCTCTTCCTGGAGGTTGGAGGAAGGAGGATGCTACTTCAGCGGAGGTAGTGGATGCCACTGTTTATCGACAGTTGGTGGGGTCGCTTATGTATATGGTCAATACACGACCCGATATATGCTATGCTGTTAACCAGCTTTCGCAAGCTATGGTTAAGCCTACCAAGCTCTTCTGGAAGGCAGGCAAGCATGTATTGCGTTATCTTAGAGGCACATCAGGATATGGCTTGTGGTACAGACAAGAGGATGAGGTGAAGCTTTGTGGCTTCACGGATGCAGATTGGGCAGGGAGCCCAACGGACAGAAAGAGCACATCTGGAGGGATCTTCAGTATCGGGTCGACAACAATTTCTTGGTACAGAAGGAAGCAGAGATTCGTGGCACTCAGTTCAGCAGAGGCTGAGTATATGGCAGCAAGCTTGGCTACATGCGAGGCCATATGGATGAGGAAGATTCTGGTCGGGTTGTTCGGGTCACACTTGGAGCCTACTGTGATTTATTGTGATAACCAGAGTTGCATTAAACTCTCGGCTAATCCATTATTTCATGATAGATCCAAACACATCGACATCAGGTACCATCATATCAGAGATTGTGTGCAGCGAAGAATCATGTTACTTTCATATATTCCCACGGAGGATCAGGATGCTGACATCTTGACGAAGGCGCTCACCGGGAGAAAATTCGAATTCCATAGAGGCAGGATAGGGGTTGCAGATAATCCATATCTTGTTGAGAGGGAGTGTTGAAAATGCAACAAGATGATGGAGCTTAGTGAAATGAAGTCGCCTTCACTAAGTGGGCCCGCAGGCTATTTTTGGCGCAAAGTCTATTTTTAGACTATGTGTATTTTTAGACATATGGATCATGGTCTATGAGTTGCAGGATGCTATTTATGGATGATTGGTCGAGTTGGTAAAAATAGATGGACCTCTATTTTTAGACATTGGGCGGTTTCTATTTTTAGACTGCCGGGCTAAAAATAGAGCAGTCAAATATTATTAACCCTTAATAATATTTAGACTATAAACATTATCTTATCCTCTTGGAGCACTTCAGTTTGATGCTTGGATGTGGCACATGCAGCTGACAGAAGGAAATACGCTTTTCTTAAGGGTTAGTTGAGCTATTGCATGGTTGACTTCAGTTAGAACTCATGTGGCAGAGTTTGGTGGAGTTGATGAGACAGTTGGTGGAGTTGTGTTCGGTTTAACTTAGTTGAACTAGTTGTATTTAGTCTAACTGACAAATACACTAGTGATGAGTGGTGTGAATTGATTATTAATTAATTCACTAATTATTAACTCATAAATCAACTAAATAACACATCAGTTAACTGCAATGCATGGACAATTCAGTGGAGACCAGTGTTAGAGGTGGGTGAAAGGGTGAGTGTGACTATCAGTTGTGACTATACCTGTGCATGAGATTTGCACACACATTGATGGAGATTTCCAATGAGGATTGTGCAGTTGGAGCTAGTGGGATTTGAACTTGGATCTCATCATTAATCAACTTGGATTGCGCAGTAGAGGCAGGCAGACTTGTGGAGGAGATTTGAACCTGTGACTAGTTCATTTTCCATACTAGTTTTGTGTGTAGCATTGAGATAGTGCTGAGAGCTGTGAGAGATTTGTGCTATGTATTGTTACATGTTCTCTATTATTATAATATACAGATAGTTGGGGGTTTTCAGCTATTGCTTTCCCCATTACATCTTGTGTTGATATGTGTGCTTGATTATGTTTTAATGAGCGCATGCGACTGCTTTCTATTTCCGCATATTGATGATCAATTGTAGAAGAGGTTATGTATTATGCATGAAGCTTAAATAGTGTGTAATCAGGATAATCTTGGTGAATAATTCAGCTATTATTCAAATTTCTACATCCTCTGCAATAGGAATGGGAAAATTTTTTGTAGTAGCCTCTTTGGAAACCCTAGGGCCTTTCTCATTGAATATAGTATGGTGCATAGGCAACATGAATCTATGGAAAATTTTGTAAAAATGCAGATGGAAATATGATTCCCAAAGGGCTCTATGGTAAATGTGGATTGGAGTGAGGTCTTAGGTCATCCATTTCCATTCCATGGTAGGAAAACTAGAAGAACAACAAATTTTGTCCATGACATAGTGTTACACAACATTTTGTCACTGTCCCTGCAATCCCCATCTCACCCATTGGAGGGTAATTTTTGTGGTCAATAAGAAATGTCATGCCCTACAAATACCATCATTGAGTCCCTTTACATGAGATTAATATTCCTTTTGTTGAAAATTCCCTGAGCAAAGACTCAAAAACCCTTGGTTTTGCCTTGTCATGGGTAATCAGTTATGCCCTCACGCCAAAGAGGAAGATTAACACTGGACCCCGCACCAACTAGCACTCCGTCCTAGTTTTCCACCCATGCCAAGCTTTTTATGAATTTTTTTTTTAAAATAGAGATGGAGATTCCACTCCAACCACCTCGAGGATGAGTCATTGGCAGTGGTTGAACTGATAAACCACAAACTACCTCCTTTAGTTTTATGGTTTCCACCTCTTATGGGAACTCCATAAAGGATAAGCCTCCCTCCCACCTTTGTAGGGATCCTAACCTCCTCCTTTTCCTTTATAAAATAAGCTATCTCTCTTAGAACCAGCTAGTTGAACTTGGAGAATTAGACATACTATAGCTGAATTACTAGAGAAGATAGAATAAGAAGGAATTACGTTGAGAAAGCTTGAGTCCATGACTTCTGAGAGAGCTTGAGTCCATGCCTTCATCTTGTCCGAATTCCCTAATGAGAATATGAGACACAATTCGCCTAAACCCCTCTGGAGGAGACTGCGACATTAAAGCATTGGTTGTAACTCTTCCTTCTATTCATTTATATACATGACTACTATTTGGTTCCACTGTTGTGTTATGATGTTTGTTTGACGCAATACATTTAGCCCTCTTTGACTGGCTAATAGTTATGAATGAAATGTTGTTATATTGTATGATATTCTTATTTCTTGTTCTATGTGTAGGTATCCAAGCGTAATGTCAAAAGGATTGTGACTTGCTGAGGCAGGAGCGAGAGGCCACCACTACTACAACAACAATGACAGCATTGGATTCCAGGTAGGTCCATCTCCAGTGTCCCTTGTTCATTGAATAATTAGGAAGCAACACTTTAGCATGTCCCTTTGTTTCTAGACTCACTATAGGGCTAGAGGGATCGTCTCTATCCATAGAGAGGATATACTTGTATAACACATAGGCACTCATGTAAAAGGGGGGTATTTCTCTAGATGAAACACTTCTTTTACTCCTATACTCCATGATATTTTTGGATAAATTATCAGATAGGATATTTTCCCAATTCAAAACTAAGGAATTGATGATTGTGTCAATTAATGGGACCCAATCTATAGAAAACCTAGTTTTATCATGTTTTGCAAGTAATCTACACAACATACCGGCATCATAGTAGTAAGGGGAAGGAATTTGTGCTATTGGGTACGTACCGAGTTTATCTCGTTTAAGCTTGCCTTGGTACTCTATTTCTTGTGTGGAAGTTTCATGATATTTGGGTACCACTCTTAATGATGCAAGAGTCCCTCTAAGTAGAGCAATTTCTCCATCCTCACCTCCTAGGGGTGGTGGATCATCTCCTGCTATTCCAGCGTCGTGACCCTTTTCTGTTTCTTCTTCTTCCTCCTCCTCATCATCTGATAAGTCCTCTATGTAGTGTGCCTTTCCTGCTGCACATTTATATCTAGGTTCCCATGATTCTTGGCATCTGAAGCAAAGCTTCCTCCTCCTCAAGTCTCTTTGGACATCATCATCAAGAGGTTTTTTATTTTGGCTCTCCTTTGAAAGAGGAGCCTTCTCATATTTTCCCTTTGATGGAAAAGAGGGATTTTGCTGAAATGTTGCCTTTTCTTTTGGCCAGGTATATTGTAAATCTCTAGCCCTTTCAATGGCATCTTGAAGGGTAGTGGTCTTGGTAGACTTAAACAACCCATGAAGAGGTTCTTTTAACCCATCAACAAACATGTAGACCCTTCTTGCTACAAATAAATCAGGAACCATAATAGAAAGTTTTAAAAACTCAAAAATGTAAGTTTCTAGATTACCTGATTGTTTGAGCTTTGCAAGCGCCATGAATAGTGCCTCAGGATATATTCTATCAAACCTCTCCACCAACCTCCTTGTGACCTCTAAATATCCAGTAACATTGGCATGACCCAATTTATACAAGCCATGGAACCACCAATCATGTTCTTCACCCTCAAGGTGCAACACTGCTATCTTAATGGCCTCCATCTCCGGTACTTTGTTCAGCTGGAAGTAGATGTCAAGCTTCTCTACCCATGATTTGGCAATGCATTTAAATGACCCATCAAAGTTGGGTAAGAAAACTCTGCCCATAGTGCGGTGTAGATCATGATTATGAATGAATCCTCCACCTTTATTATGAGGCCTGGGTCTCCTATTGTCCTTGATTTGACAAAATTATTGAAAACTCAAGTGGTCCTTGAATCTTTGATATTGACACTCATACTCCATGTGTAATATCCCAAAAAGGGAATTGTCAGCAATGCATGATTGGAAAATGCATTTTCCAGGAATGGATGCTATAGAAATGGAAACCAACACTTGGATCCCTTAGATCTGACAATCTAAGATCGAAATCCAAGAGGGGATCAAGAACAAATCTTTCTAGGTGGGTTAAACAGATCTCCCCACACCTAGTATGGCTAGAAAATGCCCAATAAGGGACTGCAGCAAGACTGCTCAGAAAATAACATAGTTTCAATAGAGTAAGAGTAGAAGGCCAATAAAATATCCTTCAATATTATTTACAACAGCAAAATACATGTATAATGAAGCCCATGAGATGTATAGCTGAAAATACAAGACATATACAAAAGAAATGCCCTCAAAAGAGGTGATGCAACCACACGAATGACTGAAACTGTTGTAATATTCCTAATTAGCCCAAGCTAATAGGAATATTTCATTCTATTTTTAATTTTATTTATTGATGAATGAAATGTAAAGGAGGACATGAAAAACTCCTAAAACATAAAAATAAATCAATGCCCAATGTGAACAGAGTCAAATCAGGGCTTTCTTAATAAAAGCCACTTGTGTGTGAACAGGATGGAGCCACTTGACCAGGTCAATAGGACCAAATCACTAACTAGACCAGATACATTGAACAACTTTGAAGACCCAGCGCAGTTCTAGAAGGAGGATCCCATGTGAAAGGGGTTAATTCATTTGAGGTGGTTTACGGTTTTGCACATCCTCATCTTATAAAAGGAAGGATAAGGCTCAAGAAAAGGTTGTTGAATATATTATGATTTTGGAGAATTTGTCTTCTTAGACAAATTCTATTTCTCTGGGCTTTTTAGCAAGAGACTAGAGAGGATCTCCTATGGGGGTTCTCCATCCTTCCATTGAGTAGCTCTTGGAGGATTTTTTGCTTCTTCTCCACTATCTGGCATATGGACAAGCTCCATATCTCTTTGATAGCATAAATCCAATGAGGTTTTCCCTGTCCAAGTGAGCTGCAACAAGTGGAATCTAGATCTACTCAGATCTAGATCTTACTATCATCTCTTCTCAGTGAGTGAGTCATTTATCCTCCTGGAAGAGTGTAGTATCAGCTTGAGATCAGTTTCAGATCTTGGCATCAGGCCAAAGTGTATATTATCATAGAAAACACAATTTCTCTCCCTAATCTATGTAATTTTTGAAGAGCAAAGTTGCAGGTGTTTTGGAGTTCTCTTGGAGGAGAGATCTCTAGTGGAAAGGATCCTTCCTTTCACTGTGGTGATCCATGGATTGGCCAACCAATCCATGTACCCTTCAGATCTGATTTATTTTATGATTTATTTACTACATTTTTTCTAAATACTGCTGCATAATTGTGACTTAGATCTTAGATCTACTCATTGTTGTCCATCATTTGCTGAGATCCCCAAGGGGAGTGTAATAAAGAACCTCTTTGGATTCCAGATCTGTTGTAGATCTTTGTTTTCATGCAAGTATCTATTTTAGATCTGATTTATAATAAAATGAAGCTTCAGCCCCTGAAAATGACGCTGAAGAGTTTCCTGGTTAATCCCATGTGTTGCTGCACCACAAACTAAGGGTTTATTCATGGAAATCTCCTGTCTTTTTCATATATTTTGCATAAGCCATGAACCTAATCTGATTTATTAATATTAATATCATATTACACATTTCATCTTCAAAAATCCACGCTTCATAAGCTTCATAAAATTCTGCATAATGTAAGTCTTGGGAAATCAGGGTTTTAGAGCCTAGTTGGGGAAGGAGGAACTGTTTAACCAAGCTAGAATTATTTTTTTGAGCTGAAATTTGGATAATAGGTCCCTCATAACCTAATCTGAAATAACCTCCTGCCATTTCCCTTAACTTTACTCATATTTCTGAATACACTCATTTTAGGGCCAAAATCACCGCTTTTCCCCCTTCTTTTGTCGGTAGAGTTAATATTATTCTTGCTGTTGTACATGAAATTGCTTCTGAGGTGTTTATAAACACATTTCAGATTTATTAGCTCGCTGATAATCTATTTTTTTTTTTATACTGCTATAGCCCCTCATTGGGCAACTTTCTGAAGACAACTAGGTGTGGGAGACCTGTTTAACCCACCTACAGTGATTTATTTTGAGCCTCCTCTTGGATTTCGGTCTTATATACTCTGATATAAGGGATAAAATTTCTGGTATTGGTTGAAGAAGCACACATCCCTGAAAAATTCATTTTTCAGGCCTGTTTTGCTGAGTAGTACAAATTGGGAACATTACAGTTGTATCGAAGAAAAATCTTTGGATTAGCCTGTGGCTTCAAGCCAAAGTGTTGAATCCCTGAAGGAGGAATATTTCAAGCTCTATAGACAAAGTCTGTAGATAGCCAGGTAGCCTCTGGATCTCATCCTTTTTTCAAAGGTGACATATCCAGTAAATGCCCCTACAGTCAATCTCTGGAATAGAATTTTGATATTCCTGAAAAGGGGACATTACAACAGTATCATAGAAGAGAATAGAATAAGATCAAAATTATGAAGAATTTGAGCTTGCTCTCCTCAATTTTTAGATCTAGAAAGGACCTCCCCCAGGAGGTTAAGCAGATGGAGAGTTGCAGTGAAACTCCTAGAGGGTTTCAAGAAGAGGAAGATCCGTGCACTTCCTATTCTCAAAGAGGAGAAGACAAGAGACATAGAGGACACTTAGAATCTAATATTCTAAGTGAATACAGAGCTAAATCTATAGCCTCCAAGGAGACTCTAGCTTTACCTCAGTTCATTCAGCTAGAGGAAGAGGGAACTACATCTTTGCATGATGTTGGTCTAGAGCAACAGGGTTGCACTGCGTTGTGCAAAGGCAGTAATGAAGCAAAGGGGACCCATGCATTATGGGAGCATTCACATGACAGCTTCATTCATGAAGAAAAAGGGGAATAATTCATTGGAGGTGCACTTCAGCACATCATGGAGTGCAAAGTTCTTCAACAGTTTGAGGAGGATATTCCCTTCTCATAGGAGCAGATAGTAGATGGAGGACATCTTTGGATGAATAACATCTCTCATGACTATATTGGACATTTCTTGAGACATGCACATCATGATGGGAGGTTTTTTCCTATCACCTATTTGGGTCCTCATAGGGTCAAATTGATCCTTGGGAAGATTTCATTTCAAGATCCCATGAAATGTAGAAATTTGATTTGGGATGATGGTAGCCCTCATGGGGGGGGTACCAGGATGAAAGGTGGAAGGAGAAATCCACAATTGGTTAAGTGGATGTGGATGGAGAGCAAGAAGCTAGAGAGCTACTTGCAAATCTATGATACTGGACAACAGGATGCAAGAATGTGTTGGTTACTCTTGAAGGAGTTTGGTCATCATCCTCTTTCTAAGGGCATGTGGTAGGACACTTACATCATATGGCAGCAAGGAGTTTGGGTATATTGGAGTGATGTGATCTCTTTCATATATTTTACTATGTTTTTACTCCATGATATATATGATGATGGTGTGAGGAGGAAACTAGAGTTGTTGTTTCTTTGGTTTCTATTGAGAAAGTATGGGCTGATCTCATTCCATACTTTGCATGATGTTGCAAGAGTAGGAGATGGCACTATCATGGTGCAAAGGGGCTACTCTTTGGATTTGGAGGATGAGGAGGTACTTCCAATTTGGAGGGGATCTCTCACATAAAACAACATTATTCTTAATGGTGACTTTGACATGTGGGATGTCAAAAGGAGAAGCTATGAGATGACAGAAGTTTAATTGCAAGAGCCAATAATGTTGTCACTTGGGAGCTTGGACTGTTTGATGGAGTGTTCCCAAGATCACTTCACATATGATGCATTATGGAGGCATGTAGAAGAGGAGTATGATGAAGTAGTGGATGGAGACATCTATTACATTATTATGATCTTAATTGCTATGATTTTCCTAACTTGGATTTTCAAGCATCAGGAGAGGGATCCACATGCAGCATTGGTGAGCTTTATTCCCATGCGTTCTAATGCATACCATTCTTTATTGGATGATTTCACTTGGGAGGGCATCCAACTGGATTTATATCAGCATATAGGGAGACTCATAGCCTAGAAGATGATGAAGAGGTTGGCACAACCACATCCCTAGTCATTTGAAGTGAGGGAGAACTTGCAATTGAGCCATTTCAGCTCAATGACCAAGGTACATGATGAAGGATGTATATTTTTTCTTTATGATTCCTACTCCTTTATATTTTTGAGCAGCATATGGTACCAAGGAGGGTATTTCCTTCTTTTTTATTTATTATGATGAACTTGAGGCCATTTGCAGCACTAATATTGGCCATTTTATTTGTGGTTTGTGGGGGAATGCCACATGATTTATGGTGTGCACCATTGGCACCAAATTGTACTTTCATGATCTCATCTTGTAAAATGAATGTGGTAGCAAACTAGTGGTTGAAAAGACACTTGTTTCACTATGATATGAGGTAGGCAAGGGATGCACTGTGATGGTTCCAAATATGGAACAAGATTCCACCCCCTGGTTGTCACTTGGAAACTTGTTTTCATTTGTTCATGCTTCCATATACTGATGATGTTCTTATGATGATGGGGAGCTCTATTGGGGGAGTGGCACAAGAGATGAAAGTGCCCACTGGGAGTATGATTCTCCATACTCCAAATGTTTCATATTTTAGGAGAAATAATGAGCAGACCATGATTTCCATGTTACACCTCTTATCTTCTTATAGGAGGAACCATCGGGAGATCTGGAGTTATTTGAGGAGGCACCTCATGGGTGATTTATTTGATGGAGTAACTTGGGTCATCTTTGAGGACCGTTATATTTCAGCCCAAGGTCAGCATTAGCTCCACACATATCATAAGTGGAGAGAGAGGCAGAGTGGGATGGACAGTTTGATCCCACGAGTTCAGCCATGTAACCCACCTTCTTTGCAAGAGCTTAAGGTGGAAGAGATGTTTCATGAGTTACTATGTTGGAAGGTAACTCAAATTTTGTGGATGATAGCTTGGGGATGGAGCTTTCACATGGGGATGATGATTTCCAACATATTTCTGATTCCATGCCTCAAGAAGGCCTCTAGATCCCATATTATTGTTTCCATGTATGTTCTACTTTTCATGATGAGAGCCATTTGGGAATTTTACCAAAGGCATGCTTGTACATATGGGAGGAAAAACTTGAGGGCATATTGTTGAGAAGGCATCTTGTCCTTTGGAGGAAAATATCATTTGGAGATGCTACAAGGAGAAGAAGAGAGGCTCTACAGTTCTATCCTAACAGTTTCTTGAGGACAAGCAACATTTTGGAGGGGAGGACTGTAATATTCCTAATTAGCCCAAGCTAATAGGAATATTTCATTCTATTTTTAATTTTATTTATTGATGAATAAAATGTAAAGGAGGACATGAAAAAATCCTAAAACATAAAAATGAATCAATGCCCAATGTGAATAGAGTCAAATCAGGGCTTTCTTAATAAAAGCCACTTGTGTGTGAACAGGATGGAGCCACTTGACCAGGTCAACAGGACCAAATCACTAAGCAGACCAGATACATTGAAAAACTTTGAAGACCCAGCGCAGTTCTACAAGGAGGATCCCATGTGAAAGGGGTTAATTCATTTGAAGTGGTTTAGGGTTTTGCACATCCTCATCTTATAAAAGAAAGGAGAAGGCTCAAGAAAAGGTTGTTGAATATATTATGATTTTGGAGAATTTGTCTGCTTAGACAAATTCTATTTCTCTGGGATTTTTAGCAAGAGACTACATAGAATCACCTATGGGGGTTATCCATCCTTCCACTGAGTAGCTCTTGGAGGATTTTGTGCTTCTTCTCCACTATCTGGCATATGGCCAAGCTCCATCTCTCTTTGACAGAGTAAATCTAGTGAGGGTTTCCCTGTGCAAGTGAGTTGCAGCAAGTGGAATCTAGACCTACTCAGATATAGATATTACTATCATCTCTTCTCAGTGAGTGAGTCATTTATCCTCTTGGAAGAGTGTAGTATTAGCTTGAGCTCAGTTTTAGATCTTGGTGTTAGCCACCTATAAATTTTTGACAAGCAAACAGGTGGCTAAATTTGTTTCTGAGTCTTCAAGAGATACATTTCCTTTGAAAACCTATCATTCTTGAAGCCTCCATTTGTTTTCTATCCTTTAAAGAGCTCCCATTGCTATTTCCATGGAAGAAACCTACTGTTTTATGAAGAAATTTCTTTCAAAAGGCCTCCATTTCCCCTTTTCTCACTCACAAAGAACTCCATTTTTCACCCTTATTTCCTTCTCAAAATTCCCCTTTAACCTTCCATTTGACCTCTAAATCCTCCTAAATCCCATTTTTTAAACCATGTACCGCCCTTTATTTGGTTTAAAGATGCCGCTTTTCATTTATTGGAACCCCTCATTTGGCTTTAAAAAAACCATGTTTTTAGGCCTAAAAACACCCTTTTAACACTTTAGGGCTTAAGCCCCTTTCGGCTTAGCCCTTAGCCCCTTTCTCCGCATATAACCCGGTGCCCAGAACCAGGTGTTAGCCCTCAGGCACTAATCACAATCAAAGTTCCCTTTGTTCCAACTTTTCCTTTGTTCCTCAAATTCTCCGATGCAATGGACCATTTTCTCTGTCGGTCCGCAATTAGATCTCCACCTTCGATCTCTTCCGATCCGACAGCCAGCGCTAAATCACATTGCTCCATCGGCCCTTCACTTCACTCATTACTCTGATTCTCCGATTTAATCCTAACCGTTGAACCCACAAGAACCAACGACCAGGATTCAATCGCGCCCTGCCCTTGGGTCCTCCGTCATTCCCCCTTCGATCCAATATCGACCATGCATCTCTGCCGATCCGACGACCAGCGCTTAATAGAATTGTGCCAAAATAGCCTTCCCCTTTTTCTGTCCCCCACCGATGTGTGATCACCGATTATATCTCCACCGTCCATCCCTTCAGATCTGACAACTCTCCTTCTTCCCGCTCATTCGCTTATCCCTTCGTCCTCTGTTTTCTCTTTTAAATCTCCACCGTCCGATCTGAAGATCCAACGGCCCAAAATTAACCCAAAATTCTTGTTCTTCCCATGCATCTTACCTCCCATTGCAATTTTTTTGCACCGTCAGATCTTCCGCCCATCATCCAACGGCTGAGAATGCATTTCGCATAATTTTTGTGCCCGAAGTTTAATATTTTAAAATTACGCGATAAAAGTGGTTTCATGATTCCACGTGTTGATCCCGGATTGGATTGCATTCCAAAAGTGAAAACCACCTACCAACCATTTTATTGTGCGAAAACCATGCCCCATTTCTATTTTACTGCCTACCCTCCGCAACTGCAGCTTTTAATCCTAGTCGTTGACTATTTTGATCAAACGGCCCATTTCACATCGCATTTTTATTCATCCACCATTCAAATGAATTTCCCATAAGATCTCCACCATTGATCTCTTCCAATGATCCAAAGGCCCACATTTAACTTTCTTCCGCCCTCCCAGTCCCACCACCAAAACGCCCCCGTTTCTCTCATTTTCGCCTTTTTCCTTTGTATTTTCCAGGGCGTAAATTTTTTGCGTTTTAACACTGAAGTCATTTTCTCTGCCTAAATTTCCAAAGGACTTCATCAACGAACCTCCATCGTAGGATCGTCGTTGGTCAACCTAATCCAACGGCCTGGATATATTTTCATTCCCATCCCCTTTTCCATTTTTCCATCCCCTAACTACCTTATCGCGCAACCTCCATTGTCGATTGCTGGGGATTATCCTAATTGGACAGTCTAGAACACACCTTGTCCCCAACCTCCATCAGGCTCATTTTTCACCATTCCGCCATGTTTTTCATCGTTTTTTCACCTTTATCCACCATTTTCATCCCACGCCACCATTCCCTCGGCCCTCCAAAGCAATCCTCCTCCACTCCCATGGATTTTATAACAGATTTATTGTCTTTTGTAGGTTTGTACAGGCGGTAAAATCCATCTGTCTTACAGTTACAGTCGGGGAAATTTAGACTGCAGAGAGGCCCTTTCTCAGAGCCCGAGATCATAGGGAAATACACTGATGAGAAATTTGAAGACATATTTTATTAAAGGATCAATGTTAAACCCTCATTCAAACCCTCCTGTGCCATTAAATCCTGTACATTCACAAAGACAGTCAATAGAAGCAGAAAAGAGTATCAATGAAGCAAATTGAGGGATTAAAAGCACATTATTGAAGATTTATTGCCAATGATCTAGTGTTTAAGGGACGAAGACACAGATAAAGACCATGAAGATGATTAAAAGGCTTAATGAAGCCTAAAACGCATGAAACAAGCCATATCTGTGTTTTAATATCAACATAACACTTTTTCTCCAGAAAGGACTAGCTACATCACTTCTACCATCTTCCATCAAACACCAGGACAATTATTAGATTGACAGAGGCCTGAGGAACTATCAGGACAACAAATGTGGAAGTATGGGAGACCTTGTAGACCTTCTAGCCACCTTACTTCAGCAAAACAGAGTACCATGCAGCTAGAGTACTTCAAAGCACATACCTGAAGTTATTGTCAACATGACAAGGGCTTCTGAAACAGCCTAAACGGTACACACTGTCAACGCAAAGCCATTAAGCAGAGTGGGCACGAATACTTCTTCCACTATGTCTTAATGAATCATTTAAAGCTCACATCTACTACTACTGCTATTCATTCTCCTATAAGAACTGCCGAAGGATACATTGTAAAGGTTGTTGTTCGTTGATAGGGATTCTATTAGCTGCTAGAACTGTTATTGGGGGAAGTAGTTAGGTAGTTTGTATTATAGTAGGCTGGGAAGAGAAGTCTGGATTGTAAAAGCCATTGAGCTCAAAGTATGTGACTGGTTTTGCACATCAATTGAACAAGCAGATTTCACAGGATCCTAGTCTATATTACTGGTGATGTTTTACTTATTGCAATTGTCTCGTTTTCATATCTATCATGCTATCCATTATTCTCTAATAAGAATCAGTAATTTAGCTTAGGATATACTTGTGCATATTACCCTAATGCTTCCTGCTCTTCTTATCTTTGATGTTTTCTGCTGATTTTTGTATCTAAGAGAAAATTCATATAATTTAACCAGTATATAAGTTGGCACTGTCCATGCTTAATGATGTATTAATTTAGAGTTTGTCTCTTAGATGTTCTTGTTGGGTTTTAGCTAAAATAATTTGGAAACTAGGAGATTAGAGCTAGCCCTATCTCACTAGGTGCATCTTCCAACAGCTAACCTTTCTAAGATCCCTTTGAGTTAGCATCAAAGCATCGAAGGTTAAAAGTCCTTCTCTGATCTTAGGTCTTTCTCTGTGTTTAATCTTTAATGTTTTCTACTTTCTAAAAGTGGTTATGAGGACTACTGGATTGTCTTCCTTAAGAGTATGCTGAAAGAAGGCCTGGATTTAAATGACATCTGACCTGATTTTAAGCTACCCTTTGTGTATTTATTGAGAGTTTCCTCTGAGGTATGTCAAAGCAGGATAGTTTCAAATCACTTAACTGATCTCAGGTTGCACTTAGGTTTCTTTCATTCTCTCACCCGTTCTTGATGTTCCATTCCACCATCTATCTAAAAGATCCTCTAGTATAGATGACTTGCCCTATGGAAACCCTTGGATAGTTGTTATGTGATTAATCCCCTTTCATGACTCCATAGCCCAATGGATGGGAAATTCTTTAACCTATCTTCCCATGCTGAAACATCCTTCTATTTAGCTCCTTTTCCATTTCCATAACCTTCTCAGTCAATGATCTCCAACTAAAAAAACAATCAAATCAAAACCCTTGGCTTCATATCTAGCCTAATACCTCAATTTGAGCCTTAAATATATATCATTATTTATATTTATAGAGATATCCCTCTATGGATCCAGGAGGGCTAGATCCTAGGATCCCAAAGTGGTTTGATGTTGTCTTATCTTTTGGTCTTGCCAATCTGGCCAAAACATAGGAACCACAACATAATGGTGACTCCGCTGGGGAATTGAGTGCATTTCATCTTAGATACCCTTAGGCCCTCAGAAGACCCATAATCTCTGGTTAGATTGGTATTTAATTGCTGATGGTGGACAATAGCCTGCTTCAAACATTCACATTCATCCACATGGCGACTCCACACCCCATAACTCCTAAAAGACCAAATGACTCCACTGGTAGAAGACCTTGAATTGGTTGAGAAGATACAGTGACCTCTTTTTACAAACATGGATCCAATTATGGACAGAGAAGCAAAGCTAAATGCTCCATGGGACAGAATGACAAGAATGATGAACATACTTGGTGAAAAAATGGTGGAGATGTATGAGTATAATTTAAATGAAAATGTTGATTATTTAGAGCAGCCCATGCTTTTTCCAGAACAAGAACAAACTCGTGACCTATATAATGAGCAAGACATGTATGATGCTCAAGAATTTATAGAAGATGAAGAGGAAGGTGATCTAGAGTTTCCTGATTGCCTACCTATATCTTGTACTATGCTGATAAGAGAATACCATGACCTAATGGAAAAAGCTAATAGGGAACGCTGCTTTGAGGAAACAAGTAACCACTTAGAAGATGCAAAATCTGATGTGGAAGAAGAACCAGCACATATAGGAGCTCCCCCTCTAGATTATAACTCATCTCAGATTACACAAGAAGAGTGGCATCCTGATCATATAGAAGAAACAAATCATGGGCCTTATGTTCTAACTAAGTATCATCATGATCATGAGGAGTGGTTGGAAACAGAAAAAGATCAGGAAACATCAGAAAATCCTCAAAGTTTCCCTACTAGCACAAGTGAAGATCTCCTAAGAGAGACTCGAGAAGACATCCAGCCTCTAAATCAGTTAATACAAGAGACAGAGAGTTTTTTCACTTCCACTCAAAGAAATGCAAGAACATCTTCCCCTTTGATAGAAGAATAAATAAATCAAATCATCAATAGGCAGCCAGCCTATAAGATCCTTTATAGAACAAACACTCTTGCTCATTCACCTACTAAGTTTGGTTATACATATCCAGAAAGCTCCTCTGTAAATCAGAATGAAGAAAGATCTGCTGATAATCCAGTATGTCTGATTGGTAGCATTAATTATTTTAATGATTTTCCTAAATTTGACTCATCTGAAGATGATGTTCTCCAAATAGAAGTTGATCTTGCAGGGCCATCATTAACAAATTTGTGGGAGGGAAATCAGTTCCATCAACTTCAAGAAGGTAATGAGCCAAGTCAGGCTATTTATGATATTGATGAAGAAAGTTATGAAAGTCTAGTAGTAGATGAAGATTCATTGAATCTTCATTCTGCTTTATCTCGGATCATCAGTAATCGTTTTCATGTGATTGGAAGTCAGTAGCCTTTTATATTAGAGGATGAAGAGGAAAACAAGGAATAATTTTTTGAGCAGGTTGAAACTAAGGAGCTTTCTCTTGAAAAAGAGGAAGCAATGGAACAAACCCCTGCTCAAGAATACATGGATCTTTTCACTGAGCTCAGCCCACCAGATCAAAATATCTTAGAGCTACAAGAGGACAGCACTGCCATATATGATGAGCCCTCCAATTCAGATGATGATGAAGATGAGGGAGATTTTCTTTCTCAAAAGAGTATTTTCTTTGATCCAGTGGAAGAGGAAGCAATCCTGGTTGAAAACCACTTCTCAAATACTCATAACCAGGTATCATTTTAGGATCCTTATGCTCATTTCCTGCAAACATTTGAAGAAGGATCAAAGGTCATCAAGAGCAGCTTGTTGCAGACAACAAGAAAATTTTTAAAAGCTGCTGTTATAAAACAAAGAGAATGGGAGTGGCCTTGCCTATCCAGCATGCTAAAAGAGATGAGCAGAAAATACCAGTCATGGGATCATTTGATTGACTGGATGTATTGGAAAAGAGAGTTTGTAAGCTAGACATGTAAATATTTCAAGTTAGGGTAGGGTAGGTAGGAAGTCACGTAAAGCTTAGCCTGTGAACATTTAGTTAGTTGCTTTTAGCTCCAGAAAAGTTTCAGTTCATGTGCAGCTTGTATTTATGCCATGGACCCACAAAAAATCAGATAATAAAATCTTGGTTTGGCTGTGTTTCAATTTCTGTTTTAGAATATAGAGAAAGAAATCTGCTAGACAGTTTAATCCTAACAGATATTAGTTTAGGTAGAGAAGCTATGAGTCCAAATTTCTATTCTGGTCTCATGGAGAAATAAGGGTAGCAGTAGGGTAGGTTTATTTTCCTGTTTGTAAAAATTGATGATATTAAAGGTCTACAAGTCTAAATGGACCTTGAAGATAAAATGCTAGGATAATAGGATGGGTAGGTAGTTGTTTGGGAAAATGTTTTCTGCTGATATAATATCCATCATGTTTGTGGCAGCCGATCAAAGAAGAAAAAATATGTGTCAAGTACCAGGCATCTGGCCTACTCCAAAGATTATTTTCTGATATTCTTGACACCTTCAAGAAGATGCCATCCCCATGTGGAACCACTATTAGCCACCTATAAATTTTTGACAAGCAAACAGGTGGCTAAATTTGTTTCTGAGTCTTCAAGAGATACATTTCCTTTGAAAACCTATCATTCTTGAAGCCTCCATGTGTTTTCTATCCTTTAGAGAGCCCTCATTTTTGTTTCCATGGAAGAAACCTATTGTTTTATGAAGAAATTGCTTTCAAAAGGCCTCCATTTCCCCTTTTTTTCACTCACAAAGAACTCCATTTTTCACCCTTATTTCCTTCTCAAAATTCCCATTTAACCTTCCATTTGACCTCTAAATCATTCTAAATCCCCTTTTTTAAACCATGTACTGCCCTTTATTTGGTTTAAAGATGCCTCTTTTCATTTACGGGAACCCCTCATTTGGCTTAAAAAAACCCTGTTTTTAGGCCTAAAATCACCCTTTTAACACTTTAGGGCTTAAGGCACTTTCGGATTAGCCCTTAGCCCCTTTCTCCGCATATAACCTAGTACACAGAACCAGGCATTAGCCCTCAGGCACTAATCGCAATCAGAGTTCCCTTTTTTTCGAATTTTCCTTTGTTCCTCAAATTCTCTGATGCGATGGACCATTTTCTCTGTCGGTCCGCGATTAGATCTCCACCGTCTATCTCTTCCGATCCGACGGCCAGTGCTAAATCACATAGCTCCATTGGCCCTTCGCTTCACTCATTAATCCAATTCTCCAATTTAATCCTGACCGTTGAACCCACAAGAACCAACGGCCAGGATTCAATCGCACCCCGCCCTTGGGTCCTCCGTCATTCCCCCTCCGATCCAATCTCGACCGTGTATCTCTGCCGATCCGACGGCCAACGCTCAATTGCATCGCACCAACACAACCTTCCCCTTTTTCTATCCCCCTCGATGTGCGATCACCAATTAGATCTCTGTTGTCCATCCCTTCAGATCTGACAGCTCTCCTTCTTCCTGCTCATTCGCTCATCCCTTCATCCTCCGTTTTCTCTTTTAAATCTCCACCGTCCGATCTGAAGATCCAATGGTCCACAATTAACCCAATGGTCCTATTTCACTCGTGCATATTACCTCCCATTGCAATTTTTTTTCACCGCCAATTCTTCTGCCCATCATCCGACGGCTGAGAATGCGTTTCGCATAATTTTTGCACCTGAAGTTTAATATTTTAAAATTACGCAATAAAAGTGGTTTCATGATTCCACGTGTTGATTCCAGATTGGATCGCGTTTCAAAAGTGAAAACCACCTACCCACCATTTGATCTCATGAAAAGCATGCCCTGTTTCTATTTTACTGCCTACCCTCCGCAACTGCAGCTTTTAATCCTGGCCGTTGATTATTTTGATCAAACGGCCCATTTCACATCGCATTTTTATTCATCCGCCATTCAAACAAATTTCCCATAAGATCTCCACCGTTGATCTCTTCCAATGATCCAATGGCCCACATTTAAATTTCTTCCACCCTCCCGGTCCCAGCGCCAAAATTCCCCCATTCCTCTCATTTTCGCCTTTACCCTTTGTATTTTCCCGGGCTTAAATTTTTTGCATTTTAACACTAAATTCATTTTCTCCGCCTAAATTTCCAAAGGACTTCATCAACGAACCTCCACCGTAAGATCATCGTTGATCGACCTAATCCAACGGCCCAGATATATTTTCATTCCCATCCCCTTTTCCATTCGTCCATCCCCTAAATACCTTATCGCGCAACCTCCATCGTCAATCACTGAGGATTATCCTAATCGGACAGTCTAGAACGCACCTCGCCTCCAACCTCCATCAGGCTCATTTTTCACCATTCCACCATGTTTTTCATCGTTTTTTCGCCTGCATCCACCATTTTCATCCCACGCCACCATTCCCTCGGCCCTCTAGAGAAATCCTCCTCCACTCCCATGGATTTTATAACAAGTTTATTATCTTTTGCAGGTTTGTACAGGCGGTAAAATCCCTCTGTCTTACACTTATATTCGGGGAAATTTAGAGTGCAGAGAGGCCCTTTTTCAAAGCTCGAGATCACAGGGAAATACACTGATGAGAAATTTGAAGACATATTTTATTAAAGGATCAGTGTTAAACCCTCATTCAAACCCTCCTGCGCCATTAAAGCCTGTAAATTCACAGAGACAGTCAATAGAAGCAGAAAAGAGTATCAATGAAGGAAATTGAGGGATTAAAAGCACATTATTGAAGATTTAATACCAATGATGCAGTGTTTAAGGGACGAAGATACAGATAAAGACCATGAAGATGATTAAAAGGCTTAATGAAGCCTAAAACACATGAAACAAGCCATATCTGTGTTTTAATATCAGCAGAACACTTTTTCTCCAAAAAGGACTAGCTACATCACTTCTACCATCTTCCATCGACCACCAGGACTATTATTACACTGACAGAGGCCTGAGGAACTATCAGGACAACAGTTATGGAATTATGGGAGACCTTGTAGACCTTCTAGCAACCTTACTTCAGTAAAACAGAGTACCATGTAGCCAGAGAACTTCAAAGCACATACTTGAGGTTATTGTCAACATGACAAGGACTTCAGAAACAACCTAAAGGGTACACATTGTCAATGCAGAGCCATTAAGCAGAGTGGGCATGAATACTTCTTCCACTATGTCTTAATGAATCATTTAAAGCTCACATCTACTACTACTGCTATTCATTGTCATATAAGAACTCCCGAAGGATACTTTGTAAAGGTTTTTTTTGGTTGATAGGGATTCTATTAGCTTCTAGAACTGTTATTGGGGGAAGTAGTTAGGTATTTTGTATTATTGTAGGCTGGGAAGAGAAGTCTGGATTGTAAAATCTATTAAGCTCAAAGTACGTGACTAGTTTTTCACATCAATTGAACAAGCCGATTTCACAGGATCCTGGTCTATATTACTGGTGATGTTTTACTTACTGCAATTGTCTCGTTTTCATATCTACCATGCCATCCATTATTCTCTGATAAGAATCAGTAATCTAGCTTAGGATATACTCTTGCATAGTACCCTAATTCTTCTTGCTCTTCTTATCTTTTATGTTTTCTGTTGATTTGTGTATCTAAGAGAAAATTCATATAATTTAACCAGTATAGAAGTTGGAACTATCCATGCTTACTGATGTATGAATTTAGAGTCTGTCTCTTAGATTCTCTTGTTGGGTTTCAGCTAAAAGAATTTGGAAACTGGGAGATTAGAGCTAAAACCTGTCTCACTAGGTGCCTCTTCCAACATATAACCTTTCTAAGATCCCTTTGAGTTAGCATCAAAGCATAGAAGGTTAAAATTCCTTCTCTAATCTTAGGCCTTGCTCTGTGTTTAATCTTTAATGTTTTCTACTTTCTGAAAGTGGTTATGAGGACTATTGGATTGTCTTCCTTAAGAGTATGCTGAAAGTAGGCCTGGATTTAAATGACATCTGACCTGATATTAAGCTACACTTTGTGTCTTTATTGAGAGTTTCCTCTGAGGTATGTCAAAGTAGGATAGTTTCAAAGCACTTACCTGATCTCAGGCTGCACTTAGGTTTCTTTTATTCTTTCACCTGTTCTTGATGTTCCATTCCACCATCTATCTAAAATATCCTTTATTATAGATGAATTGCCCTATGGAAACCCTTGGAGTGTTTTTATGCGAGTAATCCCCTTTCATGACTCCATAGCCCACTGGATGGGTACTTCTTTGACCTATCTTCCCATGCTGAAACATCCTTCTATTTAGCTCCTTTTCCATTTCCATAACCTTCTCAATCAATGATATCCAACAAAACAAACAATCAAATCAAAACCCTTGGCTTCATACCTAGCCTAATACCTCAATTTGAACCTTAAAGATATATCATTCTTTATATTTATAGAGATATCCCTCTCTGGATCTAGGAGGGCTAGATCCTAGGATCCCAAAGTGGTTTGATGTTGTCTTATCTTTTGGTCTTGCCAATCTGGCCAAAAAATAGGAACCACAACACTTGGCATCAGGCCAAAGTGTATATTATCATAGACAGCGCAGTTTATCTCCCTAATCTGTGTAATTTCTGAAGAGCAGAGTTGCAGGAGTTTTGGAGTTCTCTTAGAGGAGAGATGTCTAGTGGAAAGGATCCTTCCTTTCACTATGGTGATCCATGGATTGACCAACCAATCCATGTACCCTTTAGATATTATTTATTTTCTGATATATTTACTGTAGAATTTCTGAATACTACTGCATAATTGTGACTTAGATCTCAGATCTACTCACTGTTATCCATCATTTGCTGAAATCCCCAAGCGGAGTGTAATAAAGAAAATTTTTGGATTCCAGATCTGTTTTAGATCTATTTTTTCATGCAAGGATCTGTTTTAGATATGATTTATAATAAAATGAAGCTTCAGCCCCTGAAAATTACGCTGAATATTTTCCTGGTTAATCCCATGTGTTGCCGCACCTCAAACTGAGGGTTTATTCATGGAAATCTCCTGTATTTTTCATATATTTTGAATAAGAAATGAACCTAAGATGATTTATTAATTTTTATATCATATTACACATTTCATATTCATAAATCCACGCTGCATAAGCTTCAGAAAATTCTGCATAATCTAAGTCTTGGGAAATCAGGGTTTTAGAGCCTAGTTGGGGAAGGAGGAACTGTTTAATTGAGCTAGAATTATTTTCTTGAGCTGAAATTTTGATAATATGTCCCTCATAACCTAATATGAAATAACCTCCCACAATTTCCCTTAATTTTATGCATATTTCTGAATACATTCATTTTAGGGCCAAAATCACCTCTTTTACCCCATCTTTTGTCGGTAGAGTTAATATTCTTCTTGCTGCTGTACATGAAATTTATTTTAAGGTTTTCATAAAAAATTTCAGAGTTATTATCTCAATTTTAATCTATTTTTGTGTTTTATACTGTTGTAGCCCTTCATTGGGCAACTTTCTGAAGACAACTAGGTGTGGGAGACCTGTTTAACCCACCTAGAGTGATTTATTTTGAGCCTACTTATGTATTTCGGTCTTAGATACTATAATATAAGTGTTCCAAGGGATTTTATTGGTTTCATAAGCACACATCCTTGGAAAATTCATTTTTCAGGCCTGTTTTGCTGAGTAGTCCAAATTGGGAACATTACAACTGCTTTGACATCATTATTTTATTAGGCTGAAAAATGCTGATGATTACATATCATATCCACAGCAGATATATGTACAAAAACTTAGATCCATATCATATCTGTACACTAGAAAGGCTCCTCTTTCAGATCCCCTTGGGGTTTTCAGCAGAAAATGAAGTACATAGAGTAGATTTGAGATTATATGCAGCAGATTTGTAGATCTATTCAAAATTTCTGAAGCAGATGTAGGAGTATTTAGATCAGATCTTAATATGACATGGAATACATCAGAAATCCATGGATCACCACAGTGAGGGAAGATTCCCAACATTAGAGATCTCTCTCCCAAAATTTTGCCAAAAGACCTTACAACTTCTCACTTTCAAATAATGCAATATAGGAAGGTCAACTGTACTGTAGGCTCTAGCAATGGTTTGGCTTGATTCCAAGATCTGATAATGTGCTCCAATCATCCAATACTCTCTTACCAGGAGGATAGAAGACTCTCCTACTGAAAAGAGGCACTAGAATGTCCTAGATCTGAATAGATCTAGCCTCCACTTGCTACAAATTGAAAATACAATCACACCCTAAACAAGATATGAATTGTAGTTGAAAGGAGAAGCTTGGTCTAAAACCAGATAGTGGACTATGTAGTACAAACTCTTCCAAGAGCTACTCAATGGAAAGAGATGGAACTCCTAAACAGGAAATCCCAATGCTAAACAACATTTTCAATCTAGGATAAACAGCCAAGAAAGATATATGTATAAACAGACAATATATCAAAATATCATATCATGAACAACCTCATTATGCTGCCCTCCTCTTCCTTTTATAAGATCAAGAGCTTGTAAACCCTAAACTGCCTTCAATGATTTAGCTCCATTCACATGTGTAGCCTCCAACTTGAACTTTGTTGTCCTTCTAGGAGATTCATTGCATCTAGACAATGTTCTTGATTTTTTCCTGGTTGACTTGGTCAATTGATTCAGTCTCTTTCACACTCAAGTGTGCTTTATACAAATGGCCCAGATTTGGCCTTGTTCACATTGGGCATTGATTTATTCTTTTATTAGCAGTTTTATGAACCTCCTTTACACATTTATTTTTTTAAAAAAGAAAGAAAAACAAAATGAATATTCCTATTAGCTTAGGACTAATTAGGAATATTACAGTCCTCCCCTCCAAAATGTTGCTTGTCCTCAAGCAACTCATAAGGACTTTGCAAAATCTCCAATGGAATTGTCTCCTCCCAAGAATACAAGTTTGCCTTTGGTGAATGAACCAAAAATCTGTCATCATGAAGTAGTGGGACATACATAGAGATAATAATAGGTTTTCCATTAGCCTTATTAAGTCATGAGAGATGGTAAATATTGGGTGCTTCAACCCTCATGATAAACTTCAATCTCCATGCTATCATCCAAACAAAGTGAGCCATCCTTGCTAGCTCAAAGAAATAGTCACCAATCCCCACCATATGCAATGTGTAGGGGCTCCATGGCTGGAAATGAGAGATAAGAATACTCAACTCATGCTGTCTCTCCCTCCATTTATGATAAATATGGAGCTGATGATCCTGGGCTGTAATAATATAGTCCTCATGAAGACAAAAGAGACTTGGAACTTCATGATTCCCTTCATTTATTCTAGTGAGCCTCCTTGCCCAATATTCCATGCATATAGTGAATAAAGTATCTCCACCATATGTGCTCCAAAATAAACATGGAATAAGTGTCATATGATATATTGGATGGTGACAATAGTACTTACCTTGAGACCAGTGTTGTCCTTCTTCTTGCTGCCACAATTATAGTACAATAAGTGGCCATCCCACCATCTTCTTGCTGCCATAAGCTTCTCCAAATCTTGAAAATAATAGAGGATAATAGGTGTTGGCTGAATATGATTCAAGCAACACATGTCTTGCTCCAAATTATCCCAAGTGAGAGAATTCTTCCAATGACATAAGCCCAACATATGGCTTCTTGCATAAGAAAACAAATGATATAATGTAGTAGCCATACAATGTTCTATCCTCCTCTTGAAGCACGAATGAATATGGGAGATTTCATTCCCAAAGGACACACTCAACCAATGTGTAATCCCTCCTCTCATGTTCCCAACAAATATCAGAGCATCATCATCATCATGATATAAACAAGCTCTCTTATGCCACCTCATGAGAGAGATACATTTCCTCCCAAACCCAAGTACATACATGATCATGAGATACATTCCAAACAGAAATACATGTACATACATGAGACACATCCCATTCACAAGAAAATACATGGACATGAAATTTAACATGGGATTTCCAAACTCTCTTCTTGTCAAAAAAAGCAACCATGCCTTCTTCTTATGCATCCTTTCATTGAGATACAAGGCATGAGACAAGAAAATATGAAACCTTGGGTAGTACCCATACTCACCCAATCGTAGGACATCTCTTTCTTGCATCAAATATAGATGTGGTAAATGGTTCCCCACCACTTAATTTCTTCCCATACCACCTCACCATGGCTGAAAGTAAAAGATATACTTGGTGCCTTAGGAAAACACCCATCATGCTGCAAAATATCCCTTAGTCCATCAAGGGAGTCGCCATGTTCAGAAATAGTTTTGGCCCAAAGTTGGCCATGAATTTTATAAGGTATGACACTCCTCTTTGGAGTCATGGCCTGCATATATAATGTAAAAGAGTGCATATAATCAAAAAATAAAACATGATTTGCATAAGTATGCTCTTCACAAATAGTCCTCCTCCAACAAGTGGAGAGACACACAGATCTATCTTCTTCCTCAAGAGGAGAAGGGGAGGGCTAAACTAACTCTTCCATAGAGTTATATTTCTGCTCCATATTCATGTGATACATACATCTTTGATAATGTTGATATAAGTCTTCTTCAAAGCCTTCCCACACGAAACCATTTGAGATAATATGGTGTGTTCTAATGAAAACAGTGGGGTTAGAAAGCAAGATATCATAGGCTGCACATAGTAGTTGGTATTTGAGTTTTGAATCTTTAGCCAAATAGATTTTATCATGAAATTAAATGACTCCATCAACCACCTTATACCTCCTATCTTTCGTTTGCCAATCAAGAACCTTACATGTGAAGAGGTTCTTGGAATATTATACCAAGAGTTGGGACTCCCAATATGGATCTAGGCTCCTTAATAAAGACAACATTGTAGAGTTATGAAATGAAGTAGCTACCACATCATCTCTTCCCTCTTTGAAATGCTTAATACCAAAGTCACATGTGAGATTATTGAAGCTCCATCCTTGTTGCCTCCCTTGCAGCTAATCTTGTGCAAGACAAGATTGAAGAATAGGAAGATCAATATTCTTTTGAAAGATATCTCCCTTCCAAAATCTCCATAGTTTAGCCCATGAACACAAGAGTGTTGGTACCCTCTTGCTTTCTTTAGAAATATCCTTGGTATGGAGGGATATCATTTTCTGCCTCAAGTCTATGGAGTGGCCATTTGACATCATGATGATTTCATCATGGATCTTTGAATTCTTCTTTACCAACGCAAATAGATGAGTGAGAAATAGAAAAATAAATTTCAGAAAATTGTTCAGCTCTCCTTGGAATCCATCAATAGATCTCAATGCTGTGGTAGCTCCCCTCAAGGCTCCCTCCTTAGCCAAATTTTTCACCGATTCACAAAGTTGAGAGAACACTTTATTCTTCTTCTCATTAGGGGGTCTCCCTGGTGGAATTCCCCCATGTAAAGATACATCTCGATCTGAAGTAGATTGTATGGATGGCTGGACTGATGTGTCCCTTCCCTTGCTGCATATTTCAATATCCTTCTCATGAATAGAAACCCTTTGAAATAAATAAGGGTGCATGCTCCTCATCATAGGATGCTGATCCATCCTTCCTCCTCTTTCTTGGAGTAAGGTATCACTACCCAATAACACTGTCACATAATGCTCCTTGGGAATCACTTGCAAAGATACAGAAGCTCTTTCCCTTGAAACAATAACTTCATCTCCATCCCCATGTGGTAATGGGTCTTCTTTTGAAGTGACAATGTTGCTACTGTCTTCTTGTTCTTCCTTCTCATCAATATTTGAGAACACCTCATTATCAACAAGAGACCTTGGATCTTGGTCTTCTTTTGAAAGAGGAATCACCATGACTTCCTTTTGAGAATAAATCTCTTCATGCAATAGGGATCTTGCCCTTGGCAAGGTATCACACAGTTTTTTATCCCCTTCAATATAAATCTAAAGTGGAGTTTTCATAACAGATCTTTCCAACTAATGCAATGGTTTTGCATGCTCATGCTTTGCTAGCTTTTTCAAAGAAGTTTGAGTTTGTTTCTCATCAAATCTCTTCACCATTCTCCTAGTGAACTTAGCATAAGTAGATGCATTTTCATTCTTTAATGAAAAAGATTCAAATAAACACTAAGCATAAGCTTTACCTTTAAGATGCAGTGCTGCTACCTTAAGGGCTTCTTTTTCTGAAACTTGATGTAGATCCAAATATGAGTCTAGCTGATCTATCCATTCTTCGGTTGTGCATGTGGAGGATCCATCAAAGTTAGGAAGAAAGAATCTACCTCTTCTTCTTCTATTTTTGGATCTTCTCTCCTCCTTGAGCTGGCATAATTATTGGAAACTCAAGTTCTCCTTGATTTTCCAAGATTTAGATTCATACTCCTGAAGGTAATCACTCAAAGTGTCCTCCTTTGGTGCATCTTCTTCCCTCATTTCTCTTGTAGTAGATCTGGGCATAGAATAACGTTGTAGATCTGATGTAGCTAAGTGCTTGAAAATATAAGATGAATAATTGGGGTTTTCTTCATGTAAGGATCTTTTTGATGGACCTCCATGTCTTGCCCTCTTTATTTCTTTGATTTCTCCTTTAAGATCATGCAGAGTTTGGAACAGAGTTTTTGAGAACTCTTTCCCTTTTATTCTTCCAAATAAAGTGGTTACCCTTTTCTTTTTTGTCTTCAATGTAATAAATATTCTTCTTTTGTCTCTTCTCTCCTTGAAAAGACATATTGGCTTGAAGCTCACATGCTGAGCCAAAGATCATGCTTCGATACCACTGTAATATACCAAAAAGGGAACTGTCAGCAAGGCATGACTGGAAAACACATTTTCCAGTAATGGATACTACAGAAATGGAAAGGAACACTTGGATCCATTATATTTGACAATATAAGACCAAATTCCAAGATGGCATCATGAAAAAATATTTCTAGGTGGGTAAATAGATCTCCCCACACCTAGTATGGCTAGAAAATGCCCAATAAGGGACTGCAGCAAGACTGCTCAGAAAATAATGTAGTTTCAATAGAGTAAGAGTAAGAGGCCAATAAAATATCCTTCAACAATATTTACAGCATCAAAATAGATGTATAATGAAGCCCATGAGATGTATAGCTTAAAATATAAGACATATACAGAAGAAATGCCCTCAAAAGAGGTGTTACAACCACATTAATAATTGAAACTGCCTTGACATCGTTATTTTATTAGGCTAAAAATTGTTGATGATTACATATCAGATCTAGAGTAGATATATGTACAAAAATTTAGATCCATATCAGATCTGTACACTAGAAAGGCTCCTCTTTTAGATCCCCTTGGGGTTTTCAGCAAAAAATGAAGTACATAGAGTAGATCTGAGATTCTATGCAACAGATTTGCAAATCTATTCAGAATTTATGAAGCAGATGTAGGAGTATTCAGATCAGATCTGAATATGACATGGAATACATCATAAATCCATGGATCACCACAGTGAGGGAGGATTCCCAACACTAGAGATCTCTTGAAAGTCTGCCAAAAGACCCTACAACTTCTCACTTGCAAACAACGCAGTATAGGAAGGTTAACTGAACTGTAGGCTATAGCAATGGTTTGGCCTGATGCCAAGATATGATAATGTGCTCCAATCATCCAATACTCTCTTTCCAGGAGGATATAGGACTCTCCTACTGAAAAGAGGCACTATAATGTCCTATATATGAATAGATTTAGCCTCCACATGCTGCATATTGCAAAGAAAATCACACCCTAAACAGGAAATGAATTTTAGTTCAAAGGAGAAGCTTGGTCTCAAACCAGATAGTGGACTATGTAGTGCAAAATCTTCCAAGATCTACTCAATGGAAAGAGGTGGAACTCCTAAACAGGAAATCCCAATACTAAACAACATTTGCAATCTAGGCTAAACAGCCAAGAAATATATATGTATAAACAGACAATATATCAAAATATCATATCATGAACAACCTCATTATGCTGCCCTCCTCTTCCTTTTATAAGATCAAGAGCTTGTAAACCCTAAACCACCTTCAATAATTTAGCTCCATTCACATGTGTAGCCTCCAACTTGAACTGCATTGTCCCTCTAGGAGATTCATTGCATCTAGAAAATTTCATTGATTTGGTCCTGGTTGACTTGGTTAATTGATTCAGTCTCTTTCACACTCAAGTGTGCTTTATACAAATGGCCCAGATTTAGCCTTGTTCACATTGGGCATTGATTTATTCTTTTATCAGGAGTTTTATGGACCTCATTTACACATTTATTCTTTAAAAAAATAAAGAAAAACAAAATGAATATTCTCATTAGCTTGGGAATAATTAGGAATATTACACCATGAAATAGTCTTCAAGAGTTTCTTGTTCTTGAAACTCTTCATTTCCCACTGCTAAGAATGTAGGCATTATAGAGCGTTCGGAAACTTGTTTTTGTTGCACTGGTTGATCACTCCAGTGATGAGAAATGTCGGAGCCCTCACCATGTTGAAAACCTTTAGGGGATTCCTTGTATCTATCCATCCTCATATCCTTTATTTCTCTAGCAATGTCTTGCATAGCTTTGAGAATAATCTTAGGAAACTCCTTCTCTTCATCTTCTCCTCTTGATAAAGGGGTTTTACCCTTGTCTTATTTATCATTTATATAGTCAAACTTCTGGTGTCTTCTTCTTTGAAACCTATTCTCTCTATTAGTAAGAGGATATCCTTATTTAGATGACATATTGGCTTTTCAAGATGCATAGGTTGTGCCAAGATTATGTTGTGATACCACTATAATATTCCCAAATGGGAAAAGCAGGAATATAGTGAAAAATGTCGAAATAGCAGCATAAAACATAATATAAAAGAAAGAGGCCAATATGGAGACCTTTCATTCATCATAACAATAGCATATATATGTAAAACAATGGGCCACAAACCATAATAAAATATAGAACAAGCCTCCAATGGAAAAAACCCTCAAAGAGAGGTGTTGCTACTATATCAAAATGTCGGAGACACTACTACAACGCAATTTTAAAAGAACTACTACAGCAAATGAGTACAAAAAAGATGTGGGGCTGATATATGCCACAATATATGCAAAAATAGATATTTGGGCTCTATACAACCTCCGGAAAAGAACCCGAAAGGATCTCTGGGGAAAATGCCCAATAATACAAAATGAGCTGCAGCCATATGGCTGAAGGTAGGCTGCAATAAGAAACTAAAGAGTAAATGGTTGAAGTTGATATAATAATGACTGTTCTCTCCTCCAATGAATCCTCTGTGTTAGTATGAATCTTTTGTCGGAAAAAGACCACTTTAGCTACACTTAACAAATAGCCCTAACATCAATTATGGCTGCCAATATCTTCAAATCTGCAGTTAGTTGATCAAGAAAAAGCTGCACAAATCCAAATCTATGCATAAAAAGACATTAAGAAGTGAAAATGAATTTTTGCTCCATGCATCCAATAGACAAGACAAGAACAATATTTTTGAAAGAATTTTTTATATTAAAGGGAACCTGAGAGGAAAACAAGAAAGGTGTTTCCGATTCTCCTCAATGGGATGGGTTCTTGAAAGTCCTCAGGACTTCAGATCTAGAGTTTCGCTCTCTTGTTGGTGTAGAAAACCCAGACAAACATAGAACTCAAAGGGAGCTCACAAAGAAAATAATGGAGAATGTGACAATGATAATGACTCAAATTCAGACCAAGAGTATAGATCCAGAGTGATCTAATATGCAATGAAAAGGTGACAAATGAATGGGAAAACCCTTCTATTTATAACAAAATATTAGGGTAGTCTAGAACTTGGTGCATGAATAAAATATTATTAACCAAATTCTAGAACCACCTTTTAGGAATATTTTATTATATTTGTTGGAGGGAAAAGGATCTTAACTTGGGTCAAATCCTCTATTTATAAATAATAAATAGATAAATGGTTTATTTATTATTTTAAGGAAATGGTGGAAATATAATTAAATAAATAATGATTTATTTAATTATTTATAAATGATTTAGTTAAATTTAACTAGGAATATTATTTAAATAAGGATTAAATAACTTATTCCTAGGAAATAATCAAATAAATAAGGATTTATTTAATTGATTTCCTTGTTTTGGGTTAAATATGACTAGGAATAATAATTAAATTGATGTTTAACTAATTATTCTTTGAGGAAATATAAACAAATATAGATTTGTTTATTATTTCCTTTTGGGGTTTCCTGTTTAGACCATAAACAACTTAACAAAGGTGTTTTACTAAGTTATTTCACATAGTGAAAGCAATTTTACTTAGGGTAAAATTGGTCTTACATGGTGTACTTGGGTCCATCTAATGATAATAGGTTAGATGACCAAAAAATGGTGTAACAGATTGCCCCCCAGTGTGCAAGTGTTAGGGGAAAATCGTATGACCGAAGTACGTTGTAAGAACTCAATCACCAGACATCAAGAGGGAAGTCAAAGAGAGAAATGTAAGGTAGTTGAATGTGCTAAAGGACTAGACCCTGAGGAGACGAGACTTACAGGTGCAACAAGTCTCTTTTTAGGAGATGGTACCTGTGCTAAAGGTGGCAGGGGGGGCATACCTATGCCCACCGAGACAAAGTACAAAATAATAGTGTGTCCAGTAAACAAGGAACCGAACTATAAAGTACATGCTGGCATAAACACGAGCCATATAAAATATGGAATGATGAATCCCACATGCATGCTATGACTGGGATAACAACCAGGACTATTACAATAATATTTGAGTACATGAAATAAAAATACAACCCAAATGCCCCCTATAACCGGGGAAGGGCTCGCAAAATTTGACTTATACATGCAAATCAAAGAGGTGTTGCAAGCGGTTAAGGCTGAAATTATCAAATATATGGAGCTGCATCAAAGGATGGAATGAAGAGGTCATCTGGGCATTTGGGGGGCTACCTGCAGGGCCACCCCCTCATGAGGGTTGAGGCATCTCACACACACCCGGGAATCACCAATACCTGTTGCTACATCACTGGACCATCAAGTATACAGATCTCGACCATGGTGAAAAGAGCTGGAGCTGAGAAACAATCAAGTCAAAGGGTAATGAGAAATCTCTTTGCTTGATGTGAGGCACCGAACAAGTGTAGAAGTTGGAACCAAGGTACACCACCCTCTAGACCTGTCTTCTAGATTGAATGAGCTGATGTCGACAAAAGGAGGTCCACCATAGGTGAGGAAATAAGGGATCCTCAACTAAGGCATGAGAGAAAATAGTAGAGCGACTGACAGACTGACACTAATGATGATGATGAAATGGGGGATACTGAGTAGCGGATGGATGACTTCCCTTGTTAGAGCATAAAGGGCATGGATGACTTGGCAGCGACTGACACAATATCAGGAGGGATAGGGGACAGTGGGACTGAATGCCATCATGTGCGACATGAGATAGGGACCAGGAAATGAAGGATGGAGGACTATAGCAGGGTACAAAGGGACTCAGGATAGACTCCATGAATGCAATGATGACTCAACTCGGATGCTCTAAACAAGGGCGACGCGATGGTGCTGCCACACAGTAAAGGGCCAATGGGGGACCATAAAAACATGAGTACAAGAGGGTAGCTCATGATGAAAATCAACATGAACAAGGACAAGTATGGAGGCAAAGTGGTGCCCAAATACAAGTGTTGTAAGTGAAGAAATCCGATTTGAAGGAGAAGTGAATAGAACCTTTGTGGGGAAAATGTGTCCTGGTGAAGTATCAAATCATGAAAAACTAACAGATACCCATTTGAGTTCTCGGTGAGAGCTTTCCAACGGTACAGACGGGGTGTCAAACGGGGATACGGTTTGGTCGCAGCGGGCGAAAGAAAAATCAGGGGTTTTTCTTCTAATAAGGCATTTTCCATCCAAATGCATTCATTTGCTTGTGTAGCTGTGGTGAATATAGAGAGGAGAGGAGGCCTTAAATCTTGTGGCGATCGTAGCAGAAAAACCAACCGTTGGAATCGAGATCTGTCAGTTGCAGGTAAGAGGCCTAATCCTACTCTTTGTTTTTTATGGATTAAAATTTCAGATTAGGTTCCCAAATCTTAGGAACATCCCCTCCCTCATATTTACGGTCGAGTCGCACTTTTTGGGCCAAAAATTGTGACCTGGGAAGTAGGTTTTGGCCTGAAAAGTGCGACCTGTCCCAGGATTTGGCCAAAAAGTGTGACCTGTCAGATGAAGCTGATTTCAGTGCTGTTGTGGGCAGGGAGTCAGGTTTTGTATAATTGAATGCAGTTTTTCCTATCTATACTGAAAAAGATGATGTTTTTGTGCAGAGATGGCAGATATACGGATCAAGTGGAGAGAGAGAGACCTGGGTACATTATGTTCAAAAATCAAAGCGAATCAGGGTGTCCGTTGTGCATTGGCCAGGTTTGGGGTTCTGAAATTTGTGGAGAACCCTCTAATGAGAGCTGGGGAGCCCTTGTTGGCCCGGATTGTCAGTTATTGGGATCCAGATCATGAGGTCTTTATAGTGCAGGTGCACAGGATTGAGCTGACAGTCCAGGATCTGTATTTCCTGACTTGTCTCCCACCATTAGGGATGGTGGGAAATACACAACCAGTGTTACCGCAGGGGCGTAACATCATGGAGTTTGTAGAGCGACATTGTTGACCAAGCCTCCGAGTCAAAGGGATTCGGATATTGATTGGGGATATAGAGAGGTTAGAGACCCGTGCAGTGGCGGCAGCAGTGTTGCAGATCCTGGGCAGCCAGGCGCTCCATCACATCACTGGAGGGCAGATGATGATTATAGAAAGTGTGTTGAGTGGGACCTACTATGGGTGGGCCCAGATGATGTTGGTGTCGTTGAAACGACAACTGTCGCTTTGCAAGCAGCAAGTGAACCATGATTGCGCTTATGGGACTATATTGTGCTCCTTCCTTTTTGAGAAGATCCTGACCTTGTGACCTCGTGTACAGCTACCTAATGGGGGTCCGAGAGAACCCAGGATGCGTCGATGGGGATGACTACTATGCAGAGGAGGAGGGGTGGTCGGACGGGTGTTCTGACCAGAGTTATTTGCCCATTGGGATCAGAAGTCGTTGTACATAGACGACTATCCGTATAGTGGGATGAGTTATTGGGGAGATCTGGACTTTTCGCTTCCGCCTGGTCGAGTATGGGGGCCCGATGGTAAGTGAAAAGTAACTAATCTTTTACGTGCTTGTTAAAGTTTGTGAATATTATTTATGGTACTGATCCTTATACTTTTGGTATGCAGATATAGCTTCGGTGAAACCGGCCGGATATATGGGATGACCCGTAGTAGCAGGAACTACAGGTGCTAGTGGATCGAGAATGGCACAGAATGAGGATATGACCACTCTCCTGGAGGACATCTGTCGTAGATGTGAGTGGCTATTGACTGGTGTTTCAAAGCGAGGTTGGCAAGACTTAGATGAATAGTACATAGAGCTATGTATTGGGCTACCCTCGGAATGGCTAGGTGTCATGCGGCGCATGGCGATGGCCAGTCAGACTGTGTTTGATCTACGAGCTGCGGGAGCAGAGGCATTGGCTCGGGATCCTCCAGAGAGTGATTAGATGTAGGGCAGGTGGTGCCCCCTTGTGTGTATGTAGGGGCAAGTGGTTCCCCCCAGTTTTGAGTTTTGTTTTTTGTAACATGCTATGGGCATGTTAGATGTATTAGAGTAGATGGACTCTAAAAACATGTTATATGATATATATTATGAATATGCATTGTGTTGATGATTTGAAATGTTATTGTCTTGTGTGTGATAAATTCCAGTCTAGAACACCGTTTGCAATGCTATCTACGTAGTGATTTTTTTCCTTTAGGTACATGATTGAAAGTAATGAATCTAAATTCACGTATCAAAATTTTCACTCGTAAATATCTTCTAAACAGGATAGGGTTATGCACACGATAGACACCATTGAGTTGTAAGACAAGAAGCGGGGAATCTAAATGAACGTGCAGATGGAGGATGCGATGAGAGAGGGCATCAGCTAAGAGGCCACGTACTGCATCATATTTGGCCTAATTATTGGTGGCATTACCAATGCAGACCCCATTAGAAAGAACGAGGGTATGCAAGGGGGTAAAGATGGCCCAAGCTGCCGAGGCTAGATTCCGAGAATAATGACTTGCCCCATCGACATAGCCAATATAATGTGTGGACGGGAGGTCTTGCGAAATAGTGCCACAAGACAAGAAATGGGAAGAGGAAGAATAATGATGGCGGCGTGAGTGAAGGGTAGACATCAAATTACAACTATGGGAGGTAGTAGTCTAGATAGGATGGCTATGACTCATAGACCGACTAGAGAGTGATGCATGAGGGCTATGGGAGGAATAGCTGGAGCTCATGCTATGGAGAACATCATAAGTACGAATGGTATCATCCTGGTTATGGGTGGGAAAGAAAAGGTCGGGAAAACCAAATGACACTGCAAAGCTACCTAAATCATCAGCATGGGAAGAAAGGCTCACATACGGATCATCATGGGGGATGACAGAAGAACAAGTAAAAAGATGGTCAAATGATGTGGATCCCAAGAATGTTGCTGAAGGGAGATCAAGCAAAACAGACGGAGGGGATTCAGAGGGAATGTACTATGAGGGTCGCGCAGATGATGACAGGTATAGGAGGGGGGCAGCAGGTTCCGTCATCTCAACATCAGGTGGAGGAATGTTAATGGTAGCAGGAGGATTATCGAGTTGGCCTGACGCATACTGCGTGAGGATGGGAGAGGCGGATTGATTTTGTTCAATCTCATAATTGTGAATGACCTCTAAAGAGGCTCAGTAATGCGTGAGGTGAGGACAATGGTGAGAATAATGACCATGGACACCACACAGAGCATAGGGTTTGTTGGTGCGAAGAGTCTTTGGGTTCTTGGCTGTGGACGTGGAAGAAACGGAGGATTCAGGGATTGTAGACTCAGGGAACGCGTCTTTAACCATGGGTTTGATACAGGGCAACTCAGGACAAGTATGGGTGGCATGACCGACACCATCACACAAGGCACAAGGCTTGGCAAGTGAAGGATGGGTAGGGTCAATCGGGGTGGCCTTGTCTTTGGATGCCCCCTTGCAAGCTTTTCCTTTCTTTCTCGTAGCTGTCACAGTAGGAGAATGGTCTTGTTGAGGTGTTGGTGACACTGTAGTGATGGAAGAAGCTAAGGGAATTGGTTGAACCAGTGTCAAAGCAAGGTATGGTTTGAAGTGACTGGGTGGGGTAGCGGTTGGAGTGTCAAGGTACCGGACGGGTATGCCCAGGGTTAAATTAGGGAGGGAGAGAGTGGTCATGATGGGGACTGAATAAACTCCGGGAGGGGGAGCAAGGAAAGGTATCTGACCAGCAAGGTAATGACCAGGAGGGATGGATCCAAGAAGGTGGAGACCTGGTGGGACCAATACTGGAGGATAAAGGGGCTCTTGGGCACCAACAGTAGAAGAAGGGCTGGAAGGAAGGGGTCCGGCTGGCTGGGGCAAAGGGCTAGGAGCAGGTTGCGGCGGGTGAGGTTGAGGTTGCTAACTATTCGAGGCATGCCTCTTAAGGTCAGCCTGAGACTATTGCATCATGCAAACATTCGCTAAGTTGGGATCAGAGACAAGAGGAGGAGGAAGACCAGGGAAGGTTCCAAGAAAGGAGGAGTCTTTGTAGATGCCGAGGGAGACACTAGTCAAAGAATCGACGGTTTGCTTATTGGCTACGGAAGAGATGGTTGACTCAGGGGAGGTCTGAGATTTTGGCTCATGATATGTCAACTGGTCAATGGTGACTATCTTTCCATTATGAGGGAAAAAAAACTTGCGGTGGACTGCAGATGGGACAGCAGACATGGCATAGGTGTAGCTACGCCCCAAAAGAATGTTATAATCAATAGGGGCGTCGATGACTTCAACGTCAACGCAAACAGTCTTTCCCGCAAGAGTGATAGGACAATTACAAAATAGGCCAATGGGCTGGGAGGCATGGCCATCCCATGCATGAAGGGTGATGGTGGAAGGGGCCATCTCAAGAGATCTAATTTGTTTCCAAACTGAGGTAGACATCACACAGGTGGATGCCCCCTCATCAATAATACACCGAGCGACGTTGGCATTCCAGATTTTGACTGGGATTTGGAAAGCAAAGGAAGCAGGAAGGGGAGGATGGTCTGACTGACGGGCATAGAAAACAATCAATTGGTCATCAGCAGGATCTACAACGCCCATGGCAGATAGTAAAGCCTTCCTTTGAGAAGGAAACGACTGGAGGAGTTCCAGTGTTGAAATGGCAGCAGGAGATTGTGCGAAATCATCTACTATGTTATACGAATGGGCATCTCGACCAAAAGCATAATTTCGGCGTAATGGGCCCTTAGGAATCTTGGTATGAACCTCATCTTTGGGTTGAGGGATCTACAAGGGACCATTGGGTGTCAACAGAGGCTCTGTAGGACCTGAAGATGGCAACTCGGGGACAAACGGAGCGGGAGGCGTGGAGTACTGACGAGACCAAGTTTGAAGGTTAAGGTTGACGGTGAGGGGTGGGTCAGAGTTCATCATGAGAATCTGGTAATCAGAGGAACTAGAAGGGGAAGGGTGAGTGGTTACCATTGCATGAGGTGGTTGGGTAGCCATGAATAATTGTTGAGGGAAAGGGTCGGTAAACACAAACGGTTGAGAAATAGCCGCATTGGAGGGAATAGTAGGGGAATCATGCTGTCCTCGCAATGTGGTCTGCAACTCCCACATCTGCCGCATCTATAGTAATAGGGGACAATCATGAGTGTAATGACCGTAAAAACCGCAACACGAACAAGGCTTATTGGTGCGAAGATGCCTATCCGGCTTGGGCTGAGAGCCTTGTTGCTGGTTAGCAGTGGTAGAATCAAGACTTGAAAGATTGGATCCACGATTACCAGGGGTAGATTTATTTTTATTGCCTTTCCTCTTTCTTTGAGAAGAAGGAGGATTAGTCGCACCCTGCTGTGCAAATACTTGCCCTGGAGGGGGTAGTATTTATTGTTGCGGGGGTTGAGAAGGCGAGGGAGGTGGAGGTCCAAATGTTGGAGGAGATGGGACACCAGGCTGTGGGTAAGGATAATGGTTAGGATGGGCAACATTGAGGTAAGCAGGAGGTTGGGAAAAAGGAGGAGGCATGCCATATCTTGGATACATGCTACCTAGAGGGGGAAAAGTGATGGAGGTGCTGGTACCAGTGTCTTATCGGAGAGGGAGCTGGAAATAAGATAAGAAGGCTTGGGCAATGGTCACAAAGGTGGTATGGGAAGAGGAGATTTGATCAACCTACCATTTAGAAGCTTCGCCTGTAAGCGTGCGTTGGAACAATCTAAGATGGACAGAATCATCAGTAATGGAATTGGAGGAACACCACATGTGGAAAGATCAGATATGGTTGGAGGGATCTTCACTATCAAGGCCTTCGAACTTGGGAATGTCAGAGGGGAGCTTGGTTGGCATAGCAGGCCAACTAACATCGTGGCGGATAGGATCGTTTATCAACTGATTGAAATCAGGGAGACTAAGACCTGCCATATAAGGGATCAAAGGGACAGTCGAGGTAGTTCCTGTGGTGGTTTCGCTAGTAACAGACCCAGCAGTAGGATCGGGGTTGCTGCTAGCGTTAGGCCTTGAACTAGACATGGTGAAGGTAACAGGGGGAGAACCAGAAGTAGGGGGAGAACCCAAAGAATCAGAAGAAGAGTCGGAGTGCGGACTCGGGGGAGGAATAACTCGACGGCGGTGGGAAGGAGTAAGTTGACCAACCGAAAACTCAGGGTGAAGGCCAAGAAGTCTCCCGGACAAATGCCTTGGAGGCACAATGATGACGGCACAAAGGGAAGAAGAAGGACCAACAAAGGCAGGGAGGTGCACAATCAAATGACGACGATGTCGAAACAAGGGCAAAGAGGTGCAGTGTCAATTGATTTTAAAGTCTTTACCTAGCGGTGTTAACCAGGCTCTTCTTCACTTAGGGTCAGTGTGTGGCGTGTGTTAATTTTAATTTTTAAACCCAGACGTTTTGAGAGTAAAATAAAAAGTGTGTTGCGTAACTGAAAATAAATCTACAGAGAACGGTAGATAAGGCTGAAATAACAGAAAATTAACAACTAAAAATGCATCGATCTAACCCAGGAAGGCGGGTCTCTAAAAAATAGTCTAAAAGAGGGAAAAAATCTAATCAAAACACACAAAAAAGAGGCCAATAGATCTAAGGTCGAGAGGGACAAGGATCTAAAGGAGAAATCTGCTGAAAAGAGGTGCAGAAAACAACAAAAAGTCAAAGGCAAGGTTGCTGCAACAAAGGAGGAAATTAGCTAAAGGTAGAAGGGACAAGGAGGTGACCCTAGAGGCAAACCCAAACAAAACTATATGAGGTGATTTGAAAGGGAGAAGAGTTGATCTAAAATGGATCTGAAAATGAGGTATCAGATCTGAAAAGAAGAAGGTTGAAACTCTGAAAATTCAGACGTCTGAACCAGCTAACACTCTTCCACAAAAAGTGGAGGGTAATAAAGCCCTAAGGGGCGATATTCCCACTTATTTGAGTAAAACAGATTAGAAACAGGTCTAAACAGGCAGAGACAGAGGCTGGGAAACCTTGAGAGAAGCTTCAGTCAAACCCAGGAAAATTGCTGAAAAAGTGCAAAAAAAAGTGCAGGTCGCAGGTTCTGACCTGTTTTCATTCCAGGTCGCAGTTTTGGGGCAAAAAAGTGTGTCCTCGAGGCCAAGTCACAAGGTCTAGGCCGATAAGTGTGACTTGCAGATCCGGGTCTCTCGGCGGCAGATTTCAGAAAAAGTTGTCGTCTCAGCTGCAGCTGATGTCTGTCACCTGTGCAATAGGGACAGAAACACACGGAAGTTAAAAATTTTAATGTTTGAGGATTTTTGAGGTGAAAATCACCATAAAAATAGAAAAACCAAAAACTGAAGAGAAACCCTAGGGTCTCAAATAGCTGGATATGCAGGAATATATAAAACGACAGCGGTCGCAAAAGAAAACCCATGTGGAGTCGCCAATTGTTAGTATGAATCTTTTATCGAAAAAAGACCACTTTAGCTACGCATAACAAATAGCCCTAACATCAATTATGGCTGCCAATATATTCAAATCTACAGTTAGTTGATCAAGACAAAGCTGCACAAATCTAGATCTATGCATAAAAAGACATTAAGCAGTGAAAATGAAGTTTTGCTCCATGCATCCAATAGACAAGACAAGAACAATATTTTTGAAAGAATTTTTTATATTAAAGGGCATCTGAGAGGAAAACAAGAAAGGTGTTTCCGATTCTCCTCAATGGGATGGGTTCTTGAAAGTCCTCAG
Source organism: Pinus albicaulis (assembly GCA_034641835.2). Taxonomy (NCBI): domain Eukaryota; kingdom Viridiplantae; phylum Streptophyta; class Pinopsida; order Pinales; family Pinaceae; genus Pinus; species Pinus albicaulis. The sequence continues at coordinate 1,433,986,104 of CM076584.1, forward strand.
CACTTCAGATCTAGAATTTCTCTCTCTTGTTGGTGTAGAAAACCCAGATAAACATAGAACTCAAAGGGAGCTCACAAAGCAAATAATGGAGAATGTGACAATGATAATGGCTCAAAGTTAGACCAAGAGTATAGATCCAGAGTGATCTAATATGAAATGAAAAGGTGACAAATGAATGGGAAAACCCTTCTATTTATAACAAAATATTAGGGTAGTCTAGAACTTGGTGCATGAATAAAATATTATTAACCAAATTCTAGAACCACCTTTTAGGAATATTTTATTATATTTTTTGGAGGGAAAAGGATTTTTGACTTGGGTCAAATCCTTTATTTATAAATAATAAATAAATAAATGATTTATTTATTATTTTAAGGAAATGGTGGAAATACAATTAAATAAATAATGATTTATTTAATTATTTATAAATGATTTAGTCAAATTTAACTAGGAATATTATTTAAATAAGGATTAAATAACTTATTCCTAGGAAATAATCAAATAAATAAGGATTTATTTAATTGATTTCCTTGTTTTGGGTTAAATATGACCAGGAATAATAATTAGATTGATGTTTAACCAATTATTCCTTTAGGAAATATAAACAAATATAGATTTGTTTATTATTTCCTTTTGGGGTTTCCTGTTTAGACCATAAACAACTTAATAAAGGTGTTTTACTAAGTTATTTCACATAGTGAAAAAATTTTTACTTAGGGTAAAATTGGTCTTACATGGTGTACTTGGGTCCATCTAATGATAATAGGTTATATGAACAAAAAATGGTGTAACACTCTGGATGAAAGGTTGGCCCTTTCACTAGAGAAAACACCTCCCAAATCACCTATTGCAGAAACCCCTGCAACTCCTCCCTAAAATAATGCAGATCCAGATTGATACCACGCTGTAGGGGATAAACATACTATGGCTTGATGCCAAATGTGTCAAATAAGCTTCAGTGCCTTCTTTACTAGCCTCCAAAGAGAAAGGACCTCCCTCCAATGATATCTAGCTCATAAATATCCCAAATCAAACTCCACAACTTCTGTCCTACAACGCAAACACAAATCCTCAACAGGAAATGAATTGTACATTAAGACTGAAGCCTTGGCCAAATGCTTGATAGTGGAATGTAGTGAAAAATCTTCCAAGAGGCCTCTCAAGGAAAGAGGTGGGATTCCCAACCAGGAACACCCAGTGCTAACAACACTTGCAATCTTAGCTAAATAGCCAAAAAAATCTATATTTCTAAATAGACCATATATTTAGAAATATCATATACCAATACATAATGAATATGGCTGCCATCCTCTTCCTTTCATAAGAAATGAGTTTCCAAACCCTAAGCCCATTCATTTATGACACTACTTCCATGCAAAGTGTCTCCATCTAAAACTGCGATGTCTTTCATTGAATGCCACTACTCCATGAGAACGTTGTTGATTTGGTCAAAGTTGACCCAGTCAAGGTGTTGCAACCCCTTTTCACACCTAAGGGTGCTCAATTAAGCTGCCAAGATGTCTTCTTTTCAAATTGGCATTGATTTATTCATTATTAAGGAGACTTATGGACCTCCATTGTCCTCTTATTCATAAAACAATACAACAAAACAAAAATTAATATTCCAACTAGCTCATGGCTAATTGGGAATATTACACGGTGTTTAAAGTGTTTGCAATAAGAGTTTAAGATAACATCGGAAAGGGTTTAACGCATATCGCAGCCCGCATGAATTAATAGATTTTAAGTTTTTTACGCTTGTAAGCTATGAAAATTGTGATGGGAGCTAAGGAATGAAAGCGGAAAAGAAAATAAAAATTTATTTCCTAATGTTTTTTTTACTTAGACTAAAAATTAAACAAAATAAATTTCCTATTTATTTTTAAAGGGTCCCCATCTAGTAAAAATAAATAGGGGTTGTTGTATAGAAAAACAAATCACAAATTTTATAAGATATGGATATGTGATGATCCTTTACAATCCTTCTCTAATTACACTATGTGTGATTGTTTCTTGCAGAAAATAAACAATGTGGAGATGATGGGACGCTTACACTTTGCCCAGCTAGACTAAGTTTTGCACTATAGGGAGATGGAAAATTATCTTAAAAAAATTTCATATGCATACCAAGGCTCACCAAGAGGTGCAAGGGTGGCAGAGAATACTTCCCTTCTTTTCGATATTTTGGTCCTGGTCCCAAATCCTAATGCAAAAAATTTGAAAAAACAAAAACTAGCTAAATATATGTGGATGTATGGGCCACTTACTTTCTGCTAATTATCTGATGTGTTTGGTGTATTTTACCATCAAATAGTTTTTTCAGATAACATTTTTGGATTAAATACCACTTACACACCCCTACTTTAACTATGTGAATTTGCGATGATAAAAAACTAAAATTAAAACAAACTATTCGCTAAGTTAAACTTTAGCAAAAAGTGTCCTCACCAATCATGAAACACCAAAACACAGTGATGGAAAATTTCTTATGGGTTTCAAATCACCTTACAACTGCAAAAAATGAGAAAAAGAAGTAAAAAATGTGCTCACTATCTTCCGCGTGGCTTATTTTCACACAGGCACGTAGTTCGCACATTTGTCTGGGCTGAACGCATGCGAATTTACAGTGTCTAGAAACTCTGCCTTCTCTAAGAAAAATTTAACACTGATGTTGATTGAAAAGTGTTGAGGGGAAGTAGGAGTGATCTTGTAGCAAGTATGGGAAGGGGAAAGGACCTGCAATAAAAAACCACTAGATTAAGAGCAATAAAGAAGTGGAGTCGCCATTCCTGTTGTAGTGTATTCAATGCATGGGCAGACGAAATAAATTGTGCTTGATAGGGGAAGATGATTTCCTACAAGCAAGTAACAGGTCAATTGGTTTGTTAGATTGCTAGTGGAAAAACATAACATGTATTAAACTAAGTACATAACATAGCATGATACAATAAAGAAGAAATAAGAAACAAAATAATCATGTACAATAACAAGCTCAATCGAGTCAAACACACTAATAATCCAAACAGAGAACTCTTCCCCTCTAATTAGATGTTGATGGTATAAGAGAATAGGATGATAAATCACATGCAATTAATCCTTAGAGCTATGGAGCTCTAATATTCAAGGCAAGGGGGTCTCTTCCTTTTAAGCTTCTTACAAGCCTCTCTCTCTCCTTGATGGATGGTAGAATAATGGACACTTGGTGAACTTCTTCTCTTGGATTGAGGTGTTGGATGGCAAACAGTTGAATCCTTCCACTTCTTGCTACTTGGACAACACAATTTTTATTTTCTCTCAAGAAATTTGGCTAGCATAGCAATTTTTTATCATATTCTTCTTCCCATGGTAGTCTTTTACAGGAAAATTTCAAATTTTCCCTCCCTCTCTTGGTACAAGGTGGATGTTGACACAAGAGTGGGAGGTTGATTCCTTTGCGTTTTGCACTTAAGGCCTCAATGTGGCTCCAAGGAAGCTATACTTCGTTATATTGAGTGGGAATATTCTCCTTCAAGTGTGCTAAGTGGTCCTGGATGGTGACTTTCCACACACCCAGGACCGCGCGACTATTTGAGGGATAGACGTGATGATCTTCGCTACTATCGAATAAAAGGCCACATGGATCGCTTAGGGTCAGTGCTTTCTGTGTGCTATTTGATAAATTTGCCTACTTGACTGTAGGAAAAGTTAAATTTTTCATATCCTGTAATGTCTTCCTTCCCTATAAATCCTTATTTGTACCTTCTTCTTGACATTTCCTAATGTCTTTTGCTTGTATGCTTTTCTAGTGATAACAAGGACCATTCATCATTGCAGAAGTCAAGGGAAATAACACTTTTATTTTATAGAATATGGAAGGAATATATTCTACATTTATTTTCAATGGACAATATCTTAAACATTACATTCAGTATTGAAATTTCTCACAAATAGGATTCACTTTACATCACCGGTTTGTCGCTAAAATTTGTTATCAATGTGATTTTTATAGCAAAGACTACATAGCCCGAGGAGAAGGCACATGGATATTATTTTTCTTTGTATCCAACAGGGAGAAACTATCCCTAGATGGAGCCAATTTTTTAACCCTTTTGTATCATGCAAATTTTATTTTTGTTGAAAAAGAAAAAATATAGAAAAAAAATAAAGAAAGAAAAGAAAAATAAAATAAAAAGGGGATAAAAGAAAATAAATGTGAAAGAAAAAGAAAAATAAAAAGTTTAAAATATATATATATATATATATATATATATATATATGAAAATTCCCCTATAAGTGTGCAAGCCAAAATGCCACTTCAAAAAGAAAAAAAAAGAAGAAAAAAAAATAGATTAAAATTTTGATTTTTGCTTTCACCTATGGCTTGAGTTATTATATGACAAATTTTGTTTTTCGTTTTCACACTAGGTACCAAGAAAAAATATACAACCCAGATCACTCCTGCTAGGATCAATGACGGGAGGATATTTTTGGACCCCCCGCACCCACACCGCACTATCGATGGGTAACCAGGGGAGGGGGGGGGGGGGGCAAAAACTGGTTCCATTTAAAACCTCGTGTGCAAAGCAACGTGTCACTCTTACAAGTTTTTCAAGGGTTCCTTGTCCAAAACCTCTTCATCGTCAACACCTGGTACCCCCCCCCCTCTTGAAAAACCACTTATCCTTTCATCCTCCAACCAACGCTTCTACCACCCATTTCATCCCACAATATTTTGCCACTTGTCCACACCTTCACCCTGTATGTCAGCGCCATCAATGTCAGTGTCACCCATGCCAGCCAACCATTGTAAATTTTAAACTCTCACCAATGACCATTTATTAGTTAACGTCTCATGCTCCTGAAAATTGTATCTTTCTTATTAGGAATTTGGCTTTTGTGAACCATAAAATGTCTATAAGAACCTTCGGTGAAAACCACATGTAAGAAACTTTCGATATCTTTATTTTTATTTCTTTGCTCCATCACCATTATAAATCTATCATAAGAGTCTTCCATTGTTTCTTTTCATTCACGCATTCTTGTAGGACACGGTCAAGGTGATCAAGCAACTGAATACTTATAGTCACCCTTTCTCAAGAATTCAAGCCGATTTATTTCCTATGTAACCCATTATTGGTTGAGGGGTCTTGACCCAGGTTCAGATTTGAGGTTAAATAAAAAATTTCTGTACTACTGGCCCTTTCGGAAATGACCCACTTGTGTAGGTCAAGGTCTCACTTGAAGTAGTATGGGAGGGTGCTGGAACTAGGTTTCCACACCCTGAGAGAGAGAGATTTAAGGAAGTGGGTACCTTTAGATCTAAAAAGGCCTACGTTGAGAAAGCCCTAACTAGATACCCTTAACAATATACGTAACAGAATAACTTGCGCGAAGCCCGTAACTTATAATGTAATCAATTAACAAGAGCAATGTGACTAAACATCACTAGAACTATGCATTCATTATTCGTTAAAGCATCACATCCATGTGCGTAATCAATTAGCTAGCAGTATTCAACATCATATAGATAACAAATTAAATAACATGTAGCGTAACATATAACAAAGACAACTGATATCAGCAAAACATCCTTCTATTTATTAATACTTCAGATCCTTACAGACTCTTTCACCAGGCTGCACACACATCCAGCGAGGTCCGCACATCGTAGGACTTAGGGTATCCATGCATATAGCTAGCAGGATCCCTTACTAGACAAGTTCACACCAAATCCCCAAAGAATATCTCTCCTTAAAATCATATCAGAAACCTCTCCAAAAAATTGACTCTTCGACTCATCCTTGACTCTTACTTGTACTTTTAGCCTGCACTATACTAGGGTCCACAAACTATGGCTTGCAACCCCTAGATCTACCCTTTTTTCACATTACAATGCATGAGGGACTTTGAACTACCCCAAAGTCCCTTAACTTGAGCTATGCACGACCAAAATACTCAAAATATTACAAAATTATATCAAAATTGCATTCAGGGGACCCCGCTCCAATAGGCCCCCAACACAATCTTGTGACTCGTCACAAGTCACAGCAGCAGTGGGGCCTTCATATTTATCTGGAGCTATTTGATGGTGGCAGAAATGGTGGAAGGATGCCCTCACTCTGCGTGGCTACATTTTGCATGATCTCGGCCAAATTTTGCGAAGTCGACCCCTCAGTAGCCAAGGTGACACTATCCAATGTCTGATTCAATTTTTTTACTGTAGCATCCAGGTCTTGCGAGAACTTCATCACTTCATCTGCCCAGGGCTTCAAATGATCACTGACTACTTGCTTCTTATGTCGAAGCTCCTCAATTTTACATCTAAGAACATGACTAGTGAAAAAGTGCGCCAGTCATTGTACTGCAACAAAGGTGGGCATGGTGAGTTCCAACTGATCAAATTCTTGCTCTCTATGGCATAGCTCCTAAGTGAATTGCTAGAGAAGTGGGTCATGCTACACTGTTGACCATAACTCCATAGAAGTGTCCAGCAACTCAGAGCCTTTACAGATGTTCATAGAAATAGTTCCAGTGGCTTCCTTAACTAATGCGGCTCACTAGGCTCGCACCTCCGAGGGATTATTTGGCTGCAGCATCATCTGCAGCACAGTAATCTATTGTGCAAAATCAGCTTTGACCGTCAGCACCTTGAAGTCCCTAGAAGCCTTCAAGGAAACAACCAAGCTCTCAATTTTCACTTGGGGCGTAGCAGAGGTGAGAATGAAAACATCAGGTACCTCGCCGCATAGTCAATTGATCAAATGTTCTAACTCAGCTCGTTGTGTGACAGTTTCATGTTGTTTTGTCTAGGCTTGGGAGGATTCTGTTAGTCATCAGTAATTTTTCTTTTTGTTGATGACTAAATGCTTATCCTAGATTTCTAGAAACAAAATTCATGAATATTGTGAGTTCTAGAAATCTCACTGCCTTCATTATCCTTAGGATATTTTTTTCACTATTTCACTACTTTATCAAGTCATGGCTAGCCTATCACTCCCAAAAGACCATCATGAGCTCGTGCCACTCATTTTTGTCCCATTTTCACACCCATGACCTCAGTACTCTATTCTGCCCACCCATAACCCTTCCACTTCCACCTCAGATTGCCAAGTGGCCTAACCTTTTCCCCTATTCACCAAGTGCCTCAAGCATTGGTGGTCTCAAGCTACCTCTCTAGGCTCTTTAGATAAACCAAAATCAGTAGTTTTGGGTTTCAATGCATAAATTTTGTCATAAGCTCTGTTTTACGCCTAAAGACCCCAAGTCAAATTTTTAGCCAAAGACCAGCCCAAAGAGTCCCCCACTAGGTAATTTATGGTTTCATAGGTTATAGGATTGTTTTAGTGTTCTGAATCACTACTTTAAATTTTCCAAGAAGATGAAATCAAATGGAAAGGAGGGTCAACACTTGATTGTCCAAAATAGATCAAAAATCCCTCAAGAAAGGCCTCCTTGGTCAAAACAACATTCTGCAAAGGTATAACTATGCATCTTAAACATTTCTACATGAATGATTGAGATAGCTATCAATAGAAAAATAGGTAAGGTAAGAGGAAAAATCCTCACTAAAGGACATACACAACAAAGAAAAGGAAGCAGGCCTATGTTCAAAGAGAATTAGGGTTTTGAGGACTAATTGGCTAAACAATGTTTCCAAGCAAGAAGCTAATGCAAAATACCATAAGGATAGAAGCACATCAACACAACCAAGGACAAATTGAAGATTTTTAGAAATTATAAATGAAGAAGGGAAAAAGGTGAGGTGAACTAAATAGAAATGAATGAACTTGAAAGGGCTCTAGAGAACTTAGAAGACAACACTATTTATTCTTCTCTAACAGCCCTAAAACCTAAGATTTTGGAAAGATGGGCAAAGTAGGTAAAATGAAGGTGATGAGCCTCCATCATGATAGCAAAATGTTTCAAAAAAGTAGTTAAAGGTAATTTCTAGGGTTAGCCAAGGCAATTGTGTTTCACTACATCAAAGGGAGAAACTGTAAAGAGTATTAGTGTGATAGAGTTCAAGCCTCCATTTTCAATCAATTTCCCTCAAAATGGTCAAAGGAAAGAAGGTAGAGGGTTAAGCTTCAAAATGGAAGACCAAGTTGAGCATGAGTTTACTGTTGAGTAACTGAGGTTGTTAAACTCCAAAGAATGACGAATGAAAACAAAACAATTGTCATGGCACCTGCAACAAATCAGAAGTGGCCAAGAAGAGACATAGCAGACATGATTTTTAACCTTTGTCAAATTGGATATATCACTGTTAAAAAAATCAGTAAGATAGTATAAAAACAAGTTTTCAATTTATCAGTACAAGAATAAACAGGTTTTGATAGTGCCAAGACCCTCAAAGGTTAAAAAGGACCTTTTTCATCTCTCCAATAAGCCATCACCAAAAGAAGAAAAGTCACTTTGAAAGGTTTTCAAATCACCTGCAAAAGGCCAAAAAGGATATCAGTCAAATGAAAAAGAAGATTAAAAAACATTACAAAGTCGGTTTAGGAAAAAATAATTTTGCATGTCCAAAGCTATAACAGTAAAAAACACTTAAACACTTGACTCATTGTGCATTTGCTATTTGCAAGAAGAGAAAGAAAACCCTGCTGGAGAAATTTTTGAGCTTTCAACAGTTTTTGGGCCAAGTCCCTAGCGTTTTACAAATACCCTGGCACTATGCCCACAAACCCTGGTGCTGCGCTAATAGGGTTTTCCGCCATTTGAATTTACTCGATGTTGCGTGAATAAGAGGTGGTGCTACACACAGGCGAGCACAACACGCCCAGGACACGACACCTAGTTTTTCGGAATGACCCGCCTAGTGCTACACCCACAGGCCAACTCGACAACCCTTTTAACCTGCCGACGCTACGCACAAAACACACGAAAACCCGTTTCTCTAGACAGAGGCATGACCCACTCGACGTTGTGCCCACAGGCTGACCCAACAGTGCGGGCAAGGTGCTGCGCTAATGCAGAGGTCCTCCAAACTTGCAAAAAAATTTCCCAAAGGCTCAAGGACATTCTCAAATTTTCCTTCAAAGGCCTGCGGAGGAGCTAAATTTGGTAGGTTCCCTATTTCTCCTCCTCTCAAGTGTTTCTAGTCATTTTGTGGTTAAATGAAAGACTAAACCCTAATAGTTGCAAGCCCTGGGTCTTCAAGATAAGTCATCCTCTCTTTTAAACCCCAAACAATTTTCAGTGAAGGAGAGTGAATTAGGGTAGTTGCACTTCATGATCAAGATAAGCCCCATTAAGCTCCAAAGCACTAATTCCTAAACCTAACCTCCACATCACTCATTCACAAAGGTTTCCCTCACTGTTATTTCCATTTCACTCTTGTAATAGTCCAAAATTAGCATGTAGCTAATTGGAATATTGATTTTTGCTGATTTCACTTAGGAGATAAATAAATGGGTAAGGAGGCCCATACACTTCAAAAATATGTATAAAATCCATCATAGTGTGACAAGGGATAGTCATAAGAGATTTATTTCACACCCTCATGTGTGAAAAGGGGAATTTTCATGTGGACAAGGTCAAGTTTGACCAAGTCAACAACGCTGGGATAGGAGGTGGAGATCATCCTTTGAGACAGCGCAGAGATAGTGGGAGGAATATTCCTTGGTGGAGGAAACCCTAATGAGTGGGACCCATGGTGAGAGGGATTCCATTTTTTTAAAAGGAGGTCAAGGCAACCATAGTGGGACATGTTATTGATTATTGATTTTATGGTCTGGTTAGACTATTATGCATTCTCTTGCTGTTTAGCAGAGTTGTTGTGCTGCTTAGCACAATGCATTCATGTTTAAGAGCTCCTTCTCCTTTCAAGAGAGGCCTCTCGAAGGAGCTTGCACTTCATTTTTCCACATTCAGTCTTGAGGCCAAGCATCCTCCTTCAGCTACATCATTATTTATGCAGTAGTATAACGTTTTGTTGCAGGGTGTTATAGTGGGGGTCCACAACACCACTTCTGGAGCTTATCTTTTAGAGGAGGAAGCTTTCTTTCCTTTGGGAGATCAGTGAGGAAGCCCTTGGAGCATATTTTAGATCTTGGCACTTGGCCAATACATTTTATATCTCCTACAGTGCAGTCCCTCTCCTTGACTACATTATTTTCAGTGTGCATTTGTAGTAAGCATTTGCAGGTTGTTTGGAGGGTGATATCTTCAGTGTTAGGATCAGCCTTTCACTTGGAAGATCCATTGGAGGAGGTTTCTTTAGATTTTGCATCATATTCAACCATCTCCATCCAGTTCTATATTTTCAAATGCTACTCAGTCTTGAGACTGCAACTCTGACATTTTTGTATTTAGGGTTAAACCCCTTGGTTTTGAGCTAGTTCCCTAAGGAAAGGGTCAATCTTTCTTTCAGAAAGCTCCCAAAGGGGATTCTCATATATTTCTTGTATCATTCAACTATATTTATGTAGATCTGTAGTAGAACTACATTATTTCATAATTGGATGTATTGATCTGCTCCTTTGTACTTATGCTTTCAAGAAACCCTTATCGGGTTATCTCAATAATGTATTGAAGAGGCTAGATCTCTGTTTTCTCAGCATATTGCCTAAAAAATTTCCAGATATATGGTTTTCTATCATATTGTTACAAAATCCCTCATTGAATCACACAGTCATGTGCTTCAGAAATTCTGCATGGTATAAGTCATGGGGTTACAGGTGTTTTTAGGCCATATTGGTCCCGAGAGGTCTGTTTAACTTAGAAAAAGGAATTTTTTTCTAATCCAATTTTTTATTTGAGTACCATAATACATATTCTAAGGGATACAAATTTTATTTCTCCCTATTATAGCATAATTTTCTAGAAATAAAGTTTTTATGGTCAAAATTGCTGCATTCCCATTTTGGGATATTACACCTCATGCCTAAGTGTCACAAGCAAGCCAAGTTTACCCACCATCAACCCTAAATCACCATGTCAGGAGCAGAAAATAATAGCAACAGTGAAAGAGGCCAAGGGCCTATGAGGCCAAACCACAAGGAAGGAAAAGTGAACAGATTTGAACCCGAGAGCATAGTGGCTATCACCTCATCTCCCATGATCCTCTCATGTTTTCAGAATGCAAGGTGCTTCCAATTTTGTGAGAGAGTCAAACAAGTGCAAAACCACCCAGAGCTTACAAGGCTTTTTATCCTTAGCCTGCACAATAAACAATCAAGCCTTGTAGGGGTGGATTTTGAACTATCAGTAGATGCCATCTCTAATGTTATAGGTATACCTGCTGTTGGTGAAAAGTGGTTTAAGAAAGTGAAATTGGACCAAAAATGTTAGTATGAATCTTGATTCGAAGTGTATGAAAAAATACCACTTTAGCTGCGCATAACAAACAACCTTAACAACAGAAATGACTACTAATATCTTCATATCTACAATTAGATGATCAAGACAAATGCTGCAAAAATCTAGATCTATGCATTAGAAGACATTAAAAAATAGAAAAATAAGATTTAATCCATAGTTCCAATATACAAGACAAGAATATATCCAATGAAATTTTTATTAATGGAACCTGGGAGGAAAACACAAGAGGGTGTTCCCTGTTCTCCTCAATGGGATGGGTTCTTGTAAGTCCTCAACACTTCAGATTTAGAATTCCTCTCTCTTGATGGTGTAGAAAACCCAGAAAAAAATGGAAAAATATGGCTATGATGGTGGATCAATAGCTAGACCAAGAGTTGAGATCCAGAGTGATCTTTAGGCGACAAAAGGTGACAAATGAATGGGAAAACCCTTATATTTATAACAAAATATTGAGTTAGTCTAGAGATTGGTGCATAATTAAAATATTATTAACCAAATCTAGATCCAACTTTTATGGAATATTTTATTATATTTGTTGGAGGGAAAAGGAATTTGACTTGAGTCAAATTCCCTTATTTGTAAATAATAAATAAATAAATGATTTATTTATCATTTTAAGGATGTGATTAAGTAATAATAAATAAATAAATGATTTATTTATCATTTTAAGGATATGGTTGAGTAATAATCAAACAAATAATGATTTATTTAATTATTTAAGGGTGAATTACTCATATTTAACAAAGAATATTATTTAAATAAGATTTAAACAATTATTCTTTAGAAAATAATAAGATAAATAATGATTTATCTAATTAATTTCCTTGTTTTGGGTTAAATATAACCAGAAATATTAATTAAACTACTGTTTAACTAATTATTCCTTGAGTAAAATCAAACAAATGTATATTTATTTAATATTTCCTTATGGGGTTTATTGTTTAGACCATAAACAACTTAATAAAGGTGATTTACTAAGTTATTTTCATAGTGAAGGCAATTTTACTTGGAGTAAAATTGGTCTTACATGGTGTACTTGGGTCCATCTAATGATAATAGGTTAGATGACCAAAAACTGGTGTAATATATTACCCCCTAGCGTGCGAGCATTAGGAGCCAATCATATGACCAAAGTACGTTGTAAGAACTCAATCACTAGACATCGAAGGGGAAGTCAAAGAGAGAGAAGTATAAGGTAAACCAAAGTGCTAAAAGACCTAGACCCTGAGGAGGTGACTTGTAGGTGCGAAAAGTCTCTTTGATAAGTGATTACCTGCTATAGGTGGTGGAGGAGACATACCTATGCCCACCGAGGCAATAGTACAAACAATAAGGCATCCAGAAAACCATAGGACGGAATACTATAAGATGTGCTGGCATAAACATGAGCCAGATAAATAACATGATAATGAATCCCACATACATATTGTGCCTGGGATGCTAGGACTTGTACAATAATATCTGAGTACATGAGATATAAATGCAACCTAGATGCCCCTGAACACAGGAAAGGGCTCTGAAAATCTGACTGATACATGCAAACAAAATGGCGCTGCAAGCGGCTGAGGCCGACATCATCAAATGTATGGAGTTGCATCGAAGTTTGTGATGAAGAGGTCATCTGAGTGTGTGGGGAGCTACCTGTAGGGCCACCCTCTCATGAGGGCTGAGACATATCACACACATTTGAGAATCATCGATGTCAGTTGTTGCATCACTGAACCATCGAGTATACAGATCTCGATCATGCTGAAAGGAGCTGGAGTTGAGAAAAAATCAAGCCAAAGGGAAATAAGGAGTCCCTTTGCCTGATCCGAGGCACCGAACAAGAGTGAAATCTGAAACCAAGGTAAACCACCCTCTAGACCTGTCTTCTAGAATGAATGAGCTGATGTCGACAGAAGGAGGTATGCCATAGGTGAGGCAATAAGGGATCCTCAACTAGGGCACGAGAGAAAATATTAGAGTGAATGATAGACTGAAACCAATGATGATGATGAAATGGGGGGAAATGAGTAGCGAACGGATGACTTCTCTTGTTAGAGAATGAAGGGCATGGACGACCTAGTAGTGACTGACACAACATCATGAGGGATAGGGGACAGTGGGACTGAAGGCTATAATGTGCGACATGAGAGAGGGATCAAGTAATGAATGATGGAGAACTATGGAGATATTCAAAGGGACTCAGGATAGACTCCATGAAAGAAATTATGACTCAACTTGGATGCTCTAAACAAGGGTGAATCGATGGTGTTGCCACATATGTGAAGGGTCCAATGGGGACCATAAAATCATGAGTACAAGATGGTATCTCATGAAGAAAGTCGACATGAGCATGGATAAATATGGAGGCAACATGGCGCCCCTGGTACGAGTGTTGCAAGTGAATAAATTCGATTTTGAGGAAGGGTGAAGTTGTGCTTCTTAGGAAAATGTGTCGCGGTGAAGTATCAAATCACTAAAAACTAACATATACCCATTTGAGGACTCGGTGAGAGCTTTCCAACGGTGCAGATGGTTTGGTAAACGAAGCTACAGTTGGATCATGGTAGGCGAAGGAAGAAATAGGGGTTTCTCTTTTAATAAGGTATTTTCCCTCCAAATTCATTAATTTTCATGTGGAGTTGTGTGAATTTAGGGAGGAGAGAAGGCCCTAAATTTTGCGGTGATCGTAGCGGACAAACCGACCATTGGAGTCGAGATCTGTTAGTTGCATGTAAGAGGCCTAACCCTACTCTTTATTTTCAGTGGATTAAATGTTCAGATTAGGTCCCTAGGGCTCAAGAACAACTCCCCACTCCTCCTCATGTCCGGGTCACACTTTTTGGGGAAAAATGTGCGACCTAGGTAGTAGGTTTTAGCTAGAAAAGTGCGACCTGTCCCAGGTTTGGGCCTGAAAAGTGCAACCTGTTAGGGAGGGGTGTTTCTATGTTGTTTTTTGGCTGAGCACTAGGGTTTTTTTATGAGAAAAAGTATTTCCTATCTGTATACTAATAAATATGATGGTTTTGTGTAGGTATGGAAGAATTATGGATCAACTAGAGAGAGAGACATGGTTGCATTACGGTCGGAGATCTGGTAGGATCAGGGTGTCTACAGTGCTTTGGCCAGGTTTGCGGTTTTGAAGTTTGTGGAGAACCTTTTGATGAGAGATGGGGAGCCCTTATTGGCCCGGATTGTCAGCTATTGGGACCCGGACCATGAGGTCTTTATAGTGCAGGGGCACCAAATCGAGTTGACAGTCTAGGATATATATTTCTTAACTGGTCTCCCACCACTTGGGATGGTAGGGAATACTCAGCCAGTATTACCGCATGGGAGGAATATCATATATTTTGTAGAGCACCATTTTCGGCTAAGTCTCCAAGTCAGGGGGACTTAGATACCCATCAGGGATTTAGAGAGGTTAGAGACCCGTGCTGTGGCCGCAGCAGTGCTACAGATCCTGGGCAACCAGGCACTCCATCACTTCACGGGGGGGATGCTTGTGGAGAGTGTTTTGAGTGGGACCTACTATGGGTGGGCCCAGATGATGCTATCATCATTGAAATGATAGTTGTCGCTATGTAAGCAGCAAGTGAACCATGACTGTGCCTATGGTACAATTTTATGCTCTTTCTTATTTGAGAAGATCCCGACACTTCAACCTCGCATACAGCTCCCAGATGGGGGCCTGAGAGAGCCTAGGATGTGATGGTGGGGGAAACTACTATGCAAAGGAGGAGGTGGAGCAGTTGGACGGGTGTTCTGTCCTGATTTCTTTGTTCATTGGGACCAGATGCCACTGTACATAGACGATTATCCCTATAGTGGGATGAGTTATTGTGGGGACCTGGATCTACCACTTCCGTTCTATCATATATGGTGACCTAATGGTAAGTGACAAATTGCTAATATTTTATGTGTATGTAAAGTTTCTAAAATATTTTATGTAGTTCTGATTCTTTTAATTTTGGTATGCAGATATAGTACCAGTAAAACCGGCCGAGTACATGGGGCGACCTACAGTATTGGGGGCCGTAGGATCTAGTGGATCAAGGGCGTAGCAAATGAGGACGTAGCGGCCCTTCTGGAGGACATCCTTCATAGATGTGAGAGGCTTCTGACCAGTGTTTCAGAGCGCAGATGGCAAGAATTAGATGACCAGTACATAGAGCCATGTATTGGTTTACCCTCAGAATGGCGAGGGGTCATGCAACGCATGACGATGGCCAGACAGGGTATGCATGATCTATGAGCTGCAGCGGCAGAGCCATTAGCTTGGGATACTCCATATAGTGATTAGTGTGTAGGGGCATGTGGTGCCCCCCAGTTTTGAGTTTTTTGTGACATGCTATGGGCATGTCATATGTATCAGAGTTGATGAACTCTAAAACGTTTTATATGACACATACTATGGATATTCATCGTTTTGATATTTTTATGTTATTTTCTTGTGTTAAATGTGTGTGTTAAATGCCAATCCAGAATATGGTTTGAAATGTGATATACATAGTGATTTTTTTCTCTAGGTACATGACTAAAAGTAATGATTTCAAATTCACGCATCAAAAGCTTCACTCGTAAATATCTTCTGAAAAGGATAGGATTATGCACACGATAGACACCATTCAATTACATGACAAGAAGCAGGGAATATAAATGAACATGAAGATGGAGGATGCGATGTTAAAGGGCATCGGCTAATAAACCTCGTACTACATCATATTCAGCCTAATTATTGGTAGCACTACCAATGCATACACTGTTTGAAAGGACAAGTGCATACAAGGGGGTAAAAATGGCCCAACCTGCCAAGGCTAAATTCTGAGAGTAGTGACTTGCACCATCAGCAAAACTGATATAAGGTGTGGATGGTAGATCTATATAAAGGGTGCCACAAGACAATAAATGGAAGGCTGATGAATAATGCTGGAAACCTGAGCGCAAAGTAAAAATCGAATGCACTCCACGGGAAGGAGTGATCTGGGTAAGATGTCTACTACTCACATGCCGATAGTAAGGTGGAGTGTGGGAGCTACCAGAGGTGTAACTTGAGCTGAGGTTATGAAATTCATCATGGGCATGGGGTGTACTATCCCGTTGATGATCGGGAATGATGAAGTTGGGGGTGGACGTGGCTTCCATGATGTCATCATCACAATAGAAAATGGGGTGACTGTAGGAAGGGAGACCACCTGACGCAGTGAAGCTACCTAACTCATCATCTTGAGAAAAAAGGTTCAAATGTGCATCGTCACAGGGGATGACGGAAGAACAAGCAGATAATGGGTTTACTGATCTTGAGCCCAGGGTGATCGCTAAAGGGGGTTCAAGTGAAACAACAGGGGAAGATTTGATGGGACCTTCCTCCCAAGGTCTCATGGACAATGAAAGGTAGAGGATGGTGGCCGCATGCTCCGTCATGTTGACATCAGGGGGGGGGATGTCAATAGGAGTAGGTAAATCCTCGGTTTGGCCTGTAGCATACTCTGCAAGTACGGGAGAACTGGATTGGTTCTGTTCAATCTCGTACTCCCGAACTACTTCCAAAGAGGCATGGTAATGCGTAAGGCGGGGAAAATGATGAGAGTAATGGCCATGGAGACCACACAAAGCACAAGGGTGTTTGGTGTGAATAGTATTGGTGTTCTTGGTAGCAGTCGATGAAGAAGCAGAGGTTTCGGGGACCATAGACTTAGGGAACGCAACATTAACCATGGGCTTGATGCGGGGCAACTCAGGAAAATTATGGGTGGCATGACCGATGACATCACACAAAGCATAGGGCTTTGGAGGTGGAGGAGGTGCAGGGTCAGTCGGGGCAGCTTTTTCCTTAGAGGCCCTTTTGTGAGCACTGCGCTTCTTACCTGAAGTGGTCGCAACAGGAGGTGGTTCCTGTTGAGGTGGCTGAGGCACTGTGACAACTGGGGAAGTCAGGGGGACCGGTTGTACCAGGGTCAAAGAAAGATAAGGTTTAGGTTGGCCTGGTGTTGAGTCCCGAATTTGCATCTTTTCCATACACTTTTCCATACCTTTTTCACTCACCTAAACCTCCAAAATTGTCAATATCATGTGCAAAAGGGTATCTAACATGGTTTTTAATTATGTTTTTGTGTTTTCTATTTGATCTAGATTTTGTTCATACAGCTACGGAAACTTGCCACTTTCCGCAGCTGCTGCAACTTTCCGCAGCTATTTTGTGGAACTATATGCTACAGGTGTCTACAAGGGAAACGAGCCACATGGGCATGCTAGGAATGACGTGGGTTCGTGTCCTACTGGTTCAAGCAAACTCGTCCAAAGAAGCCGCGGTCAAAGCCGTCCACGTGGAAGTCAACTATGGAGTTTCATGTCGGCCGGACTCTGTTTCGTGGCAAATAAACATCCATACGACCGTTTCTAAGCTTGCGGAGGTTAAATCGACATCTGTGCAGAGCTCTGGAGTTGAATTCAAGCATCCACCTTCCGTAGATTCGCTTTCCAACACGGCCATACTTCTATATCCGTGGGCGTAGTGGTCTACGTGCTTTCTGCCATCATGAACTTTAGGAGACAGTTACAGTTTATTGTTATATATAGAGCATTTGCATACGCATAGAAAGTTAGTTGACAGTTGTTAGTTGATAGTTGATGTTCGTGAATAAACTCTGTTATCTGTTAGTTTGCTTTGTAGTGATTACGCTGCCCTTGAGCCGTAACACTACCATTCTGTAATGAACTGCTTTTTAATATGAAGACTTTGTTTTTCAACTTAATTCGTGTTTGAGGATCATTACCAAAGCTGTGTAGAGGGCCCTTGCTCAGCTAAGGTTTTGTGTATTAGTGTACATTTCTCATTTCATTTCTTTTAAAAGTCATTGTATCATAATCCATCATATGTTCATACTTTGTAGTTGTTTCATTTCTGTTTATACATTTCCATAATTTCCATTTCATTTTTGTCTTACATGTTTTATGATTGTTAATCACTGATCAGTTTTCTTGTGCAGGTTTTAGGTAGACAGCCCGGGCATTTTTATAGCATTTTGACTAATGACATGAAACTAACATTGTTCTGCTGCTAGTTTTCTTTTCATAGCTTTTGTTTAACTTCAGTTTTGCTTTGTACATTTCAGTTTTGCTTATCTGATTCAGTAGTTAAATTTAGATATATTAAGCTGCTCATAACGTCTTCAGTTGCCTCCAAAAGCCACAGCTGGACTGATGGTGAGGGACTGCATTATGAAATGTGTAGTTTAGTATTAGTTTCTTTTCTGCAAACTTAGATATATTAAGTTGCTCAGAGCGTCTTCAGTTGCCTCCGAAAGCCACAGCTGGACTGATGGTGAGGGACTGCATTATGAAATGTGTAGTTTAGTATTAGTTTCTTTTCTGCAAATTTAGATATATTAAATCATATATGACATCTTCAGTTGCCTCCGAAAGCCACAGCTGGACTGATGGCGAGGTATTGAATCATGAGTGTATGGTTTAGTATTAGTTTACTTTCTGCAAATTAAATATCAGTTACACAAGTTGTTTATGATTTCTTCCGAAAGTCATAGCTGGTCTAATGATGAAGGGTCAGAAAATGAATGGATGTAATCTGATTTAGATTTATTTTGTTGCAATTTTGAATTTCCTTAAGCATAGTTTCTTTTGCGTTTAGTTGGCAGCAAGAATAGTTTGGTTTTCATGTTCACTAGTTTACTGTTTTGATTCATTAGATTAGCAGCACCTTTTCATTTCAGCAGTACACTTTTACTTTCTTTCAAGTCTTGTCATTGTAATTTTCAATTTGTTTTTAAAGTTTCAAGTTGGTAAATCATTATAGGGGATATCACTTCCTTGAAAAAATATAACCAAACTTGCTTTTCATTTTAGAATTTCCATTTCACCTTAAAAAAAAACCAAAAACGACAAAAGTTAAGAAATAGGTTATCTTGCACATATAGTGCGCCGCACTTCATCAGCTTACGATTTCCGGATTGACAAATTAAATGCAACAATTTAGGACACACTAAATTGACCAAACATTTTGGCGCCGTTGCCGGGGAAGTGTAACTAGGTAGCCAATTTCTTAAAAAAAAAAAACATAAAATCATAAAAGAAGGGAAAACTTGATAACTTCTTGAAGTATGCTCTCCTCTTGCACCTAGTGTGATCCGGAGGATCAGAAAAGAGAGTTATTGGTTTAGTAATTTCTTAAGTATGCTCTCTTCTTGCACCTAGTGTGATCTGGAAGATCAGAAAGAGAATTATTAGCCCAAATTTTTTTTTTAAAATAAAAAAAATGATATGCATAGAGCAAGAGATTCTAGGGGAAGGTTTATAGCTAAAGCCAAGAGTTCGATTTTCGTAACTCCATCTTCTTCAAGGCATAGATCAGATTCACCACCATCTACCCCTAGCTTTAAGATTTTTGGAAGTCAAGGAACAGCTGAATTAGAGGATTCTCCTATACCACCTACTAAAACCCACTTAGAAAACAAAGAAACTTTCTCTCATCCTTCCTTGGTAGAAGAACTAGAGGACTATAAGGACTCTAAAGAAACTATCATGGCAAAGGAAGTAATAAATAGAGGTGGAGGTAGAAGAGGAGGAGATAATGGAGATAACAATGGTGAAGGAAATGATGGTAGAAATAGGGACAATTTGCTTGGATTCCCTATAGTTGATGAGGAAACTCATGCAACAATGAAAAATATCTCACCATCTGTTCTCCCTAACTTTTATGGATTACGAAGTGAGGATCCTGAAACATTTCTGTTTGAGTTTGAAGTAGTGTGCCGAACTTATGACTATATGGAAGATTCTCAGAAACTCAAACTATTTCCTTCAACTTTGAAGGGATCTCGCTTTGAAACCGATCTATGGGATTAGCCACTCAATCTATCAGACTTTGGAATGATATGAAACAAACATTTTTGGATAGATACTTGGACTATTGTATGCCCACCAATCACAAGGATGAGGTATTCAAAATGATGCAAAAAGAAGATGAAAATTTGGAAGACTTAATTGAAAGATTTCAATACAACTTGAAAAGAGCAAAGATGAGCAACTTAGATAATGAAACCTTGAAAGCCCTCCTATTAAAAGCCATTAGAGACGAATGGATAGACATTTTAAACATGATGGGGAAAGGAGACATTTCTCAACTTCTATTTCGTGATATAACAGAACTATGTATCCATCTCTCAAGGGGAAAATCTAAAACTCGAAAAGGGCCTAGGGATTCTTCTCTTATTAGGGCTAACAAATCTGCAACTGGATCGGTAAGTAGGGCAGAGATTGGTAATATGCTTGATGAGTTCAAAATTGATATCTTAGGGAGCCTTAGTGAACAACTAGACACCCTTAAAATCCAAAACAAGCAGAAAGCAGAAACATATGCTTTAGCCATCTTTTGTCCGAAATGTAGGAAGAAACATGCTTTAAGGGAATGTCCCTTGGATGCAAAAGTTGTAGAAACATGTATGATTTGCTCAAAAAATCATGAGATCAAGGATTGTCCTTCAATCCCTGGACTCAAAGCTGTTTTTCAAGAAGATCCAAATTCAGTAGAATCTCTCTGTTTTGTCGCAAGGAGACCTTGGCAGGGACAACAATCTCAAGGGTTTAATAACCCTATGAATCTTCAAACCCCACCAAATTGGACTCTTTGGCAACAATCTTGGCCCCAACATCAAAATTCATATCAGCCATGGGTACAAGGGATGCAAAATCCTTATGGGAGATTTGCTCAATTTTATCAATATCCTCCATCTTTTCAAAATCAACAAACTCCACAATTTCCAAGCCAAAATCCACAACAACTTTCATTGCCATTTCCACAACAACAACCTTCTCAACAAAATACAAATCCTCAACTCATGCTCCCATACCAAAAGAAGACAAATCAACTTCCATCTCAGCCATTGCCAAATCCTAACAATAAGAATCCTCAAACTACTTATATGGTAGAAGGACAACAATTTCCTACCTATATGATTGTTCCTCTCAACGATGTACAACTCAGATCTGGTAGAGTTTTAGAAAAACATTCTATAGACATTCAAGAGAAAGATACCTCTGAGGAGGACTCTCTTCAATTCAATAAGGGTTCTGAGGAAGAATCTCTTCAAAATTCAAAAATTCAAAAAGAAAAAGAAAATCTAACATCCACAACTCCTATAGTTGAGCAACCTGTATCTTCATCTACACCTCCTTTTCCGAAAAGACTACAAATTGATAAGGGGGTGGAAAAACAAATTTTGTTGCCTAACTATGACTTTCTAGATGAATTGAAGAATGTTTGTATCAAGATTCCATTGCTACAAGCCATTCGATAAATTCCTATTCTAGCAAAAACCATAAAGGAGTTGAGTTTCAAAAGACCAGGAAGAAAGCTAAAGGACACAAGAAGAATCCACCTGGTAGGAAAGATTGCAGACATTATGATGGGAAAAATTACCATGCAGAAGTATGTAGATCTAGGAAGTCCAATTGTCAAGACACATATAAATGGGATAGAAATTCCAAACACATTGATTGACTTAGGGGCTGCTATCAACATTATGAGTAGACAGACTATGGAATAGTTAAAACTTCCTAACCTTCTTTTTACACCTACTTTATTGCAACTTGCAGATCGATCGGTTATTAAACCAGATGGTGTATTAGAAGATATTTCGGTCTCCTTAGATTCTTGGGAATATCCAGTAGACTTTATGATTTTGACTCCCAAAAGTAATCTAGGAGGACATCCAATTATCTTAGGAAGACCTTGGCTGGCCACAGCTGATGCTTTTATTAGTTGTAGATCCGGAGACATGTACATTTCTAATGGTAATTCGACAAAGAAATTCAATTTGTATCCTCCAGCAAGAGCAATCACAGAAATAGGAGACAATGAATGGGTCGATGATGAGAACACTATACAACTTGTCTTTACCATTTCTGAAATTAGTGAGGATAGTCAAATTCCGAACACATTAGAAAATTTTGAGATAACTTCAGAATATGACCCCACACAATTTCAGTTGGAATCTGACATAGAATATTTATCATCAAGACAAATGTCTCTTTACTCTATGGAAGAGTTTGGTAATTCTGCTATTGAGATTTTTCCAGAAAAGACATTGAATATCAACAAACATATGGAGAAGTCACAACAAGAAGAACTAACCAGAATCTTGCAAAAACATTCTACTGCATTTGCATGGGAGTATACTGACATGAAGGGTATTGATCCTAAGACTTGCATCCATCATATCTATATTGAGGAAAACAGTAGACCAATCAGACAACCTCAAAGAAGGATGAATCCAAATCTTATGGAGATAGTGAAAGAAGAGCTCCAAAACTTCTCAATGTAAACTTCATTTATCCAATTTCAGATAGCCGATGGGTTTCTCCTTTGGTTATAGTACCTAAAAAGAATGGTAAATGGAGGGTATGCATTGATTACAGGAATTGAACAAAGAAACTTTGAAGGATCACTTTCCTTTGCCTTTTATTGATCAGGTATTAGATACATTAGCAGGTAAAAAGTACTTTTCATTTTTGGATGGTTTTAGTGGCTATAATCAAATCCAGGTAGCACCTGAAGATCAAGATAAGACCACATTTACTTGTCCATGGGGAACTTTTGCCTACCGAGTGCTTCCTTTTGAGTTATGTAATGCACCAGCAACATTCCAAAGAGCAGTACTAGGAATTTTTTCTGATCTAATCCATGATTGTGTAGAGGTTTATATGGATGATTTTACAGCTTATGGTAATTCATTTGAAGAGGCATTAGAAAATTTGGAAAAAGTTCTCATAAGATGTAAAGAAACAAACCTTTCATTAAGCCATGAAAAATGCTTTATGATGTTTACTGAAAGGATTGTTTTAGGACATCATATTTCGGGAGATGGGATTAAGGTTGATAGATCGAAAGTTGAAGTCATCTCCAAGTTGCCTATTCCAAATTGTCAAAGAGATGTTAGAAGTTTTCTAGGATTTACTG
Source organism: Pinus albicaulis (assembly GCA_034641835.2). Lineage (NCBI taxonomy): Eukaryota > Viridiplantae > Streptophyta > Pinopsida > Pinales > Pinaceae > Pinus > Pinus albicaulis. The sequence continues at coordinate 1,434,009,367 of CM076584.1, forward strand.
GTTACTATAGAAGATTTATAGAAAACTTTACTAAAATAGCATCTCCACTCTTCAAATTGCTTACAAAAGACTGTGAATTTAAATGGGATCCTGATTGTCAATCAGCTTTTGAAACTTTGAAAACAAGAATATCTGAAGCACCTATCTTGAGAGGACAAAATTGGAAACTTCCTTTCCATATTTCTACAGATGCTTCAGATACAGCTCTTAGAGCTGTGTTGGGTCAAAAAGATTTAATTTCTTATGCCATTTATTACACCAGTAAAAATTTGACTCCCACAGAGTTGAATTATACTGTGACTGAAAAAGAGTTCTTAGCTGTTGTTCATGCAATTAATAAGTTTAGACATTACATAATAGGCTATGAAACTTTTATTCATACTGACCATTCTGCAATTAGATATTTAATGAACAAACCCGTTACTAATGGCAGAGTGACAAGATGGCTCTTACTTTTGCAAGAATTCAATATTACTGTGTTGGATAGACCAGGAAAACAAAATACAGTAGCTGATTTCTTGTCTAGGATTCAGAATACTAAAGAAGATTCTCCTGTAGAGGATAAGTTTCCTGATGAATACTTGTTTGCAGTAACTATTAAGACCCCTTGGTATGCATATATTGCTAACTATTTGGTTACAGGGAAACTACCTTCACATTTATTTCCAAGAGAAAAACGAAAGATTATTCAGGAGAGTTCAAAATATTCATGGATTTCTAACGAATTGTTTAAAACAAAGCCAGATCTTGTGATCAGAAGATGTGTCAGGGAAGATGAAATGCCTGATATTCTTAAGGCATGTCATGATGAACCATGCGGCGGACACTTTGCGGACAAAAGGACGGCCTATAAAATCCTTTCCTTGGGATATTATTGGCCTTCTCTTTTCAAAGATGCAAAACAATATGTCAAAAGGTGTGATAGCTGCCAAAGAGTAGGGAAACCTACCCTTTCAAATGAAATGCCATTGCAAACACAGGTACTCATTGAACCCTTTGAAAAATGGGCTTTAGATTTCATTGGACCTATTAATCCACCATATAAGAAAAAGAAGTATATATTGGTTTGTACTGATTATGTTACTAAATGGGTAGAAGCCAAAGCATTAGTATCTGCTACTGAAAATTCAGTTGTTCATTTTCTTTATGAGGATATTTTTACTCGCTTTGGTGTTCCAAAAGAAATTGTGACAGATCAAGGAAGCCAATTCACATCCAACTTGGTGGAGAAGTTGATGGAAGAATACAAAATCAAGCACAGAAGATCTACTCCTTACCATCCGCAAGAAAATGGTCAAGTGGAGTCCACAAACAAAGTTCTTGAAAGTATCATCACCAAAACTGTTCATCTACATAAAAGAGATTGGGCAGAAAGGCTTCCTAGACACTTTGCAGACAAAAGGACGGCCTATAAAATCCTTCCTTAGGATATTATTGGCACCTAATTTGTTTGGTGTTTGTGGAAAGAAGTCTTGCTCCCCATTGAGTTCCAAGTCAAGACCTTCAAGATAGCAGTTCAGTTGGGGATGGACTTATCAGAAGCCCAAAAGCATAGAATGGAGCGGTTGAATGAGCTAGATGAGATCAGACAAGAAGCAATTCTAAGAACTGATCTAGTTCAATATCAAAGAACTAAATGGCATGACAAATATATCAAAGAAAAGAAGTTTCAAGAAGGAGATTGGGCATTGTTATTTGACTCCAAGTTTAAATATTTTCAAGGGAAATTTCAGACTCATTGGCTTGGGCCATATGAGATTGACAAAATCTTTAGCAATGGAGCTGTAAGAATCAAGACCATTGATGAGTTTCAAACTCCTCTTATTGTGAATGGCCATAGATTGAAAGTTTATCATAAGCCACTCTCAAAAGAGGATTTTTTCAAGTTGTTTCAAGAAAGTTCTGCAATCAGGCTGGTACAGAAGAATTCTTCTTCTCCACCAGCCTAGCTTTTGTTTTTCAAGTTTAAAAAAAAAAAAAAGAGAAAAAAAATGGTATAAGCCTGAAAACCAATCATTGATTGGCAGTCTTATACAGAAAATATGGGGTGAAAATCAGGGACACCTGACACTCTATATTTTCCAAAAAAATCTATCTTTCATTTCATTTCATTTCACCACCCACTCCATTTCATTCCACTTCATTTCATCTCATTTCATTTCATTTCACTTCACTCCACTTCATTTCATCCATTCCATCAATAAAAATATTTTTTATGACCATTTCCACCTAGTCATCTGTCATTTGTTCATTTCTATTCAACTAAGTAATAGCTGTGTCAGTTTCCGCAGCTGACATCTGTTTCCGCAGCTGACTCCAGTTTCCGCAGCCAGAAGCAGATTCCGCAGCTACTACTCTGTTTTCAAAGAGAATGTACAGTCAGTTTTTATTTCCATAATTATGAAATAAAATGCAGGAGAGAGGATCAATGGAACGTTCAAGACACTAATGAAGATCAATCAGTTGAAGACTAAGGGAAAAAGCAAGGATTCCAAAGGTATGAATAAATTTTATTTCAAATAGTATTGAAAAAACACATTTTTATATAATTTTAAACTATGAGCTCTACCCATAACGCGCAATGATTATATTGACAGTCCCGTAACCTTCCACGATCTCCATGTTATCCTCTTGCATTTATTCAAAAACGGTTTCATCATTGAAATTCCGATTCTCACTCATGTTCCAATATCCCACCATAGATAATGAGACGTATTTGAGTTGACAAAGGACTCTTACAAGCCGCATAACTTCATAATCATTGATTGAAACGTGTTCATATTTATTACACAGCCACCAAAATTCAAAACGCGGCCGAATGCATTATACTTTGTTAACCTCTTTGTCGTGTCTCTGTCGTGTTTACAAAACCCCGCTCTACTCATTCTCACTCACTGTTTCACTCCATTTCGTTCCTTTTGCTCACTCTCACTCCTGTATACCTACCCACAGTCTTACTCCATTCTGTTTATGGTACTCATTCTCATTTTATGATAACATCCCCACAGTATTGTGCTCGATCCTGTGTATTCCATCGTTCCATTTCCACTTAAACCCTCACAGAGGCAAACTTGTGAAGCACGGAGAAGTGAAATGGGAAAATTATTAAGGGCAGAGCCGGAAGGACCGAAGTTTAGAGAGGGATATCCGCAAGCAAAAGAGATGTTGAGGAAAGCTAAATGGCTGCGTTTTATTCAGAAATTCAGGGGTTACCACAGAGAAGTTACAAAAGCGTTTGCAAGATCATTTGATGGCTCGAAAGCAGAAGTTGGAGACCTCAAGTTTTTGGTCAATGAAGCATCAATAGCAACAGCCACAGAGCTTCTTCAGGAAGGAGAACGTTGGTTCAAAAATAAAAGTATCAGTGATGAGGCATGGAGAACAATCCTACGGAATCAAGGTATGGATATCAATATTTTTAAAAGAGGAATCCCTGTGCATGCAATAAAAGATGAATGGGCCACTTTACTACTAATTGTTCAGAAATTTATTACATGTGAAGGCCGTTTTGGGTCTATGTACATGTACCATACTAGGCTATTGATGAATTTTCTTGAAAACCAAACTCTCAATCTCCCTTATTTTCTATTCAATAGCTTAAAGAAAATGGCTGTGACTGTTCAAAAGCACTTGGGAGATGTAGAGCCTCATCTTTATCACCACGGCCTTATAAAAATTCTGATTGAAAAGGAGCTAAAGGAAAGAAAAGATACATGGGAACAATTCCTAGTTAGAAACTTCTTTGAAGAACCTCAGGAAATTCCTGAAGGTAGTTCAATTAGAAGGAGTAGAAGAAAGAGAATGAATGTTGAAACCCAAATTGCTCCTACACAGGAAATTCCCGCAGCTAACACAGCAAAAAGAAGTAGAAGGAAAAGAACAATAGATGAAATCCAAAATACTTCTACTAATACTATGAAAACAACTGATAGGGAAGAGAGATTGGTAAAAAGGAAGAAGAAGGAAATTAAAGCTAAGAAGCCAATAATACCAAAAGGGAAAGAAATTATTGAGGCTGTCCATAAAACTCCTTCTTCTGAAGAAGAAGATCACCAAATCCTATCTGAAATATTAGTTTTTCTTCAAAAACAGTCATCTATATCCAAGAAGGCAGAGACAGGAAAACAAGAACAAAAGGGTAGTGTACCACAGCATGTGAGGAGAAGCAGCAGGCTTAAGGGAAAATTGAGAAAAACACAAATTAAGGGTCCTCATTTCATTGATTTGGGTGAGGAGACATCTGAACAGTCTCCAGCTGACCATAGTCCATTTAAATTACGGTTAGTGAAGGCGGTTCCTGCTCCAAACTCAGGACAATGGTATGCTCCATCTTGTTCTCGGCCAAAATATTGAGTGCTTTAAGCCACTCCTCGGCCAGATTTTGAACATAATTCTCATGAAGCATTTTGAGGCCGGCCCAATGAAAAGATACTTGGGAAGTAGATCCCAAGCGACGGGGAGGTATACGTATATAGAGTCCTTGGGGAGAAGGCAGCCACAGGGACAAGTACCTCTTCCTTTCGACCTCATACATTTCTTGAGGATGATTTAGTTCAGTCATTAAAACAGGAAATTTTTGAGCTTGAGCTTTTGAATCGGCATATCAAAAATGAAAATGAAACACTGAAAGAACAAGGCAAACTGGACAAGATCATCCATGATAATACTATGTTACATTTAGGTATTTGGCAAAAGAAGAATAAGAAATTAAAAAGGAAATGCCAAAAATTGAGCAGAGCACTTGTGAATATCAAATTTAGGTGCTTAATGAAGAAACCCAGAATGATGGCAGTACCAAAGAAGAAGAGAAGGGGGTTGGATGTGCTGGCTGAAGTATCAAGGCACATGGACTGAACAAAGAGTATCAAAATTTTGGTTGCATGAGGACATGCAACACCTTCACAGTGGGGGTATGTTGAGTCCCGAATTTGCATCTTTTCCATACACTTTTCCATACCTTTTTCACTCACCTAAACCTCCCAAAATTGTCAATATCATGTGCAAAGGGTATCTAACATGGTTTTTAATTATGTTTTTGTGTTTTCTATTTGATCTAGATTTTGTTCATTCAGCTGCGGAATCTTGCCACTTTCCGCAGCTGCTGCAACTTTCCGCAACTATTTTGTGGAACTATATGCTACAGGTGTCTACAAGGGAAACGAGCCACATGGGAAGGCTAGGAATGACGTGGACATGGTTCGTGTCCTATTGGTTCAAGCAAACTCGTCCAAAGAAGCCGCGGTCAAAGCCGTCCACGTGGAAGTCAACTATGGAGTTTCATGTCGGCCGGACTCTATTTCGTGGCAAATAAACATCCATACGGCCGTTTCTAAGCTTGCGGAGGTTAAATCGACATCTGTGCAAAGCTCTGGAGTTGAATTCAAGCATCCACCTTCCGTAGATTCGCTTTCCAACACGGCCATACTTCTATATCCGTGGGCGTAGTGGTCTACGTGCTCTCTGCCATCATGAACTTTAGGAGACAGTTACAGTTTATTGTTATATATAGAGCGTTTGCATACGCACATAAAGTTAGTTGATAGTTGATGATTAGTGAATGAACTCTGTTATCTTTTAGTCTGCTTTGTAGTGATTACGCTGCCCTTGAGCCGTAACACTACCATTCTGTAATGAACTGCTTTTTAATATGAGAAGACTCTGTTTTTCAACTTAATTCGTGTTTGAGGATCGTTACCAAGGCTGTGTAGAGGGCCCCTGCTCAGCTAAGGTTTTGTGTATTAGTGTACATTTCTCATTTCATTTATTTTAAAAGTCATTGTATCATAATCCATCATATGTTCATACTTTGTAGTTGTTTCATTTCTGTTTATACATTTCCATAATTTCCATTTCATTTATGTCTTTCATGTTTTTATGATTGTTAGTCACTGATTAGTTTTTTTGTGCAGGTTTTAGGTAGACAGCCCGGGCATTTTCATAGTATTTTGGCTAATGACATGAAACTAACATTGTTCTGCTGCTAGTTTGTTTTTTCATAGCTTTTGTTTAACTTCAGTTTTGCTTTGTACATTTCAGTTTTGCTTATCTGATTCAGTAGTTAAATTTAGATATATTAAGCTGCTCATAGCGTCTTCAGTTGCCTCCGAAAGCCACAGCTGGACTGATGGTGAGGGACTGCATTATGAAATGTGTATTTTAGTATTAGTTTCTTTTCTGCAAATTTAGATATATTAAGTTGCTCATAGCGTCTTCAGTTGCCTCCGAAAGCCACAGCTGGACTGATGGTGAGGGACTGCATTATGAAATGTGTAGTTTAGTATTAGTTTCTTTTCTGCAAATCTAGATATATTAAATCATATATGACATCTTCAGTTGCCTCCGAAAGCCACAGCTGGACTGATGGCGAGGGATTGAATCATGAGTGTATGGTTTAGTATTAGTTTACTTTCTGCAAATTAAATATCAGTTACACAAGTTGTTTATGATTTCTTCAGAAAGTCATAGCTGGTCTAATGATGAAGGGTCAGAAAATGAATTGATGTAATCTGATTTAGATTTATTTTGTTGCAATTTTGAATTTCCTTAAGCATAGTTTCTTTTGTGTTTAGTTGGCAGCAAAAATAGTTTGGTTTTCATGTTCACTAGTTTACTGTTTTGATTTATTATATTAGCAGCACCTTTTCATTTCAGCAGTACACTTTTACTTTCTTTCAAGTCTTGTCATTGTAATTTTCAATTTGCTTTTAAAGTTTCAAGTTGGTAAATCATTATAGGGGATATCACTTCCTTGAACAAATATAACCAAACTTACTTTTCATTTTAGAATTTCTATTTCACCTTAGAAAAACCAAAAACGACAAAAGTTAAGAAATAGGTTATCTTGCACATATAGTGCGCCGCACTTCATCAGCTTACGATTCCCGGATTGACAAATTAAATGCAGCAATTTAGGACACACTAAATTGACCAAACACCTGGCGAGGTACATTTTGGAGGATCAAGGTACCAATCCGGAATCCCAATGGTTAATTTAGGAAGATAGAGGGTGGCCATGACAGGTGCTGTATAGATGCCCGGTGGAGGGACTAGGAACGGTATCTGACCGAAGGGGTAATGGCTAGGTGGGATGGCTCCTAAATGGTTAAGGCCTGCAGGAACCGACCCAGGAGGATAAAGAGGCTCATGAGTACCAGCTGAAGGGCCAGGAGGAGGAGGTCCAAAATGCTGCATCGAAGGGCTAGGAGATGGCTGTGGAGGGTGAGGGGGCTGCTGACTAGTCGAGGCGGGCTGCTTGAGAGAAGCCCGAGATGCTTGCATCATGCAAACATTTGATGAGCTGGGATCAGAGATGGGAGGAGGAAGACCAAGGAATGTACCAAGCAAGGAGGAATCCTTGTAGACGTCGGGTGAGACACTGGTCAAACGGTCAATGGTTTTCTTATTGGCCACCGAAGAGATAGTGGACTTAAGGGAGGTCTAAGACTTCAGTTTGTAATACTTCAACTGGTCAATGGTGACTATCTTTCCATTATGGGGGAAGGACATCTTGCAGTGGACCGCGGAAGGGACATCAAACATCACATAAGTGTAGCTACGACCCAATAGAATGTTGTAATCTAAGGGGGCATCTATGACTTCTACGTCAACGCAAATTGTCTTGCCCGCAAGAGTAATGGGACAATTGCGGAATAAGCCAATGGGCTTGGAGGCGTGGCCATCCCATGCTCGAAGAGTGATCATGGAAGGAGCCAACTCAGGAGATCTAAGTTGTTTCCAAACCAAAGCGGACATCACGTAGGTGGATGCCCCCTCATCAATAATGCACTGGGAAATGTTGGTGTTCTGGATCTTGACTAGGATTTGGAAAGCGACGGAAGCAGGGAGAGGAGGATGTTCTAATCGGTCGACATCAAAGACAATCAATTGATCGTCGGAAGGATCTACAGCGCCCACGGAAGATAGAAGATCATTTTGTTGTGAAGGGCACAACTAGATTGGTGCATAATTAAAATATTATTAACCAAATCTAGATCTAACTTTTATGGAATATTTTATTATATTTGTTGGAGGGAAAAGGAATTTGACTTGAGTCAAATTCCCTTATTTGTAAATAATAAATAAGTAAATGATTTATTTATCATTTTAAGGATGTGATTAAGTAATAATAAATAAATAAATGATTTATTTATCATTTTAAAGATATGGTTGAGTAATAATAAAAAAATAATGATTTATTTAATTATTTAAGGGTGAATTAGTCATATTTAACAAAGAATATTATTTAAATAAGATTTAAACAATTATTCTTTAGAAAATAATAAGATAAATAATGATTTATCTAATTAATTTCCTTATTTTGGGTTAAATATAACCATAAATATTAATTAAACTACTATTTAACTAATTATTCCTTGAGAAAAATCAAAAAAATGTATATTTATTTAATATTTCCTTATGGGGTTTCCTGTTTAGACCATAAACAACTTAATAAAGGTGATTTACTAAGTTATTTTCATAGTGAAAGCAATTTTACTTGGAGTAAAATTGGTCTTACATGGTGTACTTGGGTCCATCTAATGATAATATGTTAGATGACCAAAAAATGGTGTAACAAAAACTATTATGAGCCATTTGTCAAGACTAGGTACAGAGAAGGCTGCGAGGATATCTTCCCTTTCTCAAACCTAAAATAGAGATTTACACCCTTAATGATGGTTATTATGAAGTACTTCACTTGTGAAGGGAGATACTCCAGGCTCTACTCCTACCATGTCAGACTCCTCATGCATTTTACAAGGGTCAAGATGCTCAACTTACCCTACTACCTCTATAGAAGTGTGGACAAAATGTCTTCTGTTGTCTAGAGAAGGAGTCCTTCCCAAAAAAATCAGAGTTTATTTCACCATTCCTTGATCAAGATGGTGGTATTACATTAACTAGAACAGAAGGGCATACCTTGGGATGTGTTCTTAGCCCATTAAATCTTCATGAGCCCACGACCTCCTCATCAACCAAAATTTCCCTCATCATCTACAAAAGTCCCTTCACCTCCAAAAAACCTCCCTTCTTTCCCTTCTCTTGATGCATCAAATGAAGAGTATGAGAGTGGAAATAATGAACAAATTAATGGAAGTGAGGGTAATGGTGCAAATGAGTTATCCCAAGGTGAGGAAGAGAGTGATGATGATAACCAAAGTGCTAAGAATGAAGGTGATGAAATCAATGAAGAAGAGGAAAATAATGAAGAGGAAGAAGAAGGAAATGATGATGAAGAAAAGGGAAATGAACATGAAAGTGATGAAGATGAAAACAATGAGCATGACAGTGAGAAAAAAAGTGACAATATGGAAGAGGATGATGAAGAAGATGAGGAGGTTGACAGTCAAAATGAGTTGAACCTTGATGAAGAGGAGATCAGCAATAAAACAAAGGATACAGAGGTAGATAATGAAGAGGAAAATGATGAGGCAGAGACATAAAAAGATCATGAAGCAGAAATAGATCATGAAGATATGGAAGAAGATGAAAATGAAAAAGAGGATGACAGTGAGGAAAATGCAGAAATTGAAGGTAGAAGTGACCAAAATGAAGGAAGCCTCAGTGATGAAAAGGACAACAAAGAAGAAAATAGGCATCACAGTCATCACAGCTATCATGACATTCATGAAAAAAATTAGCTCCTCAGTGATAATGAACATGATGATAGTGTAGAGGATAAAGAGGAAAACCGTCCTGATGATGAACAAAATAAAAGTGAAGAAAGTGCAGAGGGTGATAGTCCTAATGAGGATCACAGCCATGACAAAGACACCAGCAAGACCACAATCACATCTCTTTCACTCACATATCAAAGAGGGCCAAAGCTAGTGCTTTCTGCCTCCAAAAGCAAGGGACCATGCCATCCACCTCAGCTCAAAAGCTTGACAAAGGCAAACGAAAGATGAAGGAAGGTAAGAGGGGTGAGAGAGGCAGGAAAAATAAACAAAAGCCCGAATTCATTGACCTTGACAATGACAATGAAGATGAGGAGATGGCCATTAGAATACTTCTCCAAAGCAAAGATGCAAAAATTATGGAGCTGGAGAGAGATTTTGGCATGGCCCAGTGTGTCATTTAGTATTTTAAGAATTAACACAAGTATTTTAAGAAGATAAAAAGGGGCCTTGATCTCCAGAAAAAGATGACCAAGCATTATGCAATGAAAAAAAAGCTTGCTTGTGCCAAACTCAAAGAGGCCCTCATTGAAATTCAATCACTAAAAGGAGGAAAAGACCAAGCTAGACTTGGAATTTTGGCATCATCTTATCTACAGGTCTCTCAAACCACTTGAAGGAGACATCCACCAATTTTGAAGGAATTTGGACAAATTTTTGTTTTTTGAGAATTTGAAGGCCTATAAGCACAGTGCCACTACTACTATGCTTTTCCCTCAGTCATACTCAGAGGGAAAATTATACATTTTTGGATTTTTCATGAATAGCACACTATTCTCACCAAATTTCATAGGAATTGGAGCATTTTAACCCCTCAAAAGGTAAAAAAAAACCTCATTTTTCACCATTCTACCTCCTTTTTAGGCCTGGCACTGTGCTCATAGCAGCCTTGGGGATTTGACTTTTTGAATAGGTTACAAGTTCTCAATCAGGAAACTAGAGGTATATCTAGAAATAGGACTCAGTAAGTTTTCCAATGGGCCATCACAGAGCAAAATCCGACATCGGGAAGGTCCCCAAAACTTGGCTGAAACAGGACCTATTTTCTACCTATGGTGGCACTACGCTTATGGACAACACTGTATGTTTTTGGCCAAAAGTCAACAAAACACACTCATTTATTGAAAAATCATATTTTAGTGTTTTTTGAGGCAAATCACTCTAGAATTAGGTGCTAGAAGTTATTTTGGCATTTATTTCATGGGATATTTTGTTCCTTGGGCCTTGCATGGTCTCTTGGGCATTAATGACATTTATGAGTGATTTTGACATTTTCCAACCCTGTCTAGGGTTTTTTCCCTCATTTGATAAGATAAATAGAGCATGATTGTTTCATTGTAAATGTTGGCATTTGATAATTTTTTAGATCAATACATGGTTTTCTTGAGTTTGAAGAAGAAATTGGTCTTATGGAGTTTCTGAATCACTTGCTTGGATTGATGATGAAGGAGGATAGCTTGCAGGATCCCTGAGCATGGTTAATGGTGATGTGCCTCTATTAGTTCTTGTTTTCATGTTTATCATTATGTTCATATTTCTATGTTGCAGTAAAAAATAAGAGTATAGGCTAAGAAATGTTGTTTGAGGCACCTTAGTCCTTCCTGTTTACTATTTCCTTTATGTTTTCCTCTGTTGGGTTTGTTTAAGGAATTCTTAGTTGCTCCTTAGATCTACCTATGCTTTTTTATTCCATGAATGGTTCAATATAGTAGTTTTTAAATATGTTTTATGGTTATCCCTACTTACTTGATGATATTTAAACTCTGTTTTGGAATCTCTCTATGAAGTATTACTTGTTAGGTTTTAGCCAAAGAGGCCATGTTTTGATCATGCCCTTTGTCCATGCTTGAGAAGTTGCCTTAAAGTTATTTGTAGCTTGATCATAGATGCCTAGGAGTTCCCTCTTCTTTGATTAAATTTATATGTTATATTTTATGTTTTCTAAACCTTGAAGGTGAAATCAATAAAAGTTAGATTAGTTTCTTGCTCCTATGGTTCACTGAATTGTTTATCTTGAATGCTTGTTTTCTTAAGTACAATAAAAAGCTATTGTTTTGTCATGTCTTATGATTGTCGTTATATTGATCAGTATTTGAGACCATCATGTTTAAAGCTATTTGTTTAAGGATTCTTCACTACCCTTACACACCTACTATTCTCACAAGCTTATTGTTCATTTCACTTCACATATACCTTAAAGATCCATTTGACCATGCTAGATTTGCCCTGTTATGCATCTTGTTTCATTTTTGAGATATCCATGACTTTCATAGACTCCATAGCCCAATGATTTGAAGACCTCTCACTCCACCTATTCTACTTGATCATCTTACCCAACCAAAACAAACAACAAACCCTACCCTTAACAACTAGCCTAAAATAAAAACCCTAGAAGCAAACAAGTTCACATCCTTTGCATACAATAGAGAGAGCCCTCTCTGAGTCTAGGAAGGATAGGTCCTAGGACTCCAAAGACTGGTCTGATGTTAACCTGTGCATTTGGTCTACCAATTTTCTAAATCACGGGAACCTAACAGATTCTGCTGCCTTTTTTACTATCGCCTACTCTGCCTCACTCAGCTGCTGCTGCGCATGTGCATCTCTGCTTTGTAGCTCAACATAGATGAACGAGTGGAGAGCGTGTAGCTACCCACCTATTATTCATGCAAGGTCAAGGTTGACCTCTACACATTCTTTGACCTGCGTGCACAAGGTTGGCAGCTCTATGGTCATGGCCACACCGGGGAAGTGGAAACTCTTGCTTTTTGTGGTGGCGATCATAGCTATTGCTAGTAGGCTCACTTGAATCAGCCTCTCCTGGTTCACACTCACTTGTAAAGAGTCTACTTTTAGTTGTAATACTTGAAAACCAGCCCGCAAGGCTTCCACCGCAACCTTGTTTTGATTTACCAGGGCATTCAATCTGTCTTCCGACACAGTGGTGACTGCGTCGGCTATCTTCTCCAAGTCCTCCTCAGTTAAGGTGACCTCCGCATCTCTGCCAGACTCGTCACCATTTTTCTTCTTGCGCTAACCTTTGGAAGGCTCGCTAGTGTGCTTTGTACCTCATGGGTGATCTGCACCCTCCCCACCAACTCCTCTGGTCTCAATATCATGTTGTGGCTCTTGCTCTATCCCCTTGATGGTGTCTTTGGGGGTCTCCTTGGTGGTCTCTTTCCCATTGGAGCGCAACTCAATTTCCTTCGTTGTACTTGGCAGAACGGTATATTTTGGGACTACATCTTTCCTAGATGTGCTTGTTGTGACCAGAGTGGTGGATTTGAGAGTTATCTTCCATGTAGGCAGCCAGGTTGGAATGACTTTGTCTACTTCTGCCTTGGTGACCATGTAAGGCAGATTGTACCATGTTGGGTCCTTACACACCCAGATTTTCACATTGTGCATGGTAACATGAAATTCAGCAATACACTTATATTTTTCATATACTGTAGGCGACAGTCATGGTCTAGAGTGTATCGTTTCCACTAGCACACCTTCAAACAACACACAAAATACTTTGTTTTCCTTGACTCACTTTGGGTCCTTAGAGTCTCACATATTCACGTAGCGCGCTCCTTCGCATACATCAGGTTCAAGTTCAGGGAGCACTGCATCCTTGGGTGTTTCCTACATGACTATGGTGATAAATAGTAACAACCAAGAGTAGCAAAAAGGTTTACCCTAGTCCTGCGCTTCGCGTACGTTATCTAGGAACACTTCGCATAGGTGTTGTGCCCAGTTATAATAGACCCACTTATCACACTGCCCTGCCAGCTAAATGAAATACGCAGGGAAAGTTGATTCCTAACACTCTGCACCAATTTAAAGCCAAGCAAAAGAGTGCCCATGCGCACCCTGGGGTCAGCGATGCTCTTGATCAGGAACCCTCTTTTGTCACGGTCCACCTTGAATTTCTCCCTAACATCGTTAGCCACCTTCTTCCCATTCTTCTTTCCAAAAAATTTCATGGGATGGGGCCCCTTCATGGGCAGGCCAATGATTCTATGGAATAGCGTGGCATCAAATGGGATGTGGCCTTGAATCCATAAATAGCCATCATGGATTAATGGGAGTAGCTGCCAAATGACCAGAATAGTGATAGAATATCACCCAAAGTAGGGGATGCACAATAGATTCAAGATCTTTAAGGCCTACAGCCCGTGCGCCCAAGGCATCGGCTCCACCTTTGGTACGTCATCATATATAACCCGCTCTAGATAGAGCTCTGGGGCCAGATCTAGAAAGGTATCCTCGTTAGCAAGAGGTTATCAAATTTTATGGCAGGTATGTTGCCAAACATTTCTCCAATCAGAGACCTCTTGTGGCATGAGAGGCATCTAGAGATACTCGCAGACCACATCCACATTCTTAGGCATGCACAACTTAACATAAGTCAGTAACCATGAGAGCGGGGCTACCAGCAGGGCCTCCTCTTGGGCCTTCATGGGGCACTTTGAGGGATTTGGTGGGCATGCCTGGGGCACTTGCCGTGGAGAGTGCACAATCCTGGGGGATGTACGTGGCTTAGACAAAGCCCAGTTTGTGGCTTTTCCTTTTCCCTTCTCCTTGCCTTCTTATTTTCATTTTCCCTTCCCCTTTCCCTTTCCTTTGGACTACGTGGACACAACCTCTTCAACTTCAGGGGTAACTTCAAAGACTTCTTCGAACCCTGGCTCACTGAAGGTCATAACAAGCAGAAACTCAATGGGGTTAGTGGCAGTCATCCTTACCCGAAATAAACTCAGGATTTCTGTTGTCAAAAGGGGTACCTCACCCAGACATACTAATTGCACAGTCACATGAAGCACACAAATTGCAATAAGGTGTTGGCTCGAGGGGTCTTGACCCAGGTTTGGAGGTTCAAGGTTTGCCAACAAACCCCTATACTACTGGCCCTTTCTGCAGTGATCTACTTGCGCAAGCCAAAGTCTCACTGAAGTAGTATGGGTGGGTGCTGGAACTAGGTTTCTGCACCCTGGGAGAGGGTAGGTAAGTCAAGCAGAGCTGCGTTCAACCTTATAGTGACCAGATCTTGTATCATAGATCCTAGATCTACATATTCCCTTCGCATCCACGTGCGTAACAACAATGATATTCACATTAATCAACAGAATGAACTCATATAACCATAACGTAGCTATTCCAGATATTCTAATATGAAATGTGACAGAAAAGATCCAGATCACAGCATAAATAAGTAACACAAGCATGTTCGTAGCTTAAATCAATAACATAGCAACATATATTAATTAATCAGATGTCACAGATTCACATCACAGTAATTTATATATTCAACAATACTTCCGCATTCATTAATCCTTCAGATCTACTTACAGTACCCCAAAACCCAACCTGTGCACATAACAACAGGGTCCACACACAAAAGGACAACGAATATTTGTGCACACAACAACAGGAGTCCTTCCCCAACAACCCTAACCAGATCTAACAGTTTTCACTTAGAATCAATCTCTATTTGTTCCTCCTTTTACAACTCAAAATGTCCTTCTATTTATAACAATCTAGCCTAAAATTTCCTGTGGTCTACAAACCGTGGTTCGTGGGCTCTAAGTCTACCCTTTGACTCATTACAATGCTTTTGGGGCTTTGACCCACCCCAAAACCCCTGCGCAAGACCAAAATATGCCAAATTTATACAAAATGGGCTAGTTTCGCAGCCTGTAGGAGACCCTATTACAACAGTTCCCCAACATAATATTCTGACTCGTCCCGAGTCATTGTAGTGGCATGGTCTCCACCTGTGCGCATAGTGCATTTATGGCTGCGATCAGCAGAGGCAGCACCACTTGACTCTGAGCAACGATGCTCTATGCAAGGTCCACAAGTTATTGGGATGTTGGGCCTTCAGTTGCTGCGGTGACATTGTCCTGTGTCTGGTTTAGTCGCTTGACCATGCCATTTGTAACCTGTGAGAGCTAGAGGGCTCTGGCAGCCCACGGCTTCAATCGTTCTTTGATGACATGCTTCTTGCACTAGAGTTTCTCAATCTTGTCCTGGAAAGCGCTCTTGGTCCTCAAATGTGCTAAACACTGTGCAGGCACCAATGTGGGAAATGTAGCTTCGACCTACTCAAAAGCTTCTTCCTTGTGCCATAAGTCCTGATTGATCTCTCGGAGGGCAGGACTAAACTAGACCATGGTCCAGAGCTGCATTGCTGATTCTAGCAACTAGGCGCCCTGAGAAATCTACCTTGTGATAGTTTTCGTAGCTTTAGTCACCACCGCAGTGCGCTAGGCTCATACCTCCGGTAGCGTGGTAGGCTGAAATTTGGCCTGTAAGTCAGAGATTTGTTGCTCTAGTTGTTTCTTGATGACCTACATTTCTGTCCTAGACGCTTTCAATGCTGCAACCACTCTTTCCACTTTGGCCCAGGGTGTAGCTATGGTTGGGATCCTGTTTGGAACCTCTATGTAGATTTGGTGGATCACTATTTCAAGCTCCACCTGTTGTGATACCACAAGGGACATTTCAGCATTCTTCCATGCGATGGTCTGCTTGGCCACACCGAGCTGCAAGTGTACGTTATGGTCTTGATGGTGGATCTTCTGGATCATGACAGCATGGATACCCTGTAATGCCTTGTGGTGTAGCTTAGCCAGATCCAATTGCATCCATGTACTTGCTTGAAGTTGGATTCCTACAAGGGTAGCACTAGGCAAAGAGCAGAGACAACTTTCTGCCGTAGCTAGTATTGTACTACTAGTTGCCAAGGGAGCTCATGTCTGAATTACGCTGGCTTGTAGCCTATCTATCTTTCATTGGAGGGAATGGAGCTTGGCCTAAATGGTGTCAAGTGCAACCTTCTGTTGTTCCTATACGACTTCCCACCTATCCTCTGTAGCTAGTGTAAGTACATTTGTGATTTGCTCGAGGTCACCATCAATCAGCGTGACCATCGCATCATATTCCTGGCATTGGGCGCGCTGATTTTTTTGGGGCCCTTGTGCAGGCTTGCCTGGCCGCTTCATACCCTAGAGGGAGGTGGTATCTTTTTTATTCATCCCTTACACGCTCAAGTGTAGCTGTGAACCAGCCTCGGTGTCCTTTTCGGTGATATGTGGCAGCTTTGATTCCTTTTCCATGGTGGCGTTCAAGCCCCTCTTGCTTGGTCCTGCGGTATCCTCGGGGTTGACAAGGGAGGTCACTCCTGTCACGCATGTCCCTACAGTGCTCTTTTCACTGGGTATGAAGCCAATCCTCCATGTAGGTAGCCAGAGCGCCATTATCCTATCAATTTCTTCGTCCCCCGATCTAATCACTATGATTTCCTCTAGTTCTGGCTCTGTAGGTATCGAAGCTTTCATGGGGTTAGTATCCATCATTATAGCTTGAAAAGTGAATCCCAATTCTGGGGGACTAGTGGCAGTGGGAGTGGGTCGATTCGTCATAAACAGGATGCTATAAGCCCAGAGAACCATGTAGCATAGAGAAAATACATACGGGTTACGGAAGTGATACGGAACCCATGTCTAAGCTATTATTCCTAATTTATAATGCATGCGGTCGTCCAATGGTAGGGTAAATGTCACTTGGAACTTACCCTCAAGTAAATGGTAAAAAATCTCAAGGAATCTTTGCATTAATTTCCAATCGCCCACTCCATTCAATAGTAATGTTTCCTTTTTTACCAGATTTTACTGTTCCAACCGCCACTTTTCACTCCTCATGTGAGCTCAGCGTACCTGTTGTGCTTGGACTAAACACCTGTGCCTCCTGTGCATCTTTCCCCAACACAGGCTCGTTCCATAGGAACTTCAAAATCAAAGACATGTTCCTCCGACATGCGTCATCCCAACAAAACCGAACCCCCTTCGTAAGCAAGTTTCACAGATGTGCTATGATCAGTGTGTACTGTCAAAAAAATTTCCTGTAATAACTTGCATGGCTGAGGAATGAATGCAACTGTCTCTTGGTTGTAGGAATTTTTGGATACATGATAACTCTGCTTCGGTACCCGCACCCCCAATATTATCCAATGTAGGGTGTGTTTCAATGCCGCCCATTCGTAGCCTATATGGCCCAGTAACCATGCGCATCCCTTCCAATTCTGAGTCTGAAGCAGCTTGTGGATCATTCTTACCTTCTTTTGGGGCTATACCGTGGTAATAGAACATGCTTACTACCTTTGTTTCCCATGCAGGCCCTGTAGGTGCGACATAGAGGTGCGATTCATCCCATGCTACAATGTCAACGTCTTGTAGAGCTGCGTGGAGTGCTTCCGTGCCACCCAATAATCTAAATGTCCCCAGAAATTCATCCTTCAATGTCTCCCAGTGGCAGGTACGCTGGTGTAGCTCTGTGTCTAAATACCATGTGGTGGGAAGTGGTCCCAAGGCATGAATAAAAAAATGAACCCATTCTTTCGTAGTCTTGTCACACCATTTCTCCATCCCTGTGAATAGATACTTGCGCGGGTATTTGGAGCCAATGTATGTTTGGACGTGCATGTAATCGGGTTGTTCAAATCGCAGGACCATCATATCCCGACACTTTTCCCAGTCCTAGAATGCTTCCTTATGTGTGTCCCACCACCGCGTAGGGGTGTCACGCATGGTACAATTAAGGGCCCCTAGCCTTCGTCCCCTTGGAACCTCAGCTTCAAATGCTCGTAAAAATTTCGTAATATTACCAGAATCATTGAAATAGGGTAGGTCTCTTACCTCTAAGGAAATGTAGCGGAAGTCCTTTGTGAACCATAGGCATCGCAGCGCAGAGACATCATGTAACCGACTTTACCAGTTTTTCATCTCCCCATCAAAGTCAGAGAAATGTTCACTATCATTTTCCCAGCAAAGTACATCATCAGCCGTGGAGTTGATCCAATCCTTGTCCTGCGCAATTAGCTTATAAATATGATCCACACCCTCTTTGTCACGCACCGGCTCAGTGTATCGTTTGCCTTCCACGGGATCTAATGGCACTATCACCCTTGTACCATTATTCTCAAACACCATGCTTCTCTTTTTCAAGTTAATAATTCCTCCCATATTAATGGCCTAATCCAAGCCTAGGAGCACAAGATAGGGATCTACATCTTCTACGATCTCAATTACCTCAAAGTCCACCTGGGCCTTTACTCCCGCAATATCCACCACAATTTTCGATAGTCTTCCCAAGGGTATAATATTTTGCTGATTAGCCATGCATAGCTAGATAGTGGACCATTCCAACTTAGGTTCTCCCATTTGTTTCCAAGTCTGTTTACGTAATACATTCGCATCTAACCCTAGGTCCAAAATAACCTAATCCATCTCATAATCACTGATCTGCGCATCTCCCTACCAGTGCGTTTCTTATATCTGTATAGTTTGTGCACATCCTTGATTTCTGGAGGTAGGCTAAGTCGTGTTGCGCAACTATCTATCAATGCCTAAAGATTCTCTACATTCATTGGGTTGCACAGTAGCTTCATACATGCTTGTAAGAAGGGCTTGACCTCCTCGTCCACCTTAAGGTTCGCAGGTGTATGAGAAGTAGATGCCACTGTCTTAGCAAAGTCTTTGCAAGTTGCAATAAATGTTTCTTTTTCCTTGCTTAGGTCTAAACCCTCTTGTTTGATAACAACTTTCCGGATCAGAGATTCAGTTGTAGCCTTATCTCCAAATCCTCTAGTGGCCATTCCACTGCGCGTTATGAAATTTACACTCGGATCTTTGTCTCGCAGATCAACCTTAACCCTCTGCAAATTTTGTGTAGGTGTTGGTTGCTTCTCCTGCATTTTTGCTATCAATATTGGACAGTATTTGATCACATGATCCAGCTGTCTGCAGTACCATTAGTACTGCCTTGTAGGATTTGGGCAGTCTCTCGCAAAGTGCCCAACCTCTCCGCAGTTATAACAGATTAGCTGCCCTCATCCCCGACCTGCGCTTCTGCCTTGGCCTCCGCCCCTGCCCCTAACTAGGGAGCCACCTATGCCTGCGCGGGACCTTGGTGATGTAGGGTCTGATTGTACCCTATATAAATTTCTACGATCGATCATCAAATCATATGTCCGGCAGTTCTGTTCATCATGTCCTACTAATCTATAGAAGTTGCACCATTGCTATTTTACCTCTGGGACATACACAGTAAGGCAGGGGTAGTGGTTTGGGTCATGTAGCCCTGTAACACAGCAATCATCGCACCACAATGCTGGCCCACTTGGCCCTGCACTTTCTCTTGTGCGTGTTAGCCATCTATAAATTTTGTTATACCTCATGATGGCTAAATAGGTTCCTTAGTTTTCAAGAAACAAACTTTATGGAAATTTGTGAGTTCTTGAAACCTCACTGTGTTCATTATCTTCAAACAAATCATTTCACTGAGAAATCTTCACCAAAATCCTCCAAGTAGCCCTGCTGTTAACACAAGAAAACTGTTTTCAGACCCCTCTTCCACCATTTCACTTCATAATTTCCTCTAAAAATCCCTCCACTTCCTTAAAAATCCCATTTAAACCAATAAAAACCTCTTTGTTTGGTTTTAAAAACCCTCTTTTACCCTATCAAAAACTTCAAAGAGGCTTAAAAAACACCCTTTTAGGCCTAAATCCGACCATTTTGTAAAAGACAGGTTTTAAGCCCTTTTCAGCTTAAACCTCAGCCCCCTCTGCATATAAACCAAGACCCACGACCATTCGCTAAGCCTAAAGCCCTTCATCTATATTTTACCCCACGCCTTTGCTTTCTTCCGAAATAATCTAGACTGTTAATCCATCAAATCTAATGGCCATCATCGCTCCGCCCTTGATCCTATTTTATAACACACCCCCACTACACGACAAGGCACCTACGTCACCGCCGGCCCCACCTTCCGCTCAAAACCCATTGCCCAATCCCTGCCTGCCACCTGTACTCCACTATTCCCGTCCATCGAACTTTCACCCAGCCTTCGGGCTTCACTCGCGTCGTCAATCTCACTCCTTGAGATCTGATGGCGCAGATTCAATATCGCACGAAATTTTATGTTGGGATTTAATGGCCCATTTCAATGCAAAATAGGCGGTATTGGCCTGGACACGTGGTGACCATTCTATGGTATCACGTTCGTTTGGGCCTTTAGCACTTACCACCCAAATCACACATGAAAACCGTCGGTTTCCCCCCAAAACACTTTTTTTTCCGTTTCCATGTCATTATTCAAAATTTGCCCCGTTTTCTTCCAGTTTGGCCCACAAGACTATCCTCTGTGAATTCCCCTCCCTTTGCAACACTCCTCCGCATTCTGCATAGCCTTTGAATGCAGTTTAAGCCACAAAATGCAGGTTTTATATAATTTTTTTGTTTATTTTTTTGTAGGTTTAATGGCAACCTCGAGCCTAAAGGGTCATCCCACAGTCAAAATTTAGTGACTGAGGCCTCAGGATGACGATCCGATGGTCTGTAAGCAAATAAGAAAGGGATCTAGGGTTTTACATCAATGATTGATCGATGCCTCATGAGCATTAATCCTTTTGAAACCCTCCAACGCATCAAAGAAACCTCCTCTATGCAGAAGCAAGAAAAATCAGTGAATATTGAAGACCAAAGAAGTAGACGAAGATTAAAATCTTAATTGGCAGATTAAAAGAAAAAACACGGTTAAAGACATATAAATCAAAGGATTAAAGAAGTCCAAAAAGTGTTAAAGGACAGTGTTGGGGCCCTATAATTTATGAGAGTGACAAGAATAAATGCTGCAGGGGCCACATCAGAACCACTTTGGCATCCTAGGATCTAGTCTTCCATGATTCAGAGAGGGATCTCTCTATTAGTTTCTTTGAATGATATATCTTTATGCCTAATTATGATTTTAGGCTAGTTATGAAGCTCAAAGGAACTTGTTTGTTTGATTGATTGGTTGGGATGGATATCAGAAAAGGAAAAGATCACTAGAAGGCTGAAGGTGAGAGCAGGTTGAAAAATGTTTCAGCTGATAGGATAGGTCAAAAGACAGTATCAATCCATTGGGCTATGGAGTCACAAAAGGATTTAATTGTACAACAACTCTACAATGGTTTCCATTGGGCAAGTCATCTATATCAAAGGATCTATTTAGATTAATTTGTGGCATGAAACATCAAAGTGTTGTGAAAGAAGAAAAGTTAACAACCCATTAAGAATCTAATAACTTCACTAAACAAGAAAAGCCTTTTGAAGTAACTGTTTTAAGTAAGCCAAAGGACAGGGCATACCATGGACTTCTTTGGACAAACTTTTACTAAACACACTTTTCAGACAACAATCCAGTAATCTAAAAGACTACTTTCAGAAAGGAGAAAACATATAAGAAAATCAAGGGTAGCCTAAGATCAGGTAAGAGCCTTGAATCTATCCTGCTTTTGGCATACTCTAAAGGGAAACTTTCAAAACAATTTTTAAAGACATGACCAAAGGACAGGGCTATTCATAGACTTCCCTGGTTTAGACTCTACTTAGCATGCAATGAAAATATCATTCAAGAACAATGTCTCAAGTTTTACATAGCAAGAAATGGGCTCACCAACATTCCTTGACTGGTTATACTCTATTGAATCATTCCCAAATTAAATATTAGAACAAAACAAAAAGATAAAGCTTTCAGACAGAAATAGGGTACTTTGCAGTAAACCCTACTCTAAATTTTTTGTTCTTTATCAGAGAAAATGGACAGCATGAAAAACATAAGTAAAAGAAAATACAGTGAGGAATAACATCACCATTAATATAGACCAGGATCTCATGAATCAACTTGTATTATTGATGTTCAAACTAGTGACAAAATTCCAGTCCAGCAGTTCTTTACAGCTCAAAACTTCTCTTCTCAACCTAGTATTATTCAACTACTCAACAACACTTCAATAGCTTCAACAACTATCTTACACTTCAATAATAATCCATCTAACAACCGACCAACCCTTCACAATGTGCTCCTCATGGAGTATTTATAGATGAATGAGAAGATAGGTGAAAGAAAGAGTTCTAATTTGTTCATTTAAGACAGAGTAAATGCTTCTTGACCTTAGGGAATTTACATAACCCAAGATGAAGAATATCTAATTTTTTAACTCTATTAAATGAATGTTTTATCAACTTCTGAGCTACTTAGTCACTTTTGTTGACTTTTAGGCATATTTGGCAAGCTTTCAATAACTTTTGAGCTGTCTATGTAAAATATCTCTGACTATGCATTCAATTTGTATGCTTTTGAATTAAATAGGACTGTAGGTTGCATTTTTGGGTTCTAGGGGATTAATTACTTCACTGATCTGGCATTTGAAGCAATCCCTTTATTGATCTGTCTTATTTTGTGGATTTAGATACTAATTTTGGCCTTAATTGTGCTTTAAGGCCTCATTAGGCCTTCTCAGATCATATTTGACTTTATTAATTGTGCTTATCCTTTAAAATATGGATTAAGACTTTGATATTCATAATTTGTGCTTAATCCTTTCTTTATCTTTGATTTATTTTGATCTTCACCGTTTCTCTTTAGTTTGGTGTACAGGTGGCTTATGCACTTGGAGGGTTTGACCGAATGATCAATACTCAATCGTATTGATTAAAACTTGGAATTTTAACCCCTTTAGTCCCTTTCTGCGTTCAATCAAGCCTTTGAGGATTGTCACCCTCGGCCTTTGCAACTATTTACTTGCTATGGGACGGCTTTAAACTTAAACCGCCATGAAAACTGCAATTAAACATCAAACTGGTTACGTAAAACCTATGAATGGGGCTATAAATGCTTCAGATGGTTCAGTGAGGGCGAAGAGCAATGCGGAAGGAGGAGAATGCACAAAGGAGTTTCATGGTGGAAGGGCGCAGAAACTAGGGTTTGAATTCAAATATGGGCGCGGAATTGCAAAGGTGGTTTTTTGGAATACAAGGATGGTATTCGCGCAGGGCACGGGAGGCAAGTGGTAATGCGCTAAATGAACGTGATTCCATTCAGTGGAGGATGCATGTCCTTGGGAAAATTTCTTTTTTCGCGTTGAAATGTGTGGTTAAACCCTAGGAGAAAATTGCATGCAAAAATGTATGTGGGCCATTAGATCTAGGGGGGGCAGATCGACGGTGGAGTGAGAGCGTGATCGATCGGAGTTTGATCGGTGGAAAGGTATGGTGGAGGACAGGTGTCAAGAAAAGATTAGACGGTGGAAGGAGAGTGGAAGGTGGGCCAACAAGGGTGTTTATCGGTGGGAAAGCGTGATGGTCGTCAGATCCAATACGATCAACGGTTGAAATTTGATTTCAGAGGGGGAAGTAATGGATGGGGTAGAAATATGAGAGCAGGGCTTATAAAAGCAGTGGAGGTAAGGTCCTGTGGGGGAGAGGATGGGACTGAGGGTTTACGGTAAGGGGGTTGTGGCTTTAGCCCATGGTTTATGGGTTTTGGTCACATAAAGAACGGGGCTGAGGACTTAAGCCTGTAGGGGCTTAAGGCCTAATGTTTAGAAAGGGTGGAACATAGGCTAGAGTGTGTTTTTAAAGCCTTTTTTTAGGTTCTGGTAGGATACAAAAGGGTATTTTAAACCATATAAAAGGAATTTTTTATGATTTAAAGGGTTTTTATGAGAAAATGAGGGTAAATGAGGCATAAAAAGGAATTTTTAGGTGAATGAGATGAATGTTTAGGATAAGTGAAAATGAGTGAAAAATGGGTGGAATGGAGCTTATGAAATGAACTGATGGAACAAGGTTTTGAAAATAGTTCTCCTTTGAATTAACAGGGCTTCTTTGAAGGATTTTTTTAAGTAAAAACATTAGTAAGACGGTTCCTTTGGACAAGAGACACAACAAGGCTTCAAGAACTCACAGATTTTCTCCAAATTTGTTTCTTGAAGACTAATAGACTTGTTTTAGCCATCATAGGATATGACCGAGTTTATTGATGGCTAGCAGTGGCTCCACTTGGGGAGGGCAGCTCCTTGGAGGTGTCAAGAACCTCAGAGATAAATCTCTGGAAAGTAGACTAGTTGTTTCGGGGAAAATCACCCTAGAGGTTTGTTGGGTCAAAACCTCCACAGAGTAGGGCATGCCATTCAGAAGGACTCACACACAACCATACTTGAATGCAAAAAACTAGAAAACAACGATAGAAGGACTCACCCGTAGTCCTACGTTCGATGTAGATCCCGCGGGGTTCAAACCCCCAGCAACCCTCCTTCCTCCTTCAACCTGCAAAGCAAGAAAGAACGTGCACGGAAACCTAGCTGTACAGCATATAATTCTCCTAAACGTTAGTGTAATCAATGTGAAATATGATATAAACGATAATAACTGCTTAATAATCAATCTTTCCACATATACAAATAGATACTAACACAGAAGTTCAGGAACAAGACGGTTCTTCATTATTATGAATAGCATGTACAGAAATAAAGAGTGGAGAGATCACTTGAATCCTTCCACGATCTTCGAGCAGACCGTCGTCTGGATTCGTCTCGCCCTTGCCTCGCTAAGATTCTTCCAAGACTTGTGCACTCGAGATGGCATATAAATGGATGAACATCTCCAGGAAACAAGGGTTTCCTGATATAAATATGGGAAAGTGCAGGTAGCACAGGGAATCAGACTTGAACTGGGATTCCAACAGAGTATAATATCTATAAAATTTCCCTCTCCCTTAGGCCATGCACATGGGGGGCTTTTATACTCCCTCAAAGTAGTTTCAGTCAGTTGGAAACAGTTGGCCACGTACTGGGGTGGTTGAACTACTGGAGTAACCATCAACCCAGTCCGAAAATAGGGAATTTATATATTTTTTAATGGTTTTAATGGCATACGCGGAAAAGTACATATGGACTCGCGTATACACACGGAAAAGTCTGGGCATACCTGCGTATGGGAATTCTAACACTGTTTTTTTAGTGAATTTGTTCAAGTCTATAGGAATGGGTGCCCAAAGCCATAAAAGCAATCATGAATCATATGAAGGTGAAAAATGATGCTATAACATATGCCCCCTAATATATGAGGTCAGAAGGGGTACATGATGGCCGAAATGTATTATGCACATAGAAAGAATTTCGCAAGGACAAGAGAGGACTTCACCAGATTTCAGCCTGCCAAAAACCAATGAAAGAAAACAGAGAGTCAACTCATGCTGAGGCGGGCATACCCATGCTCAGTCAAAAATACATCATATAGAAATTACTGAATAGATCCAACATGTATACAAGTATAGCTGAACTGAAAGTACACAATGAATCATCTGAGCATGGCCCGGAAATATAAGTCTGAATCAATGTCCAAGTATCACATATAGAAAGCTGATCAAAGATGGTGCAACTGGATGTCTGATCATATAAGTAACTGAATCTCCAAGTACCGGATCATAAGAGGTGGATCAAATGGTACAATCACGCAACTCGGGAGCCAACATATAGGATGCTGCTGTACTGAACTGCAACATATAAGGGTGGACGGCATCACTGGCAGAAACTGAATGGACTGTCAAAAGTGAACCGAAGAATGCTGATGCAACTCGAGGTCTTCACCGATCACTATGGCACAATTCTACACAATGGGAATAAATGAGCTGAAGTCGACCATGTGAGAAATCGTTGGATTACCGGTCAATGATGTATACCGTTAACCAACGCGAGACAACTCACCAATAATGAAAATGAGTGTCAAGGTGCCCCAGTACAATCTGACAAGTGCGAATAAATGAGTTGAAGTCGAACACTTGAAAGAATCTACCAATCAAGAGGCAATGATGAATCCCCACTGTCGATAGCGAAGAGTCTGCCACTGATGACTACAAACCCTAAGGTACTGACAAAAAGACTCTAGACCTTATTCCCAGAGCAATGAGTCGGAGTCGATGGGAAATTATCTGCTGGAAGGAAGGCATTAAGGCATCCCACATCAGTCTAGTGCGAGTGTAACCCACAGGCTAAGATTTGGAAGGAATCGGATGAAGTAGAGTGACGGAACCAAACCAAAGTATGTTTTCGACATGCACAAGATGAAGCTAGCGCATGGAAGAAACCCTTTGAACCAACCAATAATGAAAGCTGACACAGAGGTGAGATATCCACCAATAGGGTCAAATGGAAATCAAGGTACTGCACGAATCCCAAGTGTGATAATGTATGCTGACGTCGAACACAGGGGAAACCACTCAGTCAAAGACCCATAATGATGATAAAATGCTGAGCACAAGGTCACCTATCAATGATGGAAATAGGGCCAGGGTGCGGCTCTAGGTTTGCTCTCAGAGCAATGTGTCGTAGTCGATAAGAGACAAACCCGCCGACAAGAAGTCAATGGGGACCTTCTCAAACCAGCACGAGCAGAAGATCAAAACATCTGATGTGATAGAACATGATACTGACAAGACCGGGAAGGCCGACTGAATAATGAGTCAAGAGACACCGCAGAATGGCCGACTCAGGCTAGACTTCCCTTGAACAAAAGCACGACTCTGTGATGACCATGGCAGTAAAAAGTGACACTATATAAGTCTGTTACGCAGGAGGCAGAAAAAACTCTCCATATGATTCAAAGAGACAACCAACCGGGGTAGGACTGACCAGTGAAACAAGGTAAAGGCTGACCCTAGGTCAAAACTAAAACCATCCCAAATGTAGGAAATATATATATAAATATATGTGCTTTGTTCAAGGGTGACAAACTGACTCTGTACTACCATCAAAACAACGAAGATACATCCCGTTCCCACTCTTTTTGTTATATTTTATTTTTTTGTCTTTTTCATATAATAAGCCTGAAAAAGAATAAAATAATGCTATGGTACAATGGATAGAACGAGTATCAAAAATCAGATGCACTAGTTCCTGGGATTGGAATGATCCTATGCTCAATGAAAGGTGGTGGAAACTGGTAAGCGATACTTAGAGGAATGTTCCATCCATGGGTAAAAGGGTGTCAAGTCGCGATAAATAAGTGCATGCAATGGTTAACTTGTACAGATAGACAAGGTCAAAAGTTGGCTTAAACATCGAGTCCAAATGAAGTCGGCTAAAGGCCAGGATAACAAGTAGCCAATATGCAATGCAGTAATACAACTCAACAACACCAGGGACCCTCTAGGGTAATAGCCAGAAAAATGATAGTGAGGAAGAAGAAGAATGAAGCTTCAACACGTAATTCATGGCGGGACTAAAGAGGACTCCTGAGCCTACATAAAACGCAGCATGGGCAACAAGTGATAGCGAGGAACTAACTAAGAAGCCCATGTAAAGGAAGGCTCTACCATCAAGTCATGATTAAATAATCGGCAAGTGAAATGGGTGTAGTACTCATGACCTGATGGGATCGACCCTATGGCAAGTGATCAGTATGGAGGCTAGTATGCAAGATGCAACGGAAAGTGAATTCCCTAACCTATATGCCAGTGAAGATCATATACCTGCCATGACGGGTCAGCAGTCATGGATCAAAATCTGGAAAAATCTCAAAAATCATCAAAATGTACCTGAAAACATACCAAACTGGGCACTTCCAAGCATCCGGGTTATGCAGCTTAAGATAGATTGAAAAAATAAGCATAACAAATTTTTGCGAAAATTTTCAACTTTTTTGGACATAAATAGACAAATTACCTCATATTTGGTTCATTGTTACATTGCTGATTTGGAATAAAGTGCTCTGGAGCAAAAAAATTCTTTCGTCAAATCAGGAGGAACCGACCGTCAAATCGCACCGAATTTGTCAGGTAAGCTCATCAATCATCCTTGCTATTCATTTTGTCCATTCATAAATTAAAATTTAGCAATTTTCACCATAGAATCTCTTTCAAAAAATCACGGGTTTGCGCATACGCGGGTTGGTAATGATGAAGTCGCGTATGCGCAGGCCCAAATGAAAAATGCGTAGCTAATGAAGGATTTATTGAATTTTGACAGGATGACCATATCATGGAGAGAGCGTGAACATAATGCAATTGATCAAGAAGTCATGCGAGATCGAGCATCGCTAAATATTCTCCGGAATTGCGGTTTGCTCAAGTTTTTCAAAATGCCAAATATGAAGAGTAATGTCTGGTTGCTCGAAATGCTTGTGAACTATTGGGAACCAGAAGAAGACTGCTTCATTATAGATCAGATGCCTGTACGCATTGAAGTGGAAGATATATATTTTATCACTGGACTCTCCCGGAGGGGGGAGCCAGTAGACTTGCATGGTAATCCTTTGGGAGGGCTCACCGTGGAAGATTACGTCCACGTGTAATGCGTACAGGGTTCCAAGAAAGTTGTAACTCAAATTGCAATCAAATATTTAAGGGATTTGCACATGAAAATCCTCCTTTTCACCATTGGCAGAGTGGCAGGATCTGCCTCCCTACACCAGGCGTCCAAGACGCAAATGAGCATAGCAGTGGAATGCTTAACTCATATATATGATTGGTGCACAGCCCTATTGCTGAACATGAAGAAAAAATTGACCTCTATCCGCCAAGCAAAGACAAAACATTTTGGATATGATATAATTTTGATGACATTCTTCTTTGAGAAGATACCAGCATTGAGACCCAAAGTCATCTCTACCATCAACAGCCCTAGAGATCCAATAATTTCCCGTTGGGAAGATATGATGAAGAGATTGGGGGGAAGTGAAGTTCCCCGGACCACTTGGGATGATGAGTTCTTCCTTTGGTGGGGAGAACAAATCATCACTGTGGACGTCTATCCCTATGCCAGGATGGACTTTCGTGGAGATCCAGATCTTGTCCTTCCACCAGGCACGGCATGGGGCATAGTCGGTAAGTTTGCAATTTTTTTGACTTATATAATTTTTTGGATTTTTTCAAATATGTATGAAAAAATGAAAAACAAACATGTTTTTTATTGGATTCATAATGACTTACAATGTAAACATGATCATGATACAGATATTGGACCAGTTCGACCTGAGGGTTTCCCGTGACACAAGCGTCGCCGAGGCGAAGCAGATACAGTGGATTCAGACAGGACCCTCCAGGCTGTACAGAGGAACTTGGAGGGATTAACCCGCCAAGTACCTATGGCTGCAGTGGAAGATCTGCCGAAAGCCATCCAGAGACGGGTGGTAGGAGTGCCCCGAGACTGGGTACAGTTATTCCGCCGAGTTGCCACCGTGATCATGTTCTATAGGAACAAGACTTCTGGGCAGGGACCTCAGGAGTAGATAGATATGATGTATCAGATGACTGTATATTTTTTAGACTGAACATGATCGAGCATAAGCCCAATTTTTGTATGACTTTATGGATCCAAATTTTTGTAAAGTTTTTGAACACTCTGATGATATATATACAACGATGTTTGATGTGATGTAATAAATGTATCAAAATGTATGATGTTTTTGATGATTAAATTCTATTGTATGGAATGATTAATATGCCAATCAATTGCTTGATTAGCTAATGAGTCTGCTAGCCAATTGTCAGCTCAAGGAATATGAATGAAAGTTAAAAATTGAAATGATCTTTGTAACAAACGTACCCTCAAGAACAACCAGAGTAAAAATGGATCTCGAACCCGATAAGTATTGTTCAACTGCGACACCACCAGCTGAGAGTCCAAGAAAACTACCAACGAATCAACACCCAAAGATATTGCCTCCAAGAGTAGATAAACAACTGCAGTGTATTCTGCTATGTTATTGGAAGTAGGACCAATGCAGACCCCTCTTGATACTAACAACTGACTGGATGGATAATGAAGTACCCAAGCCGTGGAAGCTAAGTTCCGGGTCTGTCTACTAGCACCATCGGCGAAACCAAAATGACTCATGACATCCAACACAACCTGCCAAAGCAGATCAAAAACATCACCAACCCATCAAAGATCAAAAATCAACCAGATATTTACAAAGAAAAACTACTATATACAAAAGCAACATGCCAGGCCGAAGCCTAGGCATAATACTTCTTCAAATAGAGCCCATTTCGGGGCTCCAGAAACTCGTTTCCTTCAAAATCAACCAAGGTATACGCTCCTTTCTTAAGGAATTTTTTAACGATGAAGGGGCCATACCACATAGACTTAAACTTTCCTGCCCCCAGGGCATCTTTTTCTTGGTCATAGACCAAAACAAGGTCACCTTCCGAAAAAACCCTAGGTTTGACCGCCTTATCGTACTGAGCTTTAACTTGGTTTTTATGTGCTTCATTCATCGTGGCGGCATCCCGACGCTGCTCATCGAGATGTTCCAGATGAAGGAGCCGTTCTTCAAGAATAGAAGTGTCAGGAAGAAGTTCAACAACTAATTTAAGAGAAGTAATCTCGCATTCAATGGGAAATACGGATTCCAACCCGTGGACTAGCTGAAACGAAGTAAAGCTAGTTGCAGTTTTCACTGACGTCCTGTATGCCCAAAGTGCAGGATATAGCATAATATTCCAGTTGGATCTAGCTTTATCAATTGTCCTTTTAAGAATTGTCTTCAAGGATTTATTCACGGCTTCCACTTGCCCATTGGCTTGAGGATAATACGGAGATGAACGCTCCTGCTAGAAACCCAATTTGAGAGCCAACTCAGCCATCATGCTATTCTGAAAATGAATGCCATGATCAATGACAATCTCTCTAGGAATACCAAAATGAGCAATAACCTGGTTGAAAAGAAAAAGAGCTGTAGTCTCACCATCATTCCCAAAAGTAGGCATAGCCTCGACCCACTTCGTAAAGTAGTCTACTGCTACAATAATGTACTTGTGACCTTTAGCCGAAGGCGGGTTACAAGTAGTATAATCAATACCCCACTTTGTAAAGGGACCGACAGTAATGACTGGAAAAAGCAGAGCTGGATGAGCGCGCATTTTTCGAGTGTAGACTTGACACGGATGACACTTTTTGACCAACTCCATACAATCTTTGAAAATCGAAGGCCAAAAGTACCCAACACGCAAACTATTTTGGGCTGTAGCAAGCCCAGATAAATGACCACCACAAGCTCCACTGTGGGAATCATTCAGCACAGCCTCAGCTTCTTTGAGAGTTAAGCAGCGTCGCAGGATTGAATCAACCTCTCGACGGTATAAAGCATCACCAATAATCAAAAAATTCTTGGCCAAGTGACGTAACTTACAACGCTCATCTTTCAAAAAAGTAGAGGGAAACTTCGCAGTCTGAAGATACACAATGATATCTCCATACCAAGGATACTGTGAAGAAATAAGAAACAAATGTTCATCTGGAAAGGATTCATCATAGATCATCTCTTCCCCACAGGGCAACTCGGAGATCAATTCCGCGAAAACCAATGATTTCTTGGACTTGGCAGACATAAAATCAAGATCAAATTCCTGCAAAATCACAATCCATCTATTGTATTTGCCCCCAATCACTCACCTACTGAGGACAAACTGAAATGGATTGGCTGCTGCCAAAACATAAGTTTTTCGTAGAATAATGTAATGTCGGAGTCGCTACACAACATGAACAACTGCCAAAGCTAACTTTTCTATCGGAGTGTACCGGAGTTCAGGTCCTACCAAGCCTCGACTAAGATAGTATATAACATGCTCTATAAGAGCATCATATTCCTGAACCAAAACCATACCAATAGTAGATTCTGCTACTGCCAGATACAAAAGGAAATCCCTGCTATAATCAGGTGGACTCAATAAAGGAGCAGAGGTCAATGCTTTTTTCAAAGCATCGAATGAGCATTGAGCGAAGTCATCCCAAAGAAATGGAACTCCCTTCTTCAACAATCTCATAAATCCCTTGGTAACTTCGGCATAATTTACGATAAATTTCCGAAGAAAATTAGACTTTCCTTGTAGACTTTGAAGTTGACGAATAGAGGACGGGGGAGGCAACCGAAGTATTGCCTCAACCTTGAAGGGATCTACCCTAATCCCTTCCCTAGACACAATGAATCCCAATAACCGACCGGATGTAACCGCGGAAACGCACTTGCTCGGATTCAACCTAATCTTATAGAAACGACATCGTTCAAATATTTGCCGGAGGTGAGCAGGATGATCCATCCTCTTTTGAGAATGAGTAGCTAAATCATCCAAATACGCCTCGATAATCTTTTTGATGTCGTGGAAGGCATATGACATGGCCCGCTGAAAGGTAGCCCCAGCATTTTTAAGACCAAAACGCATCTTCTTGTATGCAAATGTACCCCAGGGACAAATAAAGGCAGTCTTATGCTGATCTTCAAGACGGATAGTAATCTGATTATATCCGGAGAAACCTTCCATGAAGGAGAAAATCTCATTACCGGCACACTTGTCAATGATCTGATCGATAAATGGTGTGGGGTAATTATCTTTAGGACATGATTTATTAAGGTCTCTGAAATCAATGCAAACTCGAATCGTTCCTTGCTTTTTATCTACAGGAACAGGGTTTGAAACCCATTCAGTCAAAGGAACAGGGAAAATGAATCCCGCCTTAAGCAGCTTCTCCTCCTCAGCTTTGATAGCTGCTGCCTTCCTAGGATTTACCGGATGAAGTTTTTTCCTCATAGGCTTAGCATTTTCGTAAGTCTTGATCTCATGCTGGACAATAGATGGATCTATACCAGGCATTTCCTCATAAGACCAAGCGAATACATCCCTATACTCTTTAAAGAGCTCAGTGTAAATCTGAATCTCTTCACGGGAACATTCAGCTCCGATGAAGATGTTCTCAATAATATTTGGATCCCTGGAAATGTTCACCGGGATAGTAGGAGAAATTATAGCCATGTTCCCTTCAGCATAAACCTGTGTTGGTGCTAAAGCGTTCAGGACTGGGTGAACAGGACCAGGAGATTGAGGACTTGGAAAACTTGTTTCAACTTCGCTCAAATCAGGTAAAAATTAAGACCGATGATGCAAGTCATCCCACGGTCTATCTATACCAGTCATAGCTTCCAGGATGGCCTCTTCAAATGGACGAGTGGTATCAAGGAAATCCTGGGCAGAAGAAGAACTAAGTTTCCAAGCCGGAGCCACATCTCCATCCAACTCTTCCGGTGAAAGAGGAGCTGGACTGGATTCTGCAGAGTCAACAATAGACTGATAAGCAATCTCAGCTACAGACATAGGAAATGCCATTCCACCCACTTGACCTTCCGCTAATGTGGCAGTAGGGGAAGGTAAGGTCCAAGGGTCCGAAAAATAATGATTTCTGAAGAACTCTCTTCGAAGAGGAGCCTTGGAGGATGAAATAGCATTTATATGCACCATAGGAGGAGGAATATCAAAAGTACCCATCAAGGAAGAATACATTCCAACCCCTAAATTCTCAACAGGCGCCTTAGTATTATCCAACTTAGGAACAGATGAGTCAGTAGACGCATTCGGGTATACAGGAGGATAGTCCAGTTGATCCACTGTAACGATCCTCCCTTCATGAGGGAAACATATAATCCGAAATAATGAGGATGCAA
Organism: Pinus albicaulis; assembly: GCA_034641835.2. Taxonomy (NCBI): domain Eukaryota; kingdom Viridiplantae; phylum Streptophyta; class Pinopsida; order Pinales; family Pinaceae; genus Pinus; species Pinus albicaulis. Next base: position 1,434,043,346 of record CM076584.1, read on the forward strand.
CGGCATCCATCTCATAAATCCAGTTTCTCCCCAACAGAAGGTTGTAGTCCAAGCTTGCATCCACTACCTCAACCTCTATATTGACAGTTTTTCCCCCAACACAGATAGGAAAAGTTGGGACAATACCATGCAGTCTGTGAGAATGACCATCAAACGCAGTCAGAAGAGTGGTAGATGGAACAGCTTTGGGAGATCCAATTGTCTTCCAGCATGTGAGAGACATCACGCATGTGGAAGCACCCTCATCAACAACCGTCCGAAAGATGTTGCACTTTCGGTACGATGATTTAATATGAAAATCCATATGATGGGGGAGTCTCTTCTTAAAATTAGTCATATCAAAAGTAATCAGAAGAGAATTTTTCAGATCAATAGCCCCAATGGCAGTGAGCAAAGCACTGCGCTGAGCCGGACAAGATTGGAGTACCTCTAAATCCGACATAGCACAAGGACTCTACGCCAGATCTTCCATAAGTTCTGGGCAGCCCTAGCATTTGGATTAATCATTGACCACCTAGTAGATGCTTTGGGCATCCGAGGCATAGACTCAACAGTAGGCTTTGTAATGTGAATCGGCTCAGTAGCATCAGGAGTATCCTTAGCTTTCAAAGACTCTTCTCTGCCATAATCACGGGATCTCGTAGCGATATCCGCGTGAGCACTCATTATGAATATGTTCGATGGTATTTCCCCTTCCTGGGTGCCCCTAGAGGAAGCCCCAGGATTTTGGTTCGCGCCAACAACTGACTGTTGCCCTTGGGGAAAAGGGTTTGTTAACACATCCTGGGAACTAGAAGAACCCTGCTGAGCTAACAAGCGCTGCGCATCCTGAATTTTAGGGCAAAGGTGTGTAAGGTGGTCTCCAGTACATAACTTGCATGGAAACTTCACTTTCTTTTTGTCCTTTGGACCCTCACCAACATCCTCGTTGGTTTTATTCCCATTACCCTTCCCATTCTTGCCCTTCTTCTTATTATTTCGTCCCTTCTTCTTCCCTTCGGATTGTTGATTTCCTTTGGGATCAGAAGCTTGGACAACATTTATGGACAAAGACTAGGAAGGTGATGACTCAGCTAGCACAGCCTGACCAGAAGGAGCAGATTGCAAAGACAACTGCTGCAGTTGATTAAGCAGGTTGGCTGCACCACTATTGATCGACCCGATAAGCCCATCACCATGCCGACTAGGCTTAGTTTTGGATAAATCTAATTTGGAGCGAGGAGCATTAGGAAAATATTTATGGAGGACCCCAAACTGAGAATAGATCAGTTCCAGCTACTGGGCCCTAAAAATGGCCTGATCCTCAGAAAATACCCCAGACAGGGATACATCTTTAGAAATGTCTGACTGCAGAGATTTCAGAAACCATTCCAAAAGAAATTCTCCTGGAATATGAGCTTTAATAAGCCTCTTCCTTCTCCTCCATTCCTGAATGTGATCAGAAATGTGGGTTGTGTTGTCCTGCTTAAAATTAGCTAGGAGTTCATTCCCAGCGTCATATCGGACAGGCAACTGGAAATGGTTTAAAAATGTAATAGCCAGTTCTCCAAATGTAGCAAAACTGCCCCCAGTTAGCTCAATATACCATTTGGCAGCGTTTCCAGTTAGGGTGCGTTGAAACAATCTCAACCTAATCGAATCATCGATCAGGGAGTTAGAAGAACACCATAAATGGAAAGTGGTGATGTGGTCAGCCGGATCCTCTCCATTCTTCCCTTCAAACTTTGGAATGTCTGAAGGTAGTTTGGTCGGGACCAGAGGCCACCCCGGACTGTACCGAATTAGATCATTCGTCAATTTCGACAGATCTGGAAAGTTTAACGTTGCCAGAAAAGGTAAACGAGGCGGAGCCTGGGGATTCCATCCTTGATAGGATGAATTCCCAACATTTTGAAAAGAATACCCTGGATTTGATGAGGCACCAAGTTGCCAGAAAGAACTCGTAGCAAAAGGACAAGAACCTCCTCCCCACGCCAAGTTACCAAAGATCGGACCAGTTCCCCACCTGAAGTATTAAATGAAGAGGAAAGCCCCTGATAGGGGTTCCAGGAATTAGATAGAGGGGAAAAATTCTGATAAGCACTCGACGAAGGGAAAGAAGCATTCCCTTGGTGACCAGCGTAAAATTGATTCCCTGCCCCCGCTGTAGTGAATACAGGGTTCCAACCTGTAAAAGTAGTCGAACTTTGACCTCCAGACCAAGGGTTGAAACTCTGGGTCTGAGAAGTAAATGGAAAGGACCCTAAAGAAGGATTCGAACTAGGAATGTGTCCAGTTCCGAAGGGGAACCCTTGAAAAGAAGCTGATCCACTAGCCATGGAAGACATGGGTGTAGATCCAGCTGCAGCAGTGGAAAAGGAAAAAGAAGGAATCCCACTTGTGGGCATTCCAAAACAGAAGGGACCATATTGAGAAGCATGTGCTTGGGTGAAACCAGAGCCAAACATAGCAGAACTAGAGGCAATCGAAGATATAGCAATAGTGCCCCCTCCTTCAACAGAAGCAGGAGTCTGAATGCCTGCAGCACTCACAGCAGAAGCTGTGTTCCCAGTCGTGGCCATCGAAAGGTATGTATAATACGGAGGATCTTCTGGTCTCTCTGACTCAGGTCCGATGTATTCAACAACAAACGGATAATCAGGAGGAAGAGGAGATGGAAGTGACACTGATGGTTCAGGTACTTCCTCTATTTGAACTTCTTCTTCCTGCGGAAATAAAACTCGCGAGGTGAGCAGAATGCTCCTCTCGGAACCAACACAAGAATCAGCTACGAAACCTTCAGACCCTTGTGGAGGATCTCTCTCCACTACGTCGGACGCCACAGGGTGGTAACCACCTGCTAAATCACTCCTACACCTTCTTGACGAAGGCTCTGAACTCTCGGGAGATAACCCCCGGATTCTCCTCGATCGATGAGGCGCTTGATCAACCACTTTAACAAATTTTAATTAGACTCAAAAAATATAAAGCTAGGCAAGCTAGGAGCAAAGAGCACTCACTACAAAAAATAATCCCTGAGATACAATCAAGCAAACAGCCTTCAAGTATTTCCGCTCCGGGTGATGAGGACCGGACACCAAAATACAAGAAAGCGAAATAGAGGACCTCCCGAAAGTAGTCTGGGATAATTACGGCCCAGGCCTACTAGCGAAGGTATCAGAAACAGTTACGCCGACCTCCTAATGATAGCCTTTTCCAGCTCAAGCACCCAAGCTTCGCAAGGGCACCCCCCAGAAGTACTGCTGAAAGTGATGCGACATCTGCCTCAGGTACCACGGGTATTCCCCCCCGCAGTCACCTATGTGGAACCTAGGAGTGGCAACTATTGTTTCGGGGATTTAACACCCTAGAGGTTGGTTGGGATTCAACCTCCACAGAGCAGGGGCGTACTACTTAACAGAGACTCACACGATCATGCACAGTCATAAAAACGAAATAGAGCAGAACGAGAGGTTTACCCGTTGGTCCTACGTTTGAAGTAGATCCACGTGGAGTTCAAACTCCCTGCAACCGTCCTTCCTCTTTCACCTGAAATACAAGAAGAAACCAGCACAAAGGACAAGTTGTACAGTATATTTCTACTCTCTATGTTAGCGAGATTCATATAAAACATTAAATAAATCATCATAAATGCTTGTATAACAAATATTCTTCACACATTAAAGCATACACTGACACGTTTTACTTCGGGAACAGCATGATACTTCTGTATTATAAAAATAGTACGTACAAAAGTAAGTGGAGAGATCACCTGATCCTTCCAAGGCCTTCGCAGACCGTCGTCCGGATCCGTCCAGCCCTTGCCTCGCTAAGACTCCTTCCAAACAGGTGCATACGATATAACATATAAAGGGATGTGTATCTCAAGGAAACAAGGGTTTCCTGAAATGAACTGGGAAAGTGCAGGAGGCACGGGGAATCAGACTTGGATAGGGAACCAACAGAGTATAATAATAATAATTCTCTCTCCCCTTTAGGCCATACATATGAGGTCTTTTTATAGTCCCTCCAAGTAGTTTGAGCAGTTGGAAACAGTTGGCCACGGGCTGGGGTGGTTGAACTACCTGAGTAACCATCAACCCAGCGCGAAATTAGGGGTTTTTATATATTTTTTAATCATTAAAATGGCATACGCGGAAAAGTCTAGCTGTACTAGCGTATACACGCGGAAAAACACGGGCATAGTCGCGTATGAAGGATTTTGCACTGTTTTTAAGTGAATTTGTCCAAGTCTGTAGGAATGGGTGCCCATAAAGCCATGTAGCAATCATGAATCATGTCAAGGTGAGAAATGATGCTATAACGGATGCCCCCTAATATATGAGGTCAGAAGGGGTACATGATGGCCGAAATGTATTATGCACATAGAAAGAACTTCGCAAGGACAAGAGAGGACTTCACCAGATTTCAGCCTGCCAAAAACCAATGAAAGAAATCAGAGAGTCAACACATGCTGAGGCGGGCATACCCATGCTCAGTCAAAAATACATCATATATAGAAAAAGTACTGAATAGATCCAACATGTATACAAGTATAACTGAACTGAAAGTACATAGTGAATCATCTGAGCCGGGCCCGGAAAGACAAGTCTGTATCAATGTCCAAGTATGACATATAGAAAGCTGAGCAAAGATAGTGCAACTGGATATCTGATCAAGTAACTGAATCTCCAAGTACCGGATCATAAGAGGCGGATCAAACGGTACAATCACGCAACTCGGGGATCAACATATAAGATGCTGCTGTGCTGAACTGCAACATATAAGGGTGGACGGCAACACTGCCAGAAACTGAGAGAACTGTCAACAGTGAACCGAGAAATGCTGATGCAACCCAAGGTCTTCACCGATCACAACGGCACAATTCTACACACTGGGAATAAATGAGCTGAAGTCGACCATGTGAGAAATCGTTGGATTACTGGGCAATGATGTTTCCCGTTAACCAACGCGAGACAACCCACCGATAATGATAATGAGTGTCAAGGTGCCCCAGTACAATCTGACAAGTGTGAATGAATGAGTTGAAGTCGAACACTAGAAAGAATCTACCAATCAGGAGGCAATAATGAATCCCCACTGTCGATAGCGAAGAGTCTGCCACTGATGACTGCAAACCCTAAGGTACTGACAAAAAGACTCTAGATCTTGTTCCCAGAGCAATGAGTTGGAGTCGATGGGAAAAGATCTGCTGGAAGAAAGGCATTAAGGCATCCCACATCAGTCCAGCGCGAGTGTAACCCGCAGGCCAAGATTTGGAAGGAATCGGACGAAGGAGAGTGATGGAACCAAAACCGAAGTACGTTTCCGACGTGCACAAGATGAAGCTAGCGCACGGAAGAAACCTTCTGAACCAACCAATAATGAAAGCTGACACAGAGGCGAGAAATCCACCGATAGGGTCAAATGGAAATCCAGGTACTGCACGAATCCCAAGTGTGATAATGTGTGCTGACGTCGAACACCGGGGAAACCACTCAGTCAAAGACCCATGATGATGATCAAATGCTGAGCACGAGGTCACCTATCAATGATGGAAATAGGCCCAAGGTGCGGCTCTAGGTTTGCTCTCAGAGCAATGTGTCGTAGTCGATAAGAGACAAACCCGCCGGCAAGAATTCAATGGAGACCTTCTCAAACCAGCACGAGCAGAAGATCAAAACATCTGATGTGATAGAACATGATGCTGACAAGACCGGGAAGGCCGACTGAATAATGAGTCAAGAGACACCGCAGAATGGCCGACTCAGGCTAGACTTCCCTTGAGCAAAAGCACGACTCTGTGATGACCAAGGCAGTAAAAAAGTGACACTGTATAAGTCTGTCTTGCAGGAGGCAAAACAAACTCTCCATATGATTGGAAGAGATAACCAACCGGGGGAGAACTGACAAGTGAAACATGGTAAAGGTTGAACCTAGGTCAAACTAGAACCATCCCAAATGAAGGAAATATATATATAAGTATATGTGCTTTGTTCAAGGGCGACAAACTGACTCTGTACTGCCATCGAAATAACGAAGATACATCCCGTTCCTGCTCTTTTTGTTATATTTAATTTTTTTTTGTCTTTTTCATAATAAGCCTGAAAAAGAATAAAAGAATGCTATGGTACAATGGATAGAACGAGTATCGAAAAAGCAGATGCACTAGTTCCGGGGTTTGGAACAATCCTATGCTCAATGCAAGGTGGCGAAAACTGGTCAGTGATACTCAGAGGAACGTTCCATCCATGGGTATAAAGGTGTCAAGTCGTGATAGCTAAGTGCATGCAATGGTTAACTTGTACGGAAAGTCAAGGTCAAAAGTTGGCTTAAACATCGAGTCCAAATGAAGCCGGCTAAAGGCCAGGATAAACAAGTAGCCAATATGCAATGCAGTAATACAACTGACCGACACCAGGGAGCCTCTAGGGTATAAGCCAGAAAAAGGATAAGTGATGAAGAAGAAGAATGAAGCTTCAACACGAAAGACATGGCGGGACTAAAGAGGACTCCCGAGCCTACATAAAAAGCAGCATGGGCGACAAGTGATAGCGAGGAACTAACTCGGAAGCCCATGTAAAGGAAGGCTCTACCATCAAGTCATGATTTTAAAAATCGGCGAGTGAAAATGGTATAATACTCATGACCTGATGGGATCGACCCTAAGGCAAGTGATCAGTATGGAGGCTAGAATGCAAGATGCAATGGAAAGTGATTCCCTAACCTTTATGCCAGTGAAGATCATATACCTGCCATGAAGAGTCTGAACACATGGGTCAAAAACCGGGAAAAATCTCGAAAATGTCAAAATGTACCTGAAATATACCAAACTGGGCACTTCCAAACAATCGAGTTATACAGCATAAGATAGATCGAAAAAAATAAGCATAAGGAAATTTTTTGCGAAAATTTTCAATTTTTTAGCCATAAATACACAAATTACCTCTCAAATGGTTCATTATTGCATCGCTGATTTGGAAAAAGAGCTCTGGAGCTAAAAACTTGTTTCGTCAAACCAGCAACAACCGACCGTCGGAATTCAGCGAAACTTCAGGTAGGCTCCTTATTCATCCTGTTGATTCATTTTGTCCGTTTAAAATTTAAAATTAAGTGGATTTTTACGTGGAAACCCTTATTAAAAAACGCGTACCTGCGCATACGCGGGTTCAAAGAAGGAAAGCCGCGTGTACACGCGGCTGTGCACAGCGAAACTAGCGTATGCGCACGTCCGAATTTTAAAAATGAGTTTCTAATGCAAATTTTAATGAATTTCTTCGGGATGACAATTTCATGGAGGGAACGCGAGCATAGTGCAGTGGACCAAGAGGTCATGGAAGACTGCGCAGCACAAAATGTCCTCCGAAACTGTGGATTATTCAAATTTTTCAAAATGCCCAATATGAAAAGTAATGTGAGATTGCTTGAAATGCTGGTAAATTATTGGGAACCGGATCAGGATTGTTTCATCATTGATCAAATGCCACTACGCATAGAGGTGGAAGATATATACTTCATCACTGGACTCTCGAGAAGGGGAGACCCAGTGGATTTGCACGGAAAGCCCCTGGGAGGGTTAACCGTGGAGGACTATGTCCAACTCTATTGCATAGAAGATTCCAAAAAAGTAGGCACACAGATTGCAATCAGAGATATCAGGGACTTGCACATGAAGATCCTCCTGGTCACCATCGGCAGAGTGGCAGGATCTGCCTCACTGCATCAGGCGTCCAGGGCGCACATGAGCATAGCTGTAGAGTGCTTAATTCATGTGTATGATTGGTGCACTGCCCTGCTACTGAACAACTGACCTCCATTCGCAAAACACATACAAAACACTTTGGCTATGGAACCATTTTGACTACATTCTTCTTCGAGAGAGTTCCGGCTTTGAGACCCAAAGTCATCTCAACTATCAGCAGCCCTCGGGACCCAAGAATTGCCCGTTGGGCAGACATGATGAAGAGACTGGGGGGCAGCGAGGTACCCCGAACTACCTGGGATGATGAGTTCTTCTTATGGTGGAGAGAACAGATCATCGCGGTAGATGACTATCCCTATGCCGGGATGGATTTCCGAGGAGATCCAGATCTAGTACTTCCACCCGGTGCAGCATGGGGAGCAGTCGGTAAGTTTTTTCAAAAATTTTAACTTATATGATTTTTTGGATTTTTCAAATATGTATGAAAAATGAAAAACAAACATGTTTTTGGATTGGATTCATAATGACTGACAAATGAAAAATGATCATGTTTCAGATGTTGGACCAGTACGTCCTGAGGGCCTAGCACGTCATAAACGCCGCAGAGGTGAAGCAGAGACAGCGGATTCTGATAGGACACTCCAGGCCGTTCAGAGAAATTTGGAGGGACTGACCCGCGAAATCCCTCTGGCTGCTGTGGAGGACTTGCCAGAAGCCGTCCAGAGACGGGTTGTAGGAGTACCCCGGGACTGGGTTAGACTGTTCCGCCGTGTGGCCACTGCAGTGATGTTCTATAGGAACGCTGGGCAGGGTCCTCAGGAGTAGATAGATTTTACATATCAGATGACTGTATATTTTTTGAGACTGAACATGATGGGGCATAAGCCCAAGTTTTTGTGCGGCATTGATGGATCCAAAATTTTGTAAAGTTTTTTGACATACTGATGATATATATACAGCGATATTTTGATGTGATGAGATAAATGTATCAAATGTATGATGTTTTTGATGATTTAGATTTTATTGTATTGAATGATTAATATGCCAATCTAAAGCTTGATTAGCTAACGAGTCAGCAAACCAATTGTCAGCTCGAGGAATATGAATGAATGTTAAAAATTGAAATGACCTTTGTAACAAACGTACCCTCAAGAACAATCGTAATAAAACAGGATCTCGTACTCGATAAGTGTTGTTCAACTGCGACACCACCAGCTGGGAGTCCAAGAAAACTACCAACGAATCAACACCCGAAGATATTGCCTCCGAGAGTAGATGAATGACTGCAGTGTATTCTGCTACGTTATTGGAAGCAGGACCAATGCAGACCCCTCTTGATACCAACAGCTGACCGGAAGGATAATGAAGCACCCAAGCCGCGGAAGCTAAGTTTCGGGTGTGTCTACTAGCACCATCGGCGAAACCATAATGACTCATGACATCAACACAACCTGCCAAAGCAGATCAAAAACATCACCATCCCATCAAAAAATCGAAAATCAAACAGATATGTACAAGACAAAAACTACTATATACAAAGCAAAATGCCAGGCCAAAGCCTAGGCATAATACTTCTTCAGATAGAGCCCATTTCGAGGCTCCGACAACTCGTTTCCTTCGAAGTCAACCAAGGTGTACGCTCCTTTCTTAAGGACCTTTTTGACGATATAGGGGCCATACCACATCGACTTAAACTTTCCTGCCCCCAAGGCATCTTTTTCTTGGGCATAGACCAAAACAAGGTCGCCTTCGGAAAAGACCCTAGGCTTAACCGCCTTATCGTACTGGACTTTGACTCGGTGTTTATGTGCTTCGTTCAACGTGGCGGCATCTCGACGCTGCTCATCAAGATGCTCCAAATGAAGAAGCCGCTCTGCCAGACTAGAAGTGTCGGGAAGAAGCTCAACAGCCAGTTTAAGGGAAGGAATCTCGCATTCAATGGGAAATACGGATTCCACCCCGTGGACTAACTGAAACGGAGTAAAGCCAGTTGCAGTTTTCACTGACGTCCTGTATGCCCAGAGTGCAGGATATAGCATAATGTGCCGGTTGGATCTATGTTTATCAATCGTCCGTTGAAGAATTGTCTTCAAGGACTTATTCACGGCTTCCACCTGGCCATTGGCCTGAGGATAATATGGAGATGAATGCTCCTGCCGGAAACCCATTTTAAGAGCCAACTCAGCCATCATACTGTTTTGAAAGTGACTGCCATGGTCAGTGACAATCTCTCTAGGTATACCGAAACGAGCAATGACTTGATTGAAGAAGAAAAGAGCTGCAGTCTCACCATCGTTCCCAAAAGTAGGCATAGCTTCGACCCACTTCGTAAAGTAGTCTACGGCTACGATAATGTACTTGTGACCTTTTGCCGAAGGCGGGTGACAAGTAGTATAATCCATACCCCACTTTGTAAAGGGGCCGACAGTAATGACTGGAAAAAGCGGAGCTGGATGAGCGCGCATTTTTCGAGTATACACTTGACAAGGATGACACTTCTTGACCGATTCAATACAATCTTTGAAAATCGAGGGCCAGAAGTAGCCAACACGCAAAATCTTTTGGGCTGTAGCAAGCCCTGATAAATGACCCCCACAAGCTCCACTGTGAGAATCATTGAGCACAGCCTCAGCTTCTTCGAAAGTTAAGCAGCGTCTTAGGATTGAATCAACCCCTCGACGGTACAAAGCATCACCAATAATCGGATAACTTTTAGCTAAGTGACGCAGCTTACGACGCTCATCTTTCGAAAAAGAAGAGGGAAACTTCGCAGTCTGGAGATATACAATGATGTCCCCATACCAAGGATCTTGTGGAGAGATCAGAAACAAGTGTTCGTCCGGAAAGGACTCATCATAGATCATCACCTCTCCACAAGGCAACTCGGAGATCAATTCCGCAAAAACTAACGACTTCTTGGATTTGGCAGACATGAACTCTAGATCAAATTCTTGTAAAATCACAATCCATCTATTATATTTGCCCCCAATCACTCGCCTGCTGAGGACAAACTGAAATGGATTGGGAGCTGCCAAGACATAAGTTTTGCGAAGAATAATATAATGCCGGAGTCGCTGCACAGCATGAACTGCTGCTAAGGCTAATTTTTCTATCGGGGTGTATCGTAGTTCAGGTCCTACCAGTCCTCGACCAAGGTAGTAAATAACATGCTCAGCCAGAGCATCATCCTCCTGAACCAGAACCATACCAATGGTAGATTCTGCTGTAGCCAGATACAAAAGAAAATCTCTGCTATAATCGGGTGGACTCAGTAAAGGAGCAGAGGTCAATGCCTTTTTCAAGGCATCGAATGAGCGTTGAGCATAGTCGTCCCAAAGAAAAGGAACTCCTTTCTTCAACAATCTCATATATCCCTTTGTGATCTCAGCGTAGTTAACGATAAACCTCCGAATAAAATTAGACTTCCCTTGGAGACTTTGAAGTTGACGGATTGAAGACGGGGGAGGCAACCGAAGTATTGCCTCAACCTTGAAGGGATCTACCCTTATCCCTTCCTTAGACACGATAAATCCCAACAGCCGACCGGATGTTACCGCGAAAACGCACTTGTTCGGATTCAAACGAATTTTATAAAAACGACATCTCTCAAATATTTGCGGGAGGTGTCCTGGATGATCCATCCTCTTTCGAGAATGAGCAGCTAGATCATCTAAGTATGCCTCGATAATTTTCTTGATGTCGTGGAAGGCGTAGGACATGGCCCGCTGAAAAGTGGCTCCAGCATTTTTCAGACCAAAAGGCATTTTCTTATATGCAAACGTACCCCGGGGACAAATAAATGCGGTCTTATGTTGATCTTCTGGACGGATAGTAATTTGATTGTAACCAGAAAAACCGTCCATGAAGGAAAAAATTTCGTTACCGGCACACTCATCAATAATCTGATCAATGAAAGGTGTGGGGTAATTGTCTTTAGGACACGCCTTATTCAGGTCTCTGAAATCGATGCACACTCGAATTGTTCCTTGCTTTTTATCAACAGGAACGGGGTTTGAAACCCATTCAGTCAGAGGAACTGGGAAAATGAATCCCGCCTTAAGCAGCTTTTCAACTTCCGCTTTGATAGCTGCTGCCTTCCTAGGATTAACCGGACGAAGTTTTTGCCTGACCGGCTTAGCGTTTTCATACGTCTTGATCTCATGCTGGACAATAGATGGATCTATGCCAGGCATTTCCTCATAAGACCAAGCAAAAACATCCCTATACTCTTTGAAGAGCTCGGTATAGATTTGAACTTCTTCACGGGAACATTCAGCTCCAATGAAAACGTTCTCAATAATGTTGGGATTCCTGGAGATGTTCACCGGGATAGTCGGAGAGATCACGGCCATGTTCCCTTCAGCATAAACCTGTGCTGGTGCTAAGGGGCTCAAGACTGGGTGAACAGGTCCAGGAGACTGAGGACTTGGAAAACTAGCTTCGACTTCGCTCAAGTTAGGTAGGAAGTAAGACCGATGATGCAAGTCATCCCACGGTCTCTCTATACCTGTCATTGCTTCCAGGATGGCCTCTTCAGATGGAAGAGTGGTATCTAGACAATCCTGGGCAGAAGAAGAAGTAAGCGTCCAAGCCGGAGCCACATCACCATCCAACTCTTCCGGCGAAAGAGGAGCTGGATCAAACTCTGCAGTGTCAACAACAGACTGATATGCAATCTCAGCTGCAGAAATCGGGAATGCCATTCCACCCACTTGCCCTTCCTCCAAAGTGGCTGTTGGGGAAGGTAAGGTCCAAGGGTCCGAAAAATAATGAGTTCGAAAGAACTCTCTTCGAAGGGGAGCCTTGGAGGATGAAATAGCATTGATAGACACCTTAGGAGGAGGAAGATCAAAAGATCCCATCAGGGGAGAATACATTCCAACTCCCAGATTCTCGATAGGTGCCTTAGTATTGTCCAACTTAGGGACAGATGAGTCAGGAGGCGCATCCAGGTCTACAGGAGGACAGTCCAGTTGATCCACCGTAACTATCCTCCCTTCGTGGGGGAAACATACTATCCGAAATAGTGAAGATGCGATGGCATCCATATCATATATCCAGTTCCTCCCCAACAGAAGGTTGTAGTCCAAGGCTGCATCTACTCCCTCAACCTCTATGTTAACGGTTTTGCCCCCAACACAGATGGGCAAAGCCGGGACAATACCATGGGGCCTATGAGAATGGCCATCGAATGCAGTAAGAATAGTGCTAGATGGAACAGCTTTGGGAGATCCTAGTGTCTTCCAGCATGCGAGAGACATCACACAAGTAGAAGCACCTTCATCAACGACCGTGCGAAAGATATTAGTCTTCCGGTACGATGATTTAATATGGAAGGCCATATGATGAGGAAGTCTCTTCTTAAAATTCTTCATATCAAAGGTAATCAGAAGAGAATTTTTCGGATCTATAGCTCCAATGGCGGTGAGCAAAGCACTGCGCTGAGCCGGACAAGACTGGAGTACCTCTAAAGCTGACATAGCACAAGGACTCTGCGCCAGATCTTCTACAATCGAGTAGTTCTGGGCAGCCCTCATGTTCGGATTAATCGTTGACCGCTTAGAGGATGCCTTCGGTATCCGAGGCATAGACTCAACAGTTGGCTTCGTGATATGAAGCGGCTCAGTAGCATCAGGAACTTCCTTAGCTTTCGAAGATTCCTCTCCGCCATAATCACGGGATCTCGTAGCGACATCCACGTGAGCACTCATCATAAAGATATTCGATGGAATTTCCCCTTCCTGAGGACCTCCAGAGGAAGCCCCGGGATTTTGATTCGCGCCAGCAATTAATTGCTGCCCTTGGGGAAAAAAGTTTGTTAGCACAGCCTGGGAACTAGAAGAACCTTGCTGAGATAACAGGCGCTGAGCATCCTGAATTTTCGGGCAAAGATGCGTGAGATGGTCTCCAGCACAAAGCTTGCACGGAAACTTAACTTTCTTTTTCTCCTTTTGCCCTTCACCAACACGCTCGTTGGTCTTATTTGCATTGCTTTTCCCATTCTTTCCCTTCTTCTTGTTATTACGTCCCTTCTTCTTCCCATCGGACTGTTGATTTCCTTTGGGTTCAGAACATTGGACAGCATTAATGGACAAAGACTGGGAAGGTGAAGAATCAGCAGGCACAGCCTGACCAGAAGAAGCAGATTGTAAAGACAACTGCTGCAATTGAGAAAGCAGGCTGGCTGCACTACTACTGACCGATCCGACAAGTCCGTCACCATGCGGACCAGGTTTGGGTTTCGAGAGATCCAATTTGGAGCGAGGAGCATTAGGCAAATACTTATAAAGCATGCCAGACTGAGAATAGATCAACTCTAACTGCTGGGCCCTAAAGATGGCCTGCTCCTCGGAATATACCCCTGACATGGATACATCCTTTGAAATATCTGACTGAAGCGATTTCAAAAGCCACTCGAGAAGGAACTCACCTGGAATATGGGCTTTGATAAGCCTCTTCCTTCTCCTCCATTCCTGAATATGATCAGAAATGTGAGTTGCCTCATCTTGCTTAAAATTAGCCAGGAGTTCGGTCCCAGCCTCATATCTGACAGGCAACTGGAAATGGTTAAGAAAAGTGACAGCCAGTTCTCCAAATGTGGCGAAACTGCCCTCAGTGAGCTCTATATACCACTTCGCGGCGTTTCCAGTTAAGGTGCGCTGAAATAATCTCAATCTAATCGAATCGTCGATCAGAGAGTTGGATGAACACCATAAGTGGAATGTGGTGACATGGTCTGCCGGATCTTCACCATTCTTACCTTCAAACTTAGGAATGTCTGAAGGAAGTTTGGTTGGAGCCGGAGGCCAACCCGGACTATACCGAATCGGGTCATTAGTTAACTTCGCCAAGTCTGGCAAGTTTAACGTTGCCAGAAATGGTAATCGCGGCGGAGCCTGAGAATTCCATCCTTGATGGGATGGATTCCCAACATTCTGAAAAGAATAGCCTGGATTTGATGAGGCACCAGGCTGCCAGAAAGGACCCGTAGAAAACGGAGAAGAACCTCCTCCCCACGCCGAGTTACCATAACCCAGGCTAGTTCCCCCCGCTGAAGTATTGACTGAAGAGGTAAGCCCCTGATAGGGGTTCCATGCATTAGACAGAGGAGAAAAAGACTGATAAGCACTCGATGCAGGGAAAGAAGCATTCCCTGGATGACTCGCGATGAACTGATTCCCTGCCCCCGACGTTGCAAACATAGGATTCCACCCCATAAAAGCAGTCGAACTGGGCCCCTGAGCCCAAGGATTGAAACTTTGGGTCTGGGAAGTAAAAGGAAACGACCCTAAAGAAGGATTGGGACTAGGAATATGCCCAGTCCCAAAGGGGAAACCCTGAAAAGAAGCTGATCCACTAGCCATGTTGGACATGGGCGTAGATCCAGCTGCACCGGCGGTAAAGGAAAAAGAGGGATTTCCGGCAATGGACATCCCTGAAACGAAGGGACCAGATTGAGAAGCATATGCTTGGGTGAACCCAGAGCCAAACATAGCAGTGCTAGAAGCACTCGAAGATAGAGCAATAGTGCCCCCTGCCTCGACAGAAGCAGGGGTCTGAATGCCCGCAGCACTCACGGTAGAAGCCGCGTTCCCAGTCGTGGCCATCGAAAGATAAGAAAGATAAGGAAGATCCGGCGGTCTCTCAGACTCCGGTCCGATGTACTCTATAACAAAAGGATGTTCAAGAGGAAGAGGACATGGACCTGTAGCTGCAGGCTCAGGTATATCTTCTATCTGAAAATCCTCCTCCTGAGGAAACAATACCCTCGAGGTGAGCGGAACGCTCCTCTCGGCACCGACACCGGACTCAGCAACGAAACCTTCAGACCTTAGTGGGGGATCTCTCTCCACAGCGTCAGACTCTACAGGGTGAAAACCACCTGCTAGATTGCTCCTACGCCTTCTCGAAGAAGGCTCTGCACTCTCGGGAGATAACCCCCGGACTCTCCTCGAACGTCGAGGCGCTTGATCAGCCACTTTTACAAATTTATTATATTAGACTCAAGAAAAGTGAAAAGCTGGGCAAGCTAGGAGCAAAGAGCACTCACTAAAATCAAAACCCTGAGAAACAGCAAGCAAACAGCCTCCAAGTATTTCCGCTCCGGGTGATGAGGACCGGACACCAAAATACAGGAAAGCGAAGTATAGGACCTTCCGAAAGCAGTCTGGGATGATTAGGGCCCAGAACAACTAGCGAAGGTATCGGAAGCAGTTACGCCGACCTCCTAACAACAGCCTTTGCCGGCTCAAGCACCCAAGCTTCGCAAGGGCACCCCCCAGAAGTACTGCTGGAAGTGATGCGACGTCTGCCTCGGGTACCACGGGTATTCCCCCCCGCAGTCACCTGTGTGGAACCTAGGAACAGCAACTATGGACACCAATCCGTATCAGAAGCTGGGCGGAACGGTCTTAAGGTTAGATTCAGCTAATCGGAGGGGGGGTATCCCTCTTCTTAACCTTCACTTCCCCTCGCGCTTGACTCTCGGATGAGAGCTTTCCCAGTCCACCTCACGGAGTTGGATTTCGCTCAATTAGTAAACTTCTATGTTTGTTTGAGCGGCCTTGGAGAGTTAACTCTCCTCTCTCCTATTCCAAGGCCCTACAACCTAGCTAGTTGGTGATTGACACTAAATAAAACTTGCTAGTTGATTTTAGATTTAATCGCTTATTTTAAGGGCTGGTGTATTAAGTCACAAGGATATGGAGTTGAAACCAATGATGTTCTGACGCAAAAGAAATTAATAAAAACCTGACTACATGCACATGCAGTTCTTAGTCTTTCGATGAAGAGCAATTTCTATGTAAGTTCTACGAGGCTAAAAATGTATTTTCCTTTTCGAATTACAAACTCACAGGCACAAAAATTAAGAAGCTAACTAAATGATTCAATGCACCTAATGCAAATGACCACTAACATGTAAATTCTAAGATGCAGAAAGTCCCTTGAAACAAGGTGAAATTTCCCGAAAGGCTCCTTCAGTTTCAACTAATCTTTTGATATCCAGAAAGCTAATTCTTGCAAACAAGAACTCTTAATATAAGACACCAAAATACTCAAGAAGAAGAAGAAGAAATCAAAAGACAACTTCCCTTCACAATCAAGCAGGAAACTAGAAGCAAGAAAATTCACTAAAGTCCCAAAAGATGAAGCCAAACGAAAATGAAAAAGGCAACAACAAAAACAAAAACAAGCAACAATGTTTTTGAGTTTTTGATATGCAAAAAACAAAAAGCAAAACAAATGTTTTTGGACTTTTCAGTTTTATAAAACAAGAGCTTCAAGAAAACCAAGAACAACTATCTCAATCCAAGCCAAAATGAGACCGAATTTGAAGCATAAACTCCAACTATGCCCCTAAACCTTATAAAACTAATGATAGCAAGATCAATAAGGGCAACGGAAGACTAAAAACTCAATCAAACAGCCAAGAGAAATAGTGCAAATTCGTTGCAATACAAAACTCGAAAGAAACAAGAAAAGATCTTCGAAAAATGCAACAAAACCCTAGCTTATGAAACTCAAGAAAACCAATCGAAAACAAAGCAAAGAACGCAATGCAAAGCACAACACAAAGACAGGAGCGAGCCAATGAGCAAAAGCTCTCTGTTCTGGTAAAGCAGAACAGCCAAGAACGCTCAAAAAGCGATCTTGGAACTCAATCCAGGAGTGCTAGCACCAACAAGAACACTTCGCCAAAAAGATCAGTTTTCGGGCAAACGAAAGAGAACCAAGACTTAAAACCACTTCTGTCACACTCCAGTAAGTACAGAGACTCTGCAGGCACAGGCCTCCACAGCCAGAAAAGACCAAAAACACCAGAATCTTGAAATTTCAAATTCAGCCTAGGTATACGCGACCTTGCAGTTATACAACAGGCGTGTATACGCGTCTGTGTTGAGGGAGACCCGCGTATACGCGGTTACTTCTACACAAACTCGCGGGTATACGCGGCTGTGTGCAAGAAAAACTGCGTATACAAAGAAAGATAATGAAAAATAAAAAGTACAAGCCTGGGAAAGGTATAAAAGCTTCAGACTGACTGCAAGAAAGCAAACTGGACTGTAAAAGACAGAAAAAACTGTTGGTAACCTACCAAACAGCTGAAACAACCCAACAGGAGAATCACAAAAATGTGATCCCCAGCGGAGTCGCCAGTTCTGTTTCGGGGATTTAACACCCTAGAGGTTGGTTGGGATTCAACCTCCACAGAGCAGGGGCGTACTACTTAACAGAGACTCACACGATCATGCACGGTCATAAAAACGAAATAGAGCAGAACGAGAGGTTTACCCGTTGGTCCTACGTTTGAAGTAGATCCACGTGGAGTTCAAACTCCCTGCAACCGTCCTTCCTCTTTCACCTGAAATACAAGAAGAAACAAGCACAAAGGACAAGTTGTACAGTATATTTCTACTCTATATGTTAGCGAGATTCATATAAAACATTAAATAAATCATCATAAATGCTTGTATAACAAATATTCTTCATACATTAAAGCATACACTAACACGTTTACTTCGGGAACAGCATGATACTTCTGTATTATAAAAATAGTACGTACGAAAGTAAGTGGAGAGATCACCTGATCCTTCCAAGGCCTTCGCAGACCGTCGTCCGGATCCGTCCAGCCCTTGCCTCGCTAAGACTCCTTCCAAATGAGTGCATACGAGATAACATATAAAGGGATGTGTATCTCGAGGAAACAAGGGTTTCCTGAAATGAACTGGGAAAGTGCAGGAGGCACGGGGAATCAGACTTGGATAGGGAACCAACAGAGTATAATAATAACAATTCTCTCTCTCCCTTAGGCCATACATATGAGGTCCTTTTATAGTCCCTCCAAGTAGTTTCAGCAGTTGGAAACAGTTGGCCACGGGCTGGGGTGGTTGAACTACCTGAGTAACCATCAACCCCGCGCGAAATTAGGGATTTTTATATATTTTTTAATCATTAAAATGGCATACGCGGAAAAGTCTAGCTGTACTCGCGTATACACGCGGAAAAACACGGGCATAGTTGCGTATGAAGGATTTTCCACTTTTTTTAAGTGAATTTGTCCAAGTCTGTAGGAATGGGTGCCCATAAAGCCATGTAGCAATCATGAATCATGTCAAGGTGAGAAATGATGCTATAACAACTATGGGCACCAATCCGTGTCAGAAGCCGGGCGGAACGGTCTTGAGGTTAGATTCATCTAATCAGAGAGGGGGTATCTATCTTCTCAGCCTTCACTTCCCCTCGCGCTTGACTCTCTGGAGGAGAGCTTTCCCAGTCCACATAACGGAGTTGGATTTCGCTCAATTAATCAACTTCTATGTTTTTTTTTAGCGGCCTTGGAGAGTTAACTCTCCACTCACCTAATCCAAGGCCCTACAACCTAGCTAGTTGGTGTATGACACTTAGAAAACTTGCTAGTTGATTTTAAATTATATCACTTATTTTAATCGGCTGTTATGTTAAGTCAAAGGGATACGGAGATGAAACTTATGGTGTTTTGACGCAGAAAAGAAATTAATAAAAACCAAACTACATGCAAATGCAGTTATTGTCTTTCGATGAAAAGAAACTTCTACACAGGTTCTACGAGATTAAAAAATTGTATTTTCCTTTTCAGATAACAAACTCACACTCACAAAAACTATGAAAATGACTAAATGCTTAAGTGCACCTGATGCAAACCACTACAAGCATGTAAATTCTAAGATGCAAAATCTCCTAAAGCAGAGTGAAATTTCCCAAAAATCCTTCAGTTTTATCTCTTTTTGGTTGTCCAGAAAGCTAGTTCCCGAAATCAGAAACTCTTAATATGAAGACACCAAAAAACGCTTAAAAACAAGAGGAAGAAATCAATGACAACTCCTTTCCAAAATCAAGCTAAAATCCAAAGGCAAGAAACCTCAACAAAGCTTCAAAACATACAGTGAAACGAAAACAAAAATGCAAAAACAAAAGCAAACAACAAAGCAAAATGTTTTTTGAGCTTTTGAGTTTTATAAAAGAAGAGTTCGAAAAGACCAAGCAAAACTATCAAATCCCAAGCCAAACAACACTGAATTTCAAGCACAAACTTAAAAAATGCTCCAAATCTTATAGGGCTAACTAGTAGCAAGATTTATATGAGAAAAAGAAGACAAGAAAACTCAGCCACTCAGCCTAGAAGAATAGTACAACCTTGCAGCAAACAAAAACTTCAAAGAACCAAGAAAGACTCTTCAAAAGTTGCAACAAGACCTAGTCGACTGAACTCAAGAAAACCAATCAGGAAATGGGCAAAAATTGAAGTGCAAAGCAAGACACAAAGGTAGGAAAGAGTAAATGAGTAGGAGCTCTCTGTTCTGATAAAGCAGAACAACCAAGAATCCCCAGGAAGAAACCTTGGTACTCAAACCAGAAATGCCAGCACAAGAAACAAGACTTAGCCAGATAAGCTAGTTTTCAATCAAACAAGAGAGAGAAAATACCAAAGACCACTTTCTACACAATCCAGAGGACACAAATACACTGCAGGAATAGTTCTCCACAGACAGACAGGGCCAAAAAGCCAAAAAACCTAAAATTTCAAAATTGACCTAGGTATACGCGACTGTACAGTTTAGAAACAAGCGTGCATACGCGACTGTGCTAAAGGAAACCCGCGTATACGCGACTCCCTTTAACAAAAACTACGTGTATACGCTACTGTGTGCAGAAAAACCCGTGTATATAAAGGTAAATAATGAAAAACAAAAAAGATCAAGCCTGGATAAGAAACCAGGACTTCAGTCTGACTGAGAAAGAGTAAACTGGACTGGAAATAAAAGTTAAAACTGTTGGAAACCTATCAAACAGCTGAAACCACCCAACAGGGGAATCACAAGAATGCGATCCTCAGCTGAGTCGCCAGTTCTGTTTCAGGGAAAATCACCCTAGAGGTTTGTTGGGTCAAAACCTCCACAGAGCAGGGCATGCCATTCAGAAGGACTCACACACAACCATACTTGAATGCAAAAAACTAGATAACAACGATAGCAGAACTCACCCGTAGTCCTACGTTCGATGTAGATCCCGCGGGGTCCAAACCCCCAGCAACCTTTCTTCCTCCTTCAACTTGAAAAAAAAGAAAGAACATGCACAGAAACCTAGTTGTACAGCATACAGTTCTCCTAAACGTTAGTGTAATCCATGTCAAATATGATATAAACGATAATAACTGCTTAATAATCAATCTTTCCACATATACAAATAGATACTAACACAGAAGTTCAGGAACAAGATGGTTCTTCATTATTATGAATAGCATGTACAGAAATAAAGAGTGGAGAGATCACCTAAATCCTTCCACGATCTTCGAGCAGACCGTCGTCCGGATTCGTCCCGCCCTTGCCTCGCTAAGAAACTTTCAATACTTGTGCACTCGAGATGGCATATAAATGGATGAACATCTCCAGGAAACAAAGGTTTGCTGTATAAATCTGGGAAAGTGCAGGAGGCACGGGAAATCAGACTTGAATTAGGGATTCCAACAGAGTATAATATCTATAAAATTTCTCTCTCCCTTAGTCCATGCACATGAGGGGCTTTTATACTCCCTCAAAGTAGTTTCAGTCAGTTGGAAACAGTTGGCCACGTACTGGGGTGGTTGAACTACTGGAGTAACCATCAACCCAGTCCGAAAATAGGGAATTTATATATTTTTTAATGGTTTTAATGGCATACGCGGAAAAGTACATATGGACTCGCGTATACACGCAGAAAAGTCTGGGCATACCCGCGTATGGGAATTCTAACACTGTTTTTTTAGTGAATTTGTTCAAGTTTGTAGGAATGGGTGCCCAAAGCCATAAAAGCAATCATGAATCATATGAAGGTGAAAATTTATGCTATAACACCAGTGCCTTGATGTTTTTCTGCACTTTGACAACCTCTTTCTTCTTTGATCATGCCACTTAAAAAGATGATAAATATTTTATCATAATCAGATAATTTCTCCCAAAAATTCTACCTACACAGCCTACTTATCCTAGGATTTTTCTTCAGTAGGTGCACTTGGACTTGCAAATCCTTTGATATCACTCATTTTGGTCTTTTCAAAAAACAGGAAAAAATAATCTATTACTACCCTTATTTCCTCCTTGAGTTCAAATTAAACAGTTGAACTCAGTACTTCTCTACCTAATCTATTATCTATCAAGATTAAATTGTTTGACAGATCTTCATTCTCTATATTCTAAAACAGAAATTCAAAAAATAGTCAAATCAGGATTAGACAGTCTGATTTGCTATAGAGGCTATGGCATTATGTACAAGATGCACATAGAATTTATTTGCAAAAAATTAAAACAAAACTTTGAAGGCTTAAGATCTTAAAATCATGAATATCCTTCTTTCTTTCTTTGGTTCAGGTTTTGAGCTTTTTAGAACCATTCTTTTCTATCCTAATCTATTCTACTGATAAGCCAAGATTACACAGTTTGGAAAATCTGTTTTCACTAACCCATCAGCATAAAATTCAAATTTATTCAGTCATGATTAGGTTGTATTACTAAATAACAGTTTTCCTCTTTTCAAGTAGTGGCATTTGGGCTTGCACACTTTCAGATTTGTTTCTCTTTTTTTTTTTTGGTATGGGGCTGTACCTTTCTTTTTTTATCTGCCCTCTTTTTTTTTTTTTTTGTATTTAATTTTCTTTCAAAAAAAATGTTATTTACAATGAAATTTAAAACTTTGAACAAAGAAATTAACAAAAATAATGTTTGAGCATCCTGCCATTGACAGGACCTCCAAAAATTTATGTACCATCCATCTCTTAAAGGAAAAAGGCATTGTTACCAGCAGCAAAATAAATGAGATAAGGGCCTTTCCATAAATTTTCAAACTTTTCATGTTTTCCCTTAGCTTCTATCCTTGAATCCCATTTCAAAACATTGTCACCAATGTTGAAATCACTTGCCTTTTTTCTTTTATCAAATAGTTTCTTGTTTTTTTCTTGTAGTTGTTGTGCTCTATTCTAGACTTCCTCTCTGGTTTGCTGTAATTGTATAGTCTGGTGTATTCTTCTTGTGATTTCATCTTCTTCATACTGTACTTCCTCGATCAACTTCATGATTGGCACTCCTAGACTGGTTGGAAATATTTCATTTTCTCCATAAACTAGCTGATAAGGGGACATTCCAATTGACTTTTTGACTGTCAAGTTGTCTGCCCAAAGTGCATGTACTAGCTTATTGTGCCATGATTTTTTATTCTCTTCCAACAACTTCTTCATAATATTTACCAAAATTTTGTTTGAGGATTCTGCCAGCCCATTACATTGAGGGTAATAAGATGTAGAATGGGCCAATATAATATGATATTTATGACAAAAATCTACCATATTTTTGGATCCAAATGCAGCAGCATTGTCAGTGATAATCTTCCTAGGACAACCGAATCTAGACAGGATATGATTTTCAAAGAATTTAATGATGACTGAGTCTGTGGCATTCCTAGAAGGGATGGCTTCTATTGATTTGGTAAAATAATCAGTGGTTGTGAGGATCCATTTATGTTGGGCAGATGATGCAGGATGGATTTCCCCAATGAATTCTAAACCCCACTGCTGAAAAGGAGCTTCAACAATGATTGGATGCAAGGGTAAGGGAAGCAATTTTTTTTTGCATTCAAAGATTTGACACTCATGACAGGCAATGACCATTTTGTGGATATCTTGAAAGAGGGTGGGCTAATAATAACCAGATCTAAGGATTTTGTTCACTATAGTCTTCCAGTAGAGGTGGCCTCCACATTCTCCTTCATGGAACTCATGCTTGATCTTATCTGAATCATTTTCATGAAAACATTTAAGCAAAAATCCACTAGCATTTTATGAATATAAACATTTATCTAAAATTCAGTAATTTACAACTTTTAACTTTAAAAATCTTGCCTTTGTTTTAGACAAACCAGGAGGGGCATTTAGATTAAGAAGCACAGATAAAATATCAGCATACCAAGATGAATTCAGAAAATGATCTTCAATAAGTGGAGTTTCCACCTCCTCCTGTTCATCTAATGCATTAAACATATTTATATCAAGAGCTTGAAAATTATATTCAGCCATAAGTTTTGCTAGTCCTTGACCTTTTATGAGCTTAGTGGGCTTAATTTCTAAGTCATATTCTAATATTACAGCAATTCCTCTTTTTCCATCGGGATTTTGTGTCAAGATGTCTTTTACCATTGAATGAGGCACAAATTCTATGATGTGTGAGTGTAAAATGTGCTTGTTTTTCCATTATGTTGTACTTCAAAGGTGCATCTCTTAATGCCTTGCTGAAAAATGCAATAGGTTGCTCTTGTCCCTTCATGTTTCTCTATAATAGGAAAATAGCCACTGTATGTTCTGATGCAAATGAAAAAATGAAGAAATATTTTGTAAAATTAGGACTAGTAAGAACTGGTGTTTTGGTAAGTGCTTGCTTTACCAGCTCAAATGATTTCTTTGCTTCTAAGGTCCATTTAACTCATTTTTCCCTTTTAAGTATATTTGTCATGTCTCTAAGGAGTTTAGCTAGGTTGGGTATGAACCTTCTCAAGAAATTAATCTTTCCAATGAAAGATTGAAGTTACTTGATGTTTCTAGGATGATTGATTTGCAATATTCCTTCAATCATCTTTGGGTCTATCTTTATCCCCTCTTTAGATATGATATGTTCAATAATTTTACCTTCTTAGAGACCAAACAATGTTTTCTTGGGATTTAAGGATAAGCCATATTTTCTGCACTTCTCAAAGAATTTTCTTAGGTGTATTAGGTGTTCTTCATCTGTTTTGGAATAGACTATGATTTCATCTAAGTAAATCACAATGAAGTAACCGATTTCTTCTGAGAATGCAATATCCATGGCTCTCTGGAATGTGGCACCAACATTCATTAAACCAAAAGGCATTTTCACATACATGAAAGTGCCCCAGGGAGTGGTGAAGGCTGTTTGAAGTTGATCATCAGGGTGTATCAGTACTTGGTTGTATCATGAGAATCCATCTAGCAAAGAAATTATTCTAGAACCTACTACCCTTTGTAAAATATGGTCCATTTTGGGCAAGGGATAGTTGTCCTTTAAGGAGGCTTTATTTAAGTTTCTGAAATCAATACAAAGTCTTATTTCTCCTTTTTTCTTTCTAACAGATACAATACTGGATACCCATTCTGAGTATCTCACAGGGATAATAATTCCAGCATCATACATTTTTCTAATTTCTTTCTCAACCAGAGGTTACTAATTGAACATGGTTAATTCTGCGCAATGTTTGTCTAAAAGGATTCTGGTTTTCTTTGAGGGGCATCTTATGCTGAATTATTTATGTATCATATGATTTTAAATCTTCATAACTCCACGTAAACACATCAGAAAATTCTCTAAACATCTCAAGGTATTTTTATTTAATGTAAGCTGACAGTGTTTTGGATAATTTGATCATTTTAGGTTTTGACTCACTGCCTATATTTCACTCTTCTACTTCAAATTTAGTAGGTTCTACTTTTGGCTTTTTTGCAACATCATTGAAATCAAACAATTCTTTTAATGGTATCAGTCCTTTTGGCAAGCTTTCAGTTTTAGATTGCAGCACTTCTAGATCTTATTTTTCTAAATCTATGCATTTTTCTGTTCTAAGTTTGGGTTTGTTGGTTAAAAAATTTATATTAGCAATATCAGCAGTTTCTTCTTCTTTAAAAAGTGATGTTTCTTTAATATGACAGCCTTCTTCATACTCTGAATCTAAGTTTGGCATTTCAAATTCATTTCTGGACTGTAGGAAGTCTTCTATTTGTTTATCTCCTTCAAAAACTTGCCAGTATTTTTCATTGTCTGGGACTGCTGGTCTATATTTGACTTTAATTAAATATTGTTTTCTTTCATAAGGTTTCAGACATGTACTAGCAGCAAAGGCTAATCCATTGGCAAGGATTTTTTGGTTTCTAGGGACAAATGTAAGTTGGAATTCAGCAAATAATTTTAATAGGTCCATGACATCATCTTTATAGGCTCTTATTCTGGGATGTTTAGCAATATATTCCCCATTTACTTGCCTAATTACCAATTCTGAATCCCCATGAATTGTTATCATCTTGGCTCCTAATTTCCTTAACAAGTGTAGTCCTAAGAGGAGTGCTTCATATTCTGCTATGTTGTTGGTGCAGTGAAAATTTAATCTGTATGAATGTCCTTCTGCATGGTTATTTTCAGTATTGTGTACCCATATGCCTGCTCCTACACCATTTTTAGTACAAGACCCATCAAAACTCATACTCCAAAGAGGATTGTCTTCAAATTCCTCATTAATTTCCTTTTTGTCCTCTCTGTTTTTTTTATTTTTATCATCACTGAGTTCTTTTTTAAGGTCTGCACTATGTTTACTCTTGTCTTTTTCCTCAAGGTCTTCAATGTGTTGAGGAATTTCTCTTTGTTTGTTATGATTTGCACTATGTTGATTACTGTACTATAGCTTAAGACCTTTATTTTGTTTGTTGTGATTTTTTGAATTAGCAAACTATTTTTTGAATGATTTTTCTTTTCCTTCCTCTTGTTCTATGGCTACCACTATGTTGGTGGATGTTTCATTTTCTAACCCTTGCTCATTAGGAATATCATCATTGTACAAAATGAACGAGTCAAGGTCAATATGTATAGAATAAAGAGGGGATTTTTCTGGTCTTTCTTGGCTACTCACCATGTATTTCATGTGTGTTTCCCTATAAAGTCTTCTAGGTTGACTGAAGACAGGGATGGTGGCATAAGTCATATCCATTTGCATTGTGCCTTGCAACTTAGCCCTCCAAGATCTTGAAAGAAACATGCCATATTTCGGGGGTATATCAGCCACTACAATGTCCATCACTAAGCTTTTGGCTGGGATTTGTGCTAAGTTGACACATAGATCTTTTATTAGGTCTAGGCATTTGACTCTGCTGGAACCAAAGGAGTAAAAATATTTGTAAGGTCTAGTTACCTCAAGGCCTAATATTTCCATTATCACTTTGGGCATTAGGTTGTGTGATGCTCCTAAGTCAAGCATGGAATTGTTCAGAATGTTATCATGGATGTTGAGACTAACATAAAAATGAGGAATTGCTCCTTCTTTAAATTTTCCTTCAATTTTTAGTCCAAACAGAAGCTTGGGTTTGTCATCATTCAGATTGACAGAATCATTGTGATCTCCTATGTTCAAAGTCTTTAACAATTGGGACCTATATACATCTTGAGTGACTAACTCAATGATAGGGATTGAGATTTTAATCTTGGCAATTTCACTCTCTATGTTGAAAGGAGTTTGAGTTTTGGAAATGTTTAATTCAACCTTTTTAGTCACTGTTTTGTCAGCAAGATCAGCTTACTGATTTTTATTATTTACAACAGTAAAAATTGTTTTTTCAGGAGAATTATCTGAAGTGCTAGTGCTGCTAGGGTCACCACTATGTTTGTCATTGTTTAGGGTGCCTTTCCCTTTGTTTTTATCAGAACGTTCAGCCACTGTGTTTTTGTTTTCAACTGTATTTTTGGAAGTATTTACAGGGTTGTTTTTAGCAGAATTTTCAGAGGTTCTTTTCTTGGGGGTGTCTTGGTTCTTTTTAATCCTTAAGTCATATTGTTTGTGTACTTCCATTATGGCATTTTCAAAGCCTAGTTTATAATCTTCTAATTCTAGGCTTTCTTCCTCATCAGGTATGTATGTGACTTGTTCTTCTTCATTGAGGAAAACGACATCCTCATTGTTTACTCTCAACATGTTCATGTGATTTTCCTCTGTTTCTTCTATTGTTATCCCCTCTTCACCAACATAATTCTGTTGAAAAGGAGGTCTGACTTGTTGATCAGGGCCCCGTTGTCTAATTTGAGGGGTATTCCTTCTAAAGTTCTAATTCTGATTTTGGTTTTTGTTTTGAGGAGTTGTTTGATTTTCTTTAGGATAAGCCCTCTCATTTATGTTTATTATTTCCATCATCATCTCCATGGTTCTAACCAAACTATCAATTTTGGAATCTGATGTGGAGGGTCCTGCTTCATCTTTGTAGGTAACCTTTTTCTCTGCTTTCATTCTTTCCCTTCTGGCATTAAGGTTAGCTTCTACAATTACTACCCCTTTCTTCATGTCTTCTAATGTGAGGGGTTCTCTCTCCCTTAATTGATAACACATATCTGGATCAAATCCTTTAGGGAAATTTATTAAGGCTAAGCCTTGAGGGGGTTTCATTTGTGGAGGAAGTGCATTATAAACACTATTGAATCTAGTGCAATAATATTGGACACTCTCTCTAGCATTTCTTTTAAGATCATTGTATTCTGATAGGATTTGTAAGGGATTTATTTTAACCTCCCATTTGTTTAGGAACAGTTTATGGAAAGAAGGAAGATCGTTAATACTATTAGGGGTTAAGCCTTTGAACCATTTTCTTACTTCTCCCCCCAAGCTTTGAGAAAAGATTCTAAGTTTTACAATTTCATCATCTATTTCTTGTATGTCAAAGTAATAATTAATTCTATCCACATGTTGTTGTGCTGTAGTAGAACTAATAGCATCATATAATGGAATCTTGGACTGATAGTCTTGTGGTAGAACCGGTAAAGGAAAAGGAAGGACTAAGGGAGCATACCATGTTGCCATGATATGAGGTTGTGGAAAAAATGGGGGATTTACAAGTGGAGGAAGGTGAGGAAGTGAAGTATTTTGGACTGTGGATGTATGAATGGATGTAACAGAAGTACTTGGACTAGCTAAGTACTGTTGAGCAGATTTAGGATGAGAGAAACCAAAATTATGAATGATATGAATATCAAGCGATGTAGATGGAGGGCTTTCTCTGCTATTAGTATGGTAACCACTAGATTGGGGTGAACGTGGAGGATCAAAGTCTATCTGATCTATATCACTAAGTGAATTAGTTCTAGATGGATTCCTTATGACAGGTAAGTCAACTGGTGTATTTTGCAGATCTATAAGATTTTCAGGAACAAAGTTTTCTCTATGAATTGGTCTGACAATAGTTGGATTTTTGGATTTAGGAGACTTCCTAAGGATTCTTTCTGGATTGTCAACTATTTCAGGAGGATTTGGGTTAGGATGGGCTCAATTATGAATTCTTTTAGAAGCCACTATGTTATGTTTTTAGACCCAATGATGAGAAAAGTTCGGCCAAGTATGATAGTCTTTAAAAGGCCATCTAATCTTATGAAAGAAAACTTAATTCTCAAAGTTCTCTTAACTGAGTTTGTATGATGTTATGATAAAAGAGTTTCCCATTGGATTTTTTGGAAAACCAAGGGAAATCAGCAGGCCTATTGAAAACCAGTGGAGTCACCAGGTGGAGGATTTTTACTTGTTACTAAGGTCTGGTTGTTGTCCACCATCAACAATCAGAAACCACTCTTGGAAGACACTTGATTCATTTTAAGGAATGGGATTTTTTGAGTTTCGAAGTTATCTATTACTCAGTATATTCCCCAGTATGGTCGCCACTATGTTGGGTCACTGTAATTTATGAGGGTGGCAAGAAATAATGCTGCAGGGGCCACATCAGAACCACTTTAGAATCCTAGGATCTAGCCTTCCTGGATTCAAAGAGGGATCTCTCTATTAGTGTCTTTGAATGATATATCTTTATGCTTAATTATGATTTTAGGCTAGTTATGAAGCTCAAAGGAACTTGTTTGTTTGATTGATTGGTTGGTATGGATATCAGAAAAGGAAAAGGTCACTAGAAGGGTGAAGGTGAGAGCAGGTTGAAAAATGTTTTAGCTGATAAGATAGGTCAAAAGACAGTATCAATCCATTGGGATATGGAGTCACAAAAGGATTTAATTTTACAACAGATCTACAAGGGTTTCCATGGGGCCAGTTATCTATATCAAAGGATCTCTTTAGATTTATTTGTGACATGAAACATCAAAGTGTTTTGAAAGAAGAAAAGTTAACAACCTATTAAGAATCTATTACTTCAGTAAACAAGAAAAGAATTTCGAAGTAACTGTTTGAAGTAAGCCAAAGGACAGGGTATACCATGGACTTCTTTGGACAAACTTTTACTAAACACACTTTTCAGACAACAATCCAGTAATCTAAAAGACTACTTTCAAAAAGGAGAAAACATATAATAAAATCAAGGGTAGCCTAAGATCATGTAAGAACTTTGAATCTATCCTAATTTTGGCATACTCTAAAGGGAAACTTCCAAAACAACTGTTAAATACATGACCAGAGGATAGGGCTAACCATAGACTTCCTTGGTTTAGACTCTACTTAGCATGCAATGAAAATATCATTCAAGAATAATGTCTCAAGTTTTACACAGCAAGACATGGGCTCACCAACATTCCTTGACTGGTTATACTCTATTGAATCATTCCCAAATTAACTAGTAGAAGAAAACATAGAGATAATTCTTTTAGACAAAAATAGGGTACTTTGCAGTAAATCATACTCTAAATTTTCTGTTCTTTATCAAAGAAAATGGACAACATGAAAAACATAAGGAAAAAAAAATACAATGAGGAATAACATCACCATTAATATAGACTAGGATCTCATGAATCAACTTGTATTATTGATGCTCAAACTAGTTACATACTTCCATTCCAACAGGTCTTTACAACTCAAAACTTCTCTTCTCAGCCTAGTATTATTAAACTACTCAAAAACACTTCAATAGCTTTAGAAAATATCTTACACTTCAATAATAATCCATCTAACAACCAACCAACCCTTTACACTGTGCTCCTCATGGAGTATTTATAGATGAATGAGGAGGTGGAGTGAAAGAAAGAGTTCTAATTTGTTCATTTAAGACAGAGTAAATGCTTCTCGACCTTAGGGAATTTACTTAACCCAAGATAAATAATATCTGATGTTTTAACTCTGTTAAATGAATTTTTTATCAACTTTTGAGCTACTTAGTCACTTTTGTTGACTTTTAGGCATATTTGGTAGGTTGGCAAGAAATTTTGAGCTATCTATGTAAAATATCTCTAACTGTGCATTCAATTTTTATGCTTTTGAATTAAATAGGACTGTAGGTGGCATTTTTGGGTTCTGGGGATTAATTACTTCACTGATCTGGCATTTGAAGTGGTCCCTTTGCTGATCTATCTTATTTTGTGGCTTTAGATACTGATTTTGGCCTTAATTATCCTTTAAGGCCTCATTAGGCCTTCTCGGATCATCTTTGACTTTATTAACTATGCTTATCCTTTAAACTGTGGATTAAGCCTTTGATCTTCATACTTTGCGCTTAATCCTTTCTTTATCTTTGATTTCTTCTAATCTTCACTGTTATTCTTTAGTTTGGTGCACAGGTGGCTTATGCACTTGAAGGGTTTGACCGAATGATCAATACTCAATCGTATTGATTAAAACTTGGAATTTTAACCCCTTTGGTCCATTTCTGCATTCAATCAGGCCTTTGAGGATCTTCACCCTTGGCCTCTGCAACTATTTATTTGTTGTGGGACCAATTTAAACTTCATCCACCATGAAACCTACAATTAAACATCAAATTGGTTACGTAAAACCTGTGAATGGGGCTATAACTGCTTTAGATTGTTCGGCGAGGGCAAAGAGAAATGCGGAAGGAGGAAAATGCACAGAGGAGTTTCATGGTGGAAGGGCACAGAAACCAGGGTTTGAATTCAAATATGGGCACAGAATTGCAAAGGTGGCTTTTCGGAATACAAGGATGGTATTCGCGTAGGGCACGGGCGGTAAGTGGTAATGGGCTAAATGAATGCGATTTCATTCAGCGGAGGATGTGTGTCCTTGGGAAAACTAATTTTTTCACGTTGAAATGGGTGGTTAACTCCCGGGAGCATATTGCACGTGAAAATGTATGTGGGCCATTAGATCTGGGGGGGGCGCAGATCGACGGTAGAGCGGGAGCGCGATCGATCAAAGTTTGATCGATGGAAAGGGATGGGGGAGGACAGGTGTCAAGAAACGATTAGACGACGGAAGGAGAGTGGAAGGTGGGCTAGCAAGGGTGTTTATCAGTGGGAAAGCATGATGGTCGTCAGATCCAATACGATCAATAGTTGAAATTTTATTTCAGAGGGGGAAGTAATGGATGGGGTAGAAATATGAGAGTGGGGCTTATAAAAGCAGCAGAGGTAAGGTCATGTGAGGGAGATGATGGGACTGAGGGTTTATGGTAAGGGGGTTGTAGCTTTAGCCCATGTTTTGTGGGTTTTGGTCACATAAAGAATGGGGCTGAGGACTTAAGCTCGCAGGGGCTTAAGACCTAATGTTTAGAAAGGGTGGAACATAGGCTAGAGTGTGTTTTTTAAGCCTTTGAGGTTTTGGTAGGATAAAAAAGAGTAGTTTAAACAATATAGAAGAGATTTTTTATGATTTAAAGGGTTTTTATGAGAAAATGAGGGTAAATGAGGGATAAAAGCGAATTTTTAGGGGAATGAGATGAATGTTTAGGATAAGTGAAAATGAGTGAAAAATGGGTGGAATGGAGCTTATGAAATGCACTAATGGAACAAGGTTTTGAAAATAGTTCTCTTTTTGAATCAACGAGGCTTCTTTGAAGGATTTTTTTAAGTAAAAACATCAGTAAGATGGGCCCTTTGGACAAGAGACACAATAAGGCTTCAAGAACTCACAGATTTTCTCCAAATTTGTTTCTTGAAGGCTAATAGACTTGTTTTAGCCATCATAGGATGTGACCGAGTTTATTGACGGCTAACAGACAACATGGTGAATTATGAAGGCCAAAAGCTAAATCCGGCTTTAAGCATAGTTTATTGCTTAGATCAAGAAAGGCTTAGGCCCAAGCAGCCTCGAATACATCAACAAAGAGCATTTATTTCACTCAAAACTCAGAAATATATAAAATGTCACCTATAGCCTACTATCTGTCCCAAAGAGCTAATTGGCAGTTATTACATAGTCAGAAGATATTTTAACCTATCAAGGTAGTTATTGTAAAAGATAAATATAGGCTACAAAGTCAAAATTTTCACCTATATTTTCTTAGAATATAAGGCAAAGTTATTGAAATGAAGAAGCAGTTGAACATCTTCCTACCTTATGCCTTGCATGGTTTTCAAGGCTAGGAATGCATTTAATCTGTAATTAATAACATTTGAACCCTAGATCAGTTCCACCTCCTCATTTGCAACATAAATACTGCATTGGAACTCATTGTATTGTTGG
Organism: Pinus albicaulis; assembly: GCA_034641835.2. Taxonomy (NCBI): domain Eukaryota; kingdom Viridiplantae; phylum Streptophyta; class Pinopsida; order Pinales; family Pinaceae; genus Pinus; species Pinus albicaulis. The sequence goes on from CM076584.1 coordinate 1,434,076,197, forward strand.
CATTTGATGACTCTTTGAAGTAATACATAGTCTCTTGGAAGTTCAAGGAAATTTATGTTTTGGAACTTGTAGATATCTTGACCTGTTTGTTGATGAGGAAGGCTCTGTCATTGGATCCCTGAGCTTGGCTGTTGGTAAAGTACTCTAAATTTTTTATTGTTATTTCCTGTCCCACTATGTTTCACCATTCTCTGTTGTAGTAGAGTAAAACGTTTAGGCTAAGAAATTTCTTCTGAAAGCAGCTTAGTTCTATTTACTCTTCACTGTCTTAATGTTTTCTTCTGCTAAGATATTCTAGTGAATTCTTAATTGCTCTCTAGAACCCTTATGCTTTTTTATTTCTTAAATATTTCAATATAGTTGGTCTCAAGAATGATTTATGGTTTTCCCTGCTTACTTGCTGCCAATTAAAAACTATTTCTGAAGTCTCCCTTCAAAGTACCATTGCTTAAAGTCTGCAAAATAGGTTTTGTTCCAATCATACCCTTTGTAATTGCTTAAATAATTGTTTTGAAGGTCTTTATAGCTGTAATCAAATATTTTTAGGTGTTCCCTCTTCTATGAATGCAGTTATTTGTGAATCTTGAATGTTTTCTAATCCTTGAAGGTGACATCACTAGAAGTTAAATAAGTTTCTCGCCTTTTAGATTTCATTGGAGAATTTTTTCTTGAAATTATTATTTGCTAAAGTGTGGTTTGTAGAATTTATGGTTAGCCCTATCTATTGAATGCCTCTTCATGTTAAGATAATGTTTTAAGTCCCTTTGTTGAGAAGTACATATAATTAAGGATTCTTAATTTCCCTTAGTTCTACTTTTCATTCTAAATCCTTGATGTCCATTTCATTCCACCTGCAAGACCTTGAATATCCATTGGCCAAGTTAGATTTTCCCTTTGATACTCCAAAATACATTAATTAAACTTGTTACAACTTCCACTTGACTCCATTGCCCAATGACTTAGAGATTTCTCCTTTTTCTATCTATGCTGTCTAGATCATCATGTCCAACCAAACAATCAAACAAATCCATGCTTCATAACTAGCCTAAAATCAATCCTTTACAAGAAAACAAGTCATATATTTGCAAACAATTAAGAGATCCCTCTCTGAGACTAGGAAGGCTAGATCCTAGAGCTCTAAAGATTGGTTTTGATGTTGCCTTGTCACTTGGTATGCCAATCTGCCAAATCACAGGACCCCAAAATAGTGGCGATCACGGTGGGACCTGAGTACATATTAGCCTAGCAAGCCCTTATAGACTCATTGGTCCTTCAATTACCTCAGAAAATTAGCTGATAAGCCATAGAGTAGACTCGGTTTGTTTCACCACCTTAGATAAGTGATGAAATCAAGTATAGGACACTATCACAAACCGTAGAACCATATAAAAACTCAATAAAAACCCAAAAACTTTTCAAATTGGTATTTTAAATACTTATTGGTGGTGGACCATAAAAAATTTTACCTTCAAAAAAGCTAAAAATTTACACTTGGAAACTCCACTAGCCCCAGTAGGCCTATTACTCCTCTAGATCTCCATATTTCCTTAAGACCGTGTTAACCAGCCCTGAGAAAGTTTAGAAACCTAGTCCCCTATTATAGAAATTACTGTGAGAGGAAAAATTTTGAAAAACAGTCCTAAAAACCTCAACCTTTCTAAATTTTGGAAACTGAAATCGGGCTTCACATAGGGTAAATACTAGATCCCATCCAGATGCTAACCCACCTACCATAGTTGATAATCCATAAAGGATTTTGTGGCAAACTTATAAATCTGGAAAAACAACTGCTGATAGGACCATCCCAAGAACAAGATCTATCCCTGAAAATCTTACAATCTTGAAAGATCCTCACTTTGATTTACCTTATACAAAGAACCTATTTAGAAATAAGTCTCAAAGTGATTTGAACCAAGCTGACTTTGAAACCATAGATTTGCAACAGAGCTTTAGCCGAGAAGCATCACCTTCCACTCCTACTGATTCTCATCTTCTCCATCATTTTAGCTCCTTCCATAATAGATCTTCTCATCATCAGATTGCTAGCCCTATTGTTTCTTCCACTCCTATCCACACATAAACTATTCAAAGCACTCTAGCTCAGCCCATTTTCTCTCTTGTAAATCCACCTCTTGTAAATCCCCCATTATTTCCTATCATGGATGCATGGTATGCTCCACTAGTGTTACCACAACCTCTGGTTCCTTTACCCAATGAATATCAATCCAAAATTCCCCATTTCACTGGAAATGAACCTACTACTACTCAACAACACGTAGATAAGATGAATGATTCTTTTGATTATATGGAAATAGAAGAAGAGGCCATTAAGATGAGAATTTTGTCTCAAAGTTTAGGAGGAAAAGCCAAGAAATGGTTTAAAGGCTTAGCTCCTCACAGCATTAATAATCTCCCTTATTTATATCAAACATTCACAAACAAATGGGAAATTAAAAGAACCATCTCCAAATACTTTAAGACTATAATAACATAAAGAGAAATACTAGGGAAAGTGTCCAAGGTTATTGCACTAAATTCAATAGTGTGTACAATGCACTTCCCCCAGACATGAAACCTCCATTAAGCTTAGCCTTGGCTAAATTCCTAGAGGGCTTTGATCCTGAAATTGCCTACCAGCTAAGAGAAAGAGACCCCTCAACTTTAGAAAACATGCAGAGGGGAGCCATAAGTGTAGAGCCATATTTGATGGAGAAAAGAGATAGATTGAAAGCAGAGAAAAGAGTTACATATAGGGATGATACAATGGAATCAACCTCATCATTAGATACCAAAATTGATAACTTAGTGAAGGTAATGGAGAGAATGCTTGAAAAGATAAATCTAAATGATAGAGTGCCTCCTAGAGAAAACCAAACCAATCCCCAAAACAGAAATAAAATCCAAATTTCAGGAGAGATCTCAATAAGGATAGGCAAAGAGATAATTACCAACAAATTAGGCCTCCATTCCAACAAAATTATGTATATCAAGAGGAGGAAAGGGAAACTAAAATATTGGAAGAAAATCATGTCAATTTGATAGGATTTGACAGTGAGACAAATTTTTTTCTCACTGAAGAAGAACAAGGATTCTTCTCCTCGGGACAAACTGAAAGTGATCATGAGGATTCTGAAAATTATATATTGGGGTTTGAAAATGCAATCATGGAGGTACACAAAAAATATGATCTTAGAAGCAAAGGGAGCCCAGAAATTTCCAATGACAAGAATACTAGTATTGCTGTTAGGAAAATTTTAGAAAATCAGCCTAAAAAGACAGCAAACAATACCAACACAATGGCCAAGAAAATTGATTCAAATAAAGACAAAATTAGCCAAAAAAGTGTTTAACAAAACTTCCCTAGTACCTCTGATAGTGGCCCTAATAAAACTGTCCCAAATAATAGTCCAAATAAAATTCAGCAAATCATAATTGCTGAAAGAATTGTAAATAACAAAACATATGCAAATATGTCAAAAACAATAATTCCTTTCAGCCTTGAGGGATAAATTTCCAAAATCAAAATCACCATACCCTTGGCTGAATTAGTAACTCAAGATGTATATAAGAATCAAGTTTTGAAAACTTTGAATATAGGCAGTGATACTGACACTTTTAAACTTGACAGATGACAAACCTGAATTGTTGTTTGGTCCTGAAGTGGAAGGAAAATACCAAGGGGTTGTCCCTCCTTTCTATGTTAGTTTGAATATACATAACAAAATCTTACACAATTCCATGTTACACTCAGGTGCTTCTCATAACCTTATGCCCAAAGTAGTAATAGAAATCCTAGGCTTAGAAATTACTAAACCATATAAGGACCTGTATTCCTTTGATTCAAGCAGAGCCAAATGCTTAGGTTTAATCAAATATTTATGTGTTAACCTGTCACAAATTCCTGCTAAGAGTTTAGTGATGGACATAGTAGTAGCTGAAATTCCCCCAAAGTATGGCATGCTTCTATCTAGATCATGGGGAGCCAAACTTCAAGGGAGCCTTCAAATGGACATGTCCTATGCCACCATCCCAGTGTTTAACCAAACCAAAATATTATACAGAGAATCTCATATGAAATACATGGTGAGAAACATATATAGGCCCAACAACACTCCTGTCTACTCCATTCATTCAGATTTAGGCTCCTTTATCTTGTACAATGAAGATGAAATCAGCCAACAAGAAAATGAAAACAAAGAAGACTTCAGTCTAATAGAACAGTCAAATCTGTTCTCAACTCAAGCACAAAACAGTTCAAACTTTAACACCCTTCAACAGTAGAAAGGAAATGAAAATGAGACAGAAACACTGTGGGAACTAAGCTTTGATGGCTCTTGTAGAAAAATCAGTTCAGGGGCTAGTGTATGGATACACAATACAAACTAAGGACACTCTTATAAACTAGATTTTACATGGACCAATAACATTGCCGAATATGAAGCCCTCCTCCTTGGCCTACATTTTCTCAAAGATTTAGGAGCTAAGAAAATATCAGTCCAAGGAGATTCTGAGCTAATCATTAGACAAATTAAAGGGGAGTATTCAGCCAAAAACCCAAAACTTAGAGAATATAGAAATGTTGCCCTTGATCTCCTAAAAAATATGAACTCCTTATCATCCCAAGAGCTCAAAATCATCTAGCAAATGAACTTGCCTTTGTTGCTAGTAATTGTCAAATACCACAGATAAATGAACAATTCAATATAAAGGTGAAAAACAGGCTTGCAATACCTGACAATGAATATTATTGGCAAGTTTTTGAAGGAGACAAACACATAGATGAATTTATGCAATAAAAAAATGAATTTTCCATACCAAAATCTACTTCAAGTCATGAAGGAAACTGTTTAAATGAAGAACAAATCCCTGAAACAGAGTTGTCCTTTTCTTCTCATGTGAACCAATTTGAACATCTTTTTAAAATAGAAATAGTTGACAATACAGACCAAAAAGACATGGAAGTTTTACAATGTAAAAATGATACAATTCCAAGAGGTCTTACACCTTTAGAGCATCTCTTTTATTTTAATGATGTAGCCAAAGAACCAAGAATGGAGCCTATAGAAACAAATATAGAAGAACATAACATAGGCAGCCTAATAGAACCCAAAATGATCAAGCTATCCAACACTCTTCCAGCTCATATTAAGCAACAATACATATAACTTTTCAAATAATTTGGAGATGTGTTTGCATGGGGATACAAGGATCTGAAATCATATGATACCAACATCATTCAACACAAAATTCCTCTTAAGGAAAATCAGAAACCTTTCAAACAAAAACTCAAAAGGATAAACCATGTTTTATTGCTTTTAGTTGAGAAAGAGATCAGGAGAATGTATGATGCTGGGATCATAGTTCCCCTCAGATATTTAGAATGGGTTTCCAACTTAGTATCTATTAGGAAAAAGATTGGGGAAATTAGGCTCTTCATTGACTTCAGAAATCTAAATAGAGCCTCCCTAAAGGACAACTACCCCTTGCCAAAAATGGATCACATACTTCAAATGGTGGTTGGGTCTAAAAAAATATCACTGTTGGATGGGTTCTCAGGTTATAATCAGGTGTTATTACTCCCAAGTGACCAACATAAAACTGCTTTTACTACACCTTGGGTTACATTCATGTATGTCAAAATGCCATTCGGTTTGATGAATGCAGGGGCCACCTTCCAAAGGGCCATGGAAATAGTCTTCTCAGAAGATATAGGCTATTTTATAATCATATACCTTGATGACATTACAGTTTTCACCAAAACTAATGAAGAACACTTGATTCATTTAAGAAAAGTTTTTGAGAAATGTAGGAAATATGGCTTATCTTTGAATCCCAAAAATACACTCTTTGGTCTCCAAGAAGGAAATATTCTTGGTCACGTAATTTCTGAAGAAGGAATCAAAGTAGACCCTAAAAGGATTGATGGCATATTGAAAATCAGCCATCCTAGAAACCTCAAAGAATTGCAATCTTTCATTGGGAAGATAAATTTTTTAAGGAGGTTCATCCCCAACCTTGCTGAGCTATTAAGAAATATCACAAACATGCTAAAGAAATAGATAGGTGTTAAATGGATAATACGAGCTAAATAGTCATTTGAACTAGTGAAACAAGCTCTCACTCAAACACCAGTTCTTATCAATCCTGATTTCACCAAAGATTTCTACATCTTTTCTTTTGCATCTGAACACACAATAGCTTCAGTTTTACTACAAAAGACATTACGGGGCAAGAAAAACCAATAACATTTTTTAGTAGGGCCTTAAGAGATGCTCCACTCAAGTATAACATCATGGAGAAACAAGCCTTAGCCTTGGTAAAATCACTGAAAGACTTATGAGTATATATTATACATTCTCATATCATTGCTTTTGTCCCACACACAGTTGTCAAGGATATTCTAAGTCAAGACCCTGATGGTAAAAGGGGAAAATGGATTGCTACTATTTTGTTATATGACTTAGAAATTAGGCCCACCAAATTAATCAAAGGGCGGGGATTAGCAAAACTCATGGCTGAGTCAAACTTCCAAGCACTAGATATGAATATGGTTGATATTTTGGAAGAAACAGAAGAATTCACAGCTCCATTTATTGAAGAAAATTTTGTGAATTAACCTTGGTATGCTAATATCGTATATGTGATGCTTTATCTGAATACCCCTCCTTCTCTGTCTAAAACTAAAACCAAATTTTTTAAACAGAAGGCTTTAAATTATTGCATATTAGATGGGATTTTATATTGGAAGAATGATGTCGGAATATTTCTTAAATGTTTGCTTGAGATTGATGCAGGAAAAATCATGCATGAGCTACATGAGGGGGAATGTGGAGGACATATTTACTGGAAAACTACAGCAAATAAAATCCTCAGATATGGATACTATTGGCCCACCCTTTTACCAGATACTCAGAAGCTTGTCATGTCTTGCCATAAGTGTCAAATTTTTTATGGCAAGAGAAAACTCCTACCTTTACCCTTACATCCCATCAGTGTTGATGCTCTCTTTCAACAGTGGGGCTTGCAATTCATTGGGGAAATTCATCCATCTTCTTCAGCCCAACATAAGTGGATCCTCACTGCCACTGATTATTTTACCAAGTGGATAGAAGCCATACCTTCTAGGAATGCTACTGAATCTATCATTATCAAGTTCCTTGAAACCAACATATTATCCAGATTTGGTTGTCCTAGAAAATTTACCACAGACAATGCTGTTGCTTTCAAATCTAAAAGAATGGTTGAATTCTTCCATAAAATCTTATCACCTTGGATCAGTCCATTGCTTATTATCACCCAAGGAAATGGATTATCTGAATCCTCCAACAAAATCCATGTCAATATTATCAAAAAACCGTTGGAGCATAATCAAAAATCGTGGCATAGTAAGCTTATTCATGCTTTATGGGCTGATAGATTAACTACGAAGAAATCAATAAATATGTCCCCCTATCAGCTGGTTTATGGAATGGATGTAGTCTTCCCATCCTATTTAGGAGTTCCACTCATAAAAATCCTTCAAGAAGTACAAACTGAATAGAATGATATGCAGAGAAGGATAAATCAAACCATTCATTTACAACAGTCCAGAGAGGAAGTGTACAAGAGAACACAAACAGTCCAAGAAAGCATCAAGAAATTATTTGACAAAAGGACTAAAGAAAATGATTTCCAAGTTGGAAATATTGTTCTAAAGTGGGATTCTAGAAGGGAATAAAAGGGAAAACATCGTAATTTTGAGAATCTATGGAAAGGGCCCTATATCATTCATTCCATTAGGGGTCATAAGGCATTATTTCTGCAAGTTCTGAATGGAGAAAATATGTTTGGAGGTCCTGTTAATGGCAGGATGCTCAAGCACTACTTCTGTCAAGAGTCTTACCTTCAAAATTTTTATTCATTGTACATAACCCATTTGAAAAGAAATCATAAAAAATACAAAAACAATAAAATAAAATAAAAGGAAAAGAGGGCAGATTCAAAACAGGTACAACCCCATACCCAAAAATAGAATTTTCTGAAAGTGTGCAAGTCTAAATGCCACTACTAATTCAAAATATATCTTTTTCAGTCATCTAGCCTAATCATGACTGAACATGCTTTAAATCTATGTTGATAAGTTAGTAGAAACACTGATTGATAAGATTATTTTAGAACTGGCTTATCAGAAGAATATATTAGGAGATTGAAAAGATAATGGTTCCACATGCTCAAAATAGAACCAAAGAGATAGATAAGAATGCCTTAGAAAAGACAAATCATGGCCTTATCTTTCTAGTTTACTTTTTATGCAAAATCATTTTTGTGTGCAGCTTTCTCAAAATTACACAACCATGGTTGATCAGACTGTCTAATCCTGATTTGAACCATGCTTTAAATTTTTATGTCAATAGCTAGAGAATCAAGATTGCCAAACAGTTTAATATTGGCAGTCATATAATATAGGTAGAAAATAAAAAGAGTTCAACAGTTTAATCTGGACTCTTGGAAGAAATAAGGATAGGACTAGATAGTTTATTTTTTGTTTTCAAAAATAAAATGTCAAAGAGTTTGCTAGTTCAAATGCACTCAAGAGGAAGAAAAAATGCTAGGACAAGTAGGATTGGGTAGGAAGAGGTGTTGTTTGAAGAAATTATATATTGCAGATGGTTAAAAAATTTTCTTTTTCAGGAAAATATCAGCAAGTAAAAAGAAGAAATCTTCCCAATAGAAAGGCACTGGTCTGCTGAAACTCTAAATATTTCATAAGCTAAGGTTCTGGACACCTAAAAAAGATAGCTACCCTCCCCAAGTGGAGCCACTATTAGCCATCTATAAATTTTGTTATACCTCATGATGGCTAAATCGGTTCCTTAGTTTTCAAGAAACAAAATTTATGGAAATTTGTGAGTTCTTGAAAGCTCGCTATGTTCATTATCTTCAAACAAATCATTTCACTGAGAAATCTTCACCAAAATCCTCCAAGTAGCCCTGCTGTTATTACAAGAAGACTGTTTTGAGACCCCTCTTCCACCATTTCACCTTCATAATTTCCTCTAAAAATCCCTCCACTTCCTTAAAAATCCCATTTAAACCAATAAAAACCTCTTTCTTTGGTTTAAAAAACCCTCTTTTACCCTATCAGAAACTTCAAAGAGGCTTAAAAACACCCTTTTAGGCCTAAATCCAACCATTTTGTAAAAGACAAGTTTTAAGCCCTTTTCGGCTTAAACCTCAGCCCCCTCTGCATATAAACCAATACCCGCGACCATTCACTATGCCTAAAGCCCTTCATCTATATTTTACCCTGTTATACTCCTATACCAATAAGTGTCATATTTCATGATTGACTCGATGAGCTATGCAATATGTTCATACATTTTCTTGTTGCAAAGGTTTCCATATTTTCAAAAAATCAAAAAATTTAAAAAATGTAAAGAGGGTATACCCTAAAAGAAAAATCAAAGGGTGAAAAGAATAAAAATGGCCAAAAAAGTAAAAGAAAATGAACCCCACCAAAATAAAGGCTAAGGAAAGTGTGCAAGTCTAAATGCCACTACTTTTTACTCTTTTGTAATAAATAAAATTGTGTGCAACTTGTTTTTCATGCCACAATTTATGAACAGTCAAACAGTTTAAGCTTGGCTAGTTCATCTTTCAATTTTATGTTTTAGAGATAGAGAATAAAAATCTGACCAAACTGTTTAATCTTGGCAGATAAGTAGATAGGTAGAGTAAATAAAAGGAGCTCAACAGTTTAATCTGAGCCCCTGGATGTAACAAGGTTAGAATTAGATAGATTTTCATATGTAAAAAGAAAAGTGTGATGAGGGTTTGCCAGTCTAAGTGCACCCTAATAAAGAAGAAAAAATGGTAGAGTAAAGTAGGTAGGGTAGGTAGATGGTGTTGCAGAATTACATGTGATGAATGATGTCTTTAGATGTGTTAAATATTTTACTTTCATCACAAGTGCAAAGGCAGACAATACATTGGAAGAATTTCAAATAAGGCAAAGTCAAATTATTAACTTCCCTTCTCATTTTTCCCTAAACATTTCACTAATTTCCCCTAAGTGCTAAGGTATTTGAAAATTAAAGGGGCTCAAGGAATTTCCTTGACTTTTGGAGGGACCAGACCCTCGGCCCAATAATTGAAAAAACCTAAGTACTTAAAATCATTCATCATCACACTCATTCACTTCTAAAAAATCTTTTCCTAAGTAAAATCCCATTTTACTTAGGAAAATCATGCAATATTCCATAAAAACCATTTTCATGCAAGCATAAGTTAAATACATTATCCTAATGTTTTACACTTAGCGCTTTAGCTCATTTGTCATATTAATTTCTAATTTATTATTTAAATCCCTATAAGAATGACCTTATCCTATTATATATATCTCCTTTTTTATAAAAATACCCAAAAAACCCATTTATTTTAATTTTAGTCAAAGAATTGAATCCCCATATGTTTAAATAAAACACCCCCATTATACTCCCTTTGACTAAAATATATCTTTAATATTAATCCCACCCCCTATGGAAATTAGATTAATCTGATTTAATTACCATATAATAAAAAATATATGAAAAAAAACTTTAAACATATTTTAAACCGAAGTTTAGTTTAAACCAAACTTCAAAATAACCCATCTCTTTGTATATTTTCCTCTCGCCCGACTCCCTAACCTGAGTTAAAATCTCAATATATATCTTATACCCCAATTCTTAACTCTGGTGAAAATCCTTTGGAAATCATTCCCGATCACTTTTCTGCATTTTAAAAAGGAATTAATTAACCCTCTTGGTTAATTAAGAACCTAACCCGCCAATCAAATCATCCTTGATATGATTAATTAACATTTAAACTACATTTGGCCTGCCTGTTAAACCCTTGTCATCTCGACGCCCCGACCACCATTCGATCAACAGATCTCAGATCTACGGTTGATATCAATATCGCTAGCCATCCACGTCCGAATGATAACGCGTGATGGCCAAGCGATTTTCTGGATCGTACAATGCCACACGTCGTTCATCGTATGGAATCGCTGCCCATCCGCTCGAAACCACCTTTCCCCAAAAGAGGTGTGATGGAAACCGCTTACCGCCTGCCCTTTGTGACGGATCTACCATACTTGTTGACGTCATCAATCGAAAACCCGCCAACCTTTTGACTTTGCGAATAAAACAAACAGACCATGTCATTTTCATTATCCTATGCAATAACCAGTCTCCCGGGAAACCATTTTCGAATTTAACTATCAAAGTGTGCTGACTGCTACCTCGCTAAAGAAATTCACCAGTCAAGTAATCCAGAGTTTATCCGCCATAGCCAGCACCTGTTTAAACCACTGTTCATTTCCCATAAACAGGTATTTACTCCAATTTCCCGCTGAACTCTGTAAAAAAATCCTGGTTTTGGTTTTAATTCCACACTGCAGACTGAAAATAAGTTCAATTCGATATTTTTTATTCTCATAACTGCAATTATTGTCCCTATTTTTTACAAAAACCCCGAATTCATTTCTGAATCCACAAGAACCAGAAATGGAGGTTCCTGTAGCTCTAAATATCACACCCTTGAATGAACCTCACAGAGACTTAGATTATTTGCCATTAGTTGACAGATATTTTCAAATGAAGGACCTGGTTCTCAGTGAAAGTCCTCTTATAATTTTTTGCTACTGCAGAGACAATTACTTGAAAGGTTCTGATATTTTTGGATTATGGGAATCTAATCTTCCCATGTACCTTCTTCCCTCAATCCACATTTTCCCTGAGATAATCCATTATTGTCATGCAAAATATGATCCCAATCTAAGAGCAGTTTTGTCCCCAAGTCAGACTATCCTTTTTCCCATAACTGCTCAGTCTATTAACGAGATGTTGCAATTTCAACCTGATCAAGCCCTCACTCCCCTATCCATGGGAGAATTACTTGAGAAATATACTAAATTATACCACGAAGAGTTGAGTCATCTTTGCCAGACCTTCATGTTGCCAGAACATCAGCCCAAGGGCCCTCCCCCTTATGGGTATACTTTTTTCACTAATGAGGGTAGACTTATTCTGAACATGATATCCTTTATAATGGGTTTTAATACTAGTGAATATGTTGACCAATTAACCCTAGTATTGTTGTCTATTTTCACCCCTGGACAACCCCCTGCTGTCAAGTATGACTTTGCATCCTACATTACAGACAAAATCCATGATCAGTTCATGAGATTAGAGAACGAGAGAGTGTTCAAGTATTCTTCTGTTATTTATCATCTCATGCTTTATTACCAATCCGAATTTTCCCTTTTCATGTTAAAAATCTTGATGCTAAAGGAAATCCTAGGTCTGTGATCTTTTGGTCTGCCATCACTCATAATTACCCTAATTCTCCTTATTCCTATAATGAGTTTATTGATCTTTTTGTACACCCAGCAACCACCTTGTTGAAAGGAGTCTCTCCTCCCAGGCTCAGTAATGAAATCAAGAAAATTCTTCAGCTCTCAAAACAATACCGGATAGGTGACTGGTACCTATACCAGAATCACACAGAAATCCGAGTTTATGGGTGTGAGTTATGCCCATTCAAGTTTCCCAAGTATTTCCCAATGAGACTCTTTGCATTAGAGTATTTTAGACAGATGATCAACTCATATATAGTAAATTTTTGTAATGCAAAGAAAAAGGCTCAACTCAAGATTAAAAGCCAGCTAGGTCCCTTTGTTTGTAACTCTAGAGATGCTAGTAAGGAAGTTGAAAAGATATTAGAAGATTATCTTAAATTACAAAAAAAATTCTATTGGGTACCTTATGACCCAAATAGCTTTATTTGTGACAGAAGAATGAAAAATAAACTATCACCATACATTCATCAAAGAATCCCAGAAATTGAACAGTATGCCAATACGGATGAATGGATGGAAGGGACATTGGTAGAACAGGATAGTGAGCAAGTCAATGTTGAAAATGTAATGAAAGACCTTGAAAACATGCTTGACCTAGACTATTTTGGAAAGGTACAGATACCAGGTATGGGTCCTTATTTTGCTGGGACTTCTCAACAAAATCTGCAGGAAATCAGTGCATTGGCTACAGTGGCATCTAAAGGAAAGGAAAAAGAGGTTGATATACAGGTTACAGAAAAAATTACAATGACAGAACAACCTCAGAATTCTAAAGAACAGATTCAAGTACAGGTTTCCCCTACTCAGACCAATGTAGCAGAAGTAACAATCTTACAGACTCCTCTGAATGTAGAAAAAGGCAAGAAGAGAGATGTTGAAGCAGCTACTCTTGTCACTGTATCTTCTGGACAGCCTAATGTTAAAAGACAAAAATTGAACCCTCTTCCAGAAGTGGAATCTATTCATGAAATCCTTGATAGTCAAGAGGAATAACAATTGGGTAGTCAGCAAACAGGTGAAAACAGTGGGACATCCACTACTTTACAGAAAAAAGCGTTGCAAAGGCAACAAGGTGTAGAAATGTCATCTTTCAAACCACCAGTGAAATATGCCTGGGACATTAAAAGAAAATTCATAAATATCAATGCCAGAAATGATCCTCTCAGACTTCAAATTTACAATCAGTGTTTGAATATTGCCCCTAAGAATCAGCAAAGGTTGATGTTAGCTTTTGACATCCAGCAGGGAAAAATGCTAATGACTCACTTCAAACCCAAAGTGCAGCAACCTCAGACAGCTGCAGATTACATCAGGACTAATTTTGAAGTATTAGCAAAGGATATTCATCCTTTAGATCAAATTGAGCTGCATAAACAGACAGGTGAGATGATTTATTCTATTCTGACAGATAAATCAATGATGACTCAGAAATTGCAGGATTCTTTGGAGAATAAAAATGCTCAATTAAGCCTTGAAAAAGCCTCTTCTCAGGCTAAAGACAACATAATTAAGACTTTGAAGGAAATTATCATTGGATTGGGACATAATCCCAAAGATGTCAAGGGAATAGAAGCATTAATCAAGAAAAAAGATGATGATATTGCAGCTTTGAGAAAACAACTAAAGCTACCAGCCTCAAGACATCCTCAGACTGCTGAAATTATAAAACAAAATTCTGAAGAAGAATTAATGGACTTACTCTTAAAACTGAATGAGAAAATTAATGAAACAGAGAAAGATCTTGAAAAGGCATTGAAAGATAAGCAGCCTAGTGTTCCAACATCTACACCAGAGGTAATTACAGGTACTACAACAACAGGTCAACCAACAGAATTGCCACAGGTGCATACTTCCAATTTGAGTCTAGAAGAATTAACAAAATCAATGGAGGAAATGAAACTCCAAGTGACTGAGCTACAGAGAACAAAGGTGCAGCTTACCTCTTTGGAACAAAAATATGAACTCTAAAAAATGAGTGTTGCAGATAAAACAAGAGAGGTCAACAGATTAGAAAATTTGGTCCATAAATTAGAAAAGGATCTCACATTGGAGAAGCCTTTAAAGGAAATAAATGAAATTCTTTGGGACAACATCATCCAATCAATAAAAGATGTCTGGCCCTCAATTCAAATAATGTAGGAACAAAATGATTTAGTCAAATTGGCTATAGAAGAAGTCCTAAGAGCAAGAGAAGAATTGGGAAACAGGCCTGATGAAGCCAATGAACTCATCCATTTTCTAAATACTCAGAACAAGAAGCAACTTGAAGAATTTGGCATTCAAGACAAGACAGACACAATTTTGGAAATAAAGAGAGTTTTTACCAAAAGAACTCTGATGCAGAATTTGGAACGAAGATGCTCTGACATGCAAGAATAAATCACTGCCTTCAGAAAAAGATTTGATATTTTGTTGAATAAAGGATTGCCCAGTCCTTTACTTTCAGAAGATAAATTGATGGACCTGGAAAGTTATGTTGAAAATTTGGACAAGCATGCTGACAATCAGGCCAATACCTCAACTAGTTCATCAACAGCAGCATTGCCTACAGGAAAAAGTCTTCATGATAGATTGGAAAATTTGTTTTATCTTGAGCATGAAGTAAAACATTTGTTTCCTGTTCAACCTACTTTCTTTAGGTATACAGACACTGATGAAACTCTTAGAAAGCTGCAAAGGACCAGAATTCCGGAAGATAAATGGTGGGAAGAACTGTTAGAACTTTTGTAAAGATTATCCTTACTTGAATTTTTGATTATGTACTACAGTAAGTCATGGTAAGAAGGATAAAAGGATGAATAAAGGTTAAAGTGTATCAGAGCAGTCAAAGAGTATCAGTTAAACGGAGCAGCCAGCACAGAATTACTGAAGATGACAGCAATGACCCAAAGCATATGGCTTGCCTCCAGCACATTCTCAAAAGAAGGAAACAACAAAACATCAGTTATCACTTTTTCTTATCTACAAGACCATCTGTCTCTATTTTATTGTAATTTACTTATGAGTCATCCTAGATAATATCTCAAGTTGTTAAAGATATTTTTTGTAAATTTTTGTATAAATACTCCCTCAATCGGAGTATTCAGGGTGGATTTTTTTTAGACTTTGCTGTAACATTGACTATTTGGACTAAAGTGCTATTGGAGAAATTTTTTGCGGCTAAGTTGGATGATGAATTAAAGCGAAAGACTTTTTACAGGATTCATGTGTCAGACTACGGATCAATAAGTCATCTATCTCTTATGTGTTGAAGTATTTATATTTGTTTATTATATCACTATGTTTCATTTCAGAATGATTAATGAAAAGGAGTAAATCAGAAAGTACTCAAGTGTAATCTGATTTTAATCATTGTTATTCTAAATGTTTTCTTCTAAACTGGTTTAAGCAAGGAATTCTTAATTGCTCCTGTTTTTCTAGTTTTAAGCATTTTGGTTATTTAATAAAGAATACTTAATTGCTCTTTGTTAATAATCACTCAATTTTCCCTCTTATGAATGTGTTGAAAGATTCTTAATTGCCTTTCATCCATTTAAATCCATTCCATTCATTTAACATTTATAATTTTTCTCTGTTTGATTATCTTGCCCTGTAAAACCATCTTTTGTCAAGAAACTTAATCCAGTGAAGCCATTTTTTTGACTCCATAGCCCAATGGCCTGAACTACTCAATATTTCCCTCATATATTGAATTCCACCACCTAAATTCAAAAAAAACCGCTGGACTTTATAACTAGCCTAATATCTTCTAAAACAAAGCTAACTTATACAGAGAGAGCCCCCTCTAGGTACAGATTGGCTAGATTCTGTACCTAAAAGTTGGTTTGTGGTTACCTCAGACCCCTTTCCTCTTTTCTACAACTTCAAGGAAAATCTGAGTGATAACATACCCCACACCTTTGCTTTCTTTTGAAATAATCTGGACCGTTAATCCTTCAAATCTAACAGCCATCACTGCTCCACCCTTCATCCTATTTTATAACACACCCCCGCTACACAAAAAGGCACCTACTTCACTGTCGGCCCAACCTTCCACTCAAAACCCATCGCCCAATCCCCGCCTACCACCTGTACTCCACTATTCCCATCCGTCGAACTTGCACCTAGCCTTCGGGCTTCACCCACGCCATCGATTTCACTCCTTGAGATTTGACGATGCAGATTCAATATCGCGCAAAAATTGATGTCGGGATTTAATGGCCCATTTCAACGCGAAACATGTGGTATTGGCCTATAAAATTGGTGACCATTCTATGGTATCATGTCCATTTGGGCCTTTACCGCTTACCACCCAAATCTCACATGAAAACTGCTGGTTTTCCCCCAAAACCACTTTTTTCCATTTCCGTGCCATTATTCAAAATTTGCCCCATTTTCTTCTGGTTTGGCCCACAAGACCCCCCTCTGTGCATTTTCCCCCCCTTTGCAACGCTACTCCACATTCCACATAGCCTCTGAATGCAATTTAAGCCACAAAACGTAGGTTTTATATACTATTTTCATTCTATTTTCATTTATTTTTTTGAAAGTTTAATGGCAGCCCCGAGCCCAAAGGGCCATCCCACAGTCAAAATTTAGTGACTGAGGCCTCAAGATGATGATCCGAGGGTCTATAAACAAATAAGAAATGGATCTAGGGTTTTATATCAATGATTGATCGATGCCTCATGAGCATTAATCCTTTTGAAACCCTCCAAAGCATCAAAGAAACCTCCTCTACGTAGAAGCAGGAAAAATCAGTGAAGATTGAAGACCAAAGAAACAAATGAAGATTAAAAGCTTAATCGACATATTAAAATAAAAATAATTTTTAAAGATAGATAAATCAAAGGATTAAAGGAGTCCAAAAAGCGTTAAAGGACAACATGGTGAATTATGAAGGCCAAAATCTAAATCCGGCCTTAAGCACAGTTTATTGCTTAGATCAAGAAAGGCTTAGGCCCAAGAAGCCTCGAATACATCAACAAAGAGCAGTTATTTCACTCAAAACTCATAAATTTATAAAAAGCCACCTGTAGCCTACTCTCTGTCCCAAAGAGCTAATTGGCAGTTATTACACAGTCAGAAGATATTTTAATCTGTCAAGGTAGTTATTGTAAGAGATAAAGATAGGCTACAAAGTCAAACTTTTCACCTATCTTTTCTTAGAAGTTAAGGCAGAGTTATTGAAACAGAGAAGTAGTTGAACATCTTTCTACCTTATGCCTTGCATGGTTTTCAAGGCTAGGAATGCATTTACTCTGTAATTAATAACATTTAAACCCTAGATGAGTTCCACCTCCTCATTTGCAGCATAAATACTGCATTGGAACTCATTGTATTGTTGGCATTTGATGACTCTTTGAAGTAATACATAGTCTCTTGGAAGTTGAAGAAAATTTATGTTTTGGAACTTGTAGATGTCTTGACCTATTTGTTGATGAGGAAGGCTCTGTCATTGGATCCCTTAGCTTAGCTGTTGGTGAAGTACTCTAAATATGTTATTGTTATTTCCTGTCCCATTATGTTTCACCATTCTCTGTTGTAGTAGAGTAAAACGTTTAGGCTAAGAAATGTCTTCTGAAAGAACCTTAGTTATGTTTAATCTTCACTGTCTTAATGTTTTCTTCTGCTAATATATTCTAGATAATTCTTAATTTCTCTCTAGAACCCTTATGCTTGTTTATTTCTTAAATATTTCAATACAGTTGGTCTTAAGAATGATTTATGGTTTTCCCTTCTTACTTGTTGCCACTTAAAAACTATTTCTAAAGTCTCCCTTCAAAATACCATTGCTTAAAGTCTACCAAAGAGGTTTTGTTCTGATCATACCCTTTGTACTTTCTTAAATAATTGTTTTGAAGGTCTTTATAGCTGTAATAAAAAATGTTTAGGCGTTCCCTATTCTATGAATGTTGTTATTTGTGAATCTTGAATGTTTTCTAATCCTTGAAGGTGAAATCACTAGAAGTTAAATGAGTTTCTCGCCTTTTATATTTCATTGGAGAAGTTTTTCTTGAAATTATTATTTGTTGAAGTGTGGATTGTAGAATTTATGGTTAGCCCTGTCTATTGAATGCCTCTTCATGTTCAGATAATGTTTTAAGTCCCTTTGTTGAGAAGTACATATAATTAAGGATTCTTAATTGCCCTTAGTTCTACTTTTCATTCTAAATCCTTGATGTCCATTTCATTCCATCTACAAGACCTTGAAGATCCACTGGCCAAGTTAGATTTTCCCTTTGATACCCCAAAATACATTAATTAAACTTGTTACAACTTCCACTTGACTCCATTGCCCAATGACTTAGAGATTTCCCCTTTTTCTATCTATGCTGCCTAGATCATCATGTCCAACCAAAAAATCAAACAAATCCATGCTTCATAACTAACCTAAAATCAAGCCTTTATAAGAAAACAAGTCAAATCTTTGCAAACAATTGAGAGATCCCTCTCTGAGACTAGGAAGGCTAGGTCCTAGAGCTCTAAAGATTGGTTTTGATTTTTCCTTGTCACTTGGTATGCTAATCTGCAAAATCACAGGACCCCAACAGGGCGCAACGGGTTAGGTCCCCCGGCCTACATTTAGTCTCCTAATAGAGGATAGTTATCCTTGGTGTGACCGTTCACCCTGGATCACATGCACCACCTTTCAGGGCTAGCCTCTGCTCCTCGCTCTTTTCACAAGTTCTAGATATCCACGTGCATTAGTTCTAACTACCCTTGGATCTGTTGGATGCCCATCTGGGTCTCATCTCGAGGCACGACTTCTAACTTCATGGCACCCTCCAAGGCTTTCTCCTGTGATTCAAACGTTTGATGACCCACAGGTACACACAGGTGAGGTAGAAACATAGCAATGAACCATTTTGTATGTTGTTTGTCATCATATTGAAATCCTCCTTCCCTAGTCACCTTCTTCAGTCATTGATTGGCCTCCCACATAGAATCAGAAGGCCCTTTCTTGAAATATTTTAGATCAAACACTATTTGGGAGTAGGACTCAGGCTTTTTGAATTTTTGCTTCAAAGCGTTCTTAATTTTCTCAATGGTTGTGTTCGCATGCTAGCCGATGTATCACATTTACTAGTCCAGAGCTCTCCCTTCAAAGGCAAGGGATAGTTGTGCCCATTTCACCGCATCACTAGCTATGTTCTACGCAGTCCATATCTATCCTGTGACAAACCAGAACTGATCCATGTATTCATCCCCCACACCCTTAAAGGTCGGAAACTTCATGTGGGCATCCATGTCATCTTCCGGCGATGGCAGAGGTGTAGGTGAATTCTTACTCCTATGCTGGTTTGAAAGTGGTGTTTCGGGAGGACTCTGCGCAGCTGCTTCCCTTACCGAACTGTAGAAAGACCTATCTCCTTCTTATTTAATTCATGTCGTACTTCCTTCCAGATCAAGGGTCATTCATTCGGTGTGGCTACACAAGATACTCTTTTCGCACAGTAATATCTTAATCAGCAATAGTAAGGTCTTCAGAAAATTACCCCAGAAACCCTTGAAGAATATTCGCTCTACTTCAAAGTAGGATACAAATTGATCATTGGAAAATTCTGTCACGAACCCTCCTAGCACACTGTCCACCCAGTGGTCCACCATGTGAGTGATGGTGTTATCATTCTTCTCTAACTGTTGGATCAATTCCGGGGTCCACTGCGTGACCCATTCGTCCTTCCAACACTTCTGAAATTTGACCAACCTCGCGAGCCACTCCTGGAGTTCGATCACAATTGTTATGAAGAAGATCTCATAGATCTCCATGAAAATATACTTGTTTTTCCACTCCTCAGTGGTCAACCTCTTACTGTGGTTCTCTTTCACTGTGAATTCCTGAACTTTTTGTTCAAACCATTCATCAATTTCTTTGCTTTTAGGTTTCCAGTATGGCCTTTGCAATGCCCAATCCCTCTCTCAAAATGCTCCCGGTCCTGGCAATGCAACCATTTGTTAGCTAGAGGGGTCCTGACCCAGGTTCAGAGGTTCAAGGTTTGCCAACAAACCCCTATACTACTGGCCCTTTCGGCAGTGACCTTCTTGTGCAGGCCAAAGTATCACCTGAATTAGTATGGGTGGGTGCTGGAACTACGTTTCTACACCCTGAGAGAGGGTAGGTAAGTCAAGAAAAGTTGCGTTCAACCTTATAGTGACCATATCTTGTATCAGAGATCCTAGATTTACATATTCCCTTTGCATCCACGTGCGTAACAACAATGATATTCACAATAATCAAGAGATCATGAACTCATATAACCATAACGCAGCTATTCCAAATATTCTTATATGAAATGCAAAAGAACATATCCAAATCACAACATAAACAAGTAACACAAGCATGTTCGTAGCCTAAATCAATAACACAGTAGAATATATTAATTAATCAGACGTCGCAGATTCACATCACAATAATTCAGATATTCAACAATACTTCCGCATTCAATAATCCTTCAGATCTACTTACAGTACCCCAAAACCCAACCTGCGCACACAGCAGCAGGGTTTGTACATAGCAAGACAACAAATATCCGTACACACAGTAGCAGGAGTCCTTCCCCAACAACCCTAACAAGATCTAATAGTTCTCACTTAGCATCAATCTCTATTTGTTCCTCCTTTTACAGCTCAAAATGTCCTTCTATTTATAACAATCTAGCCTAAACTTTCCTACAGTCTGCAAACCATGGTTTACGGACTCTAGGTCTACCCTTTGACTCATTACAATGCTTTCGAGGCTTTGACCCACCCCAAAAACCCTACGCAAGACCAAAATATACCAAAATTATACAAAATGGGCTAGTTTCACAGCCTGTAGGAGACCCTGTTCCAACATAGGGCACAAGGCATGAGATCTTCAGAGAGAAAAGGAACTGATTAAGATCTAAGCCCCTCCTTTTATAGGTCATCATGGGTAAAAACAGTCGCATTATCATTAAATGTGACTTACCATCAAGAAACGGTAAAAACTCCTCCCAGATCATTGCATTAATTGCCAAACAACCGCTCCATCCAACGGTCAAAAAAAAAGTTCACCCAGTTTTGCTATTCCAGCAACCACTTTTTCTAGTTGTGCACTACCCCTGCACCTCAATCGCATCTTCCCGCACCTCCTTACCTGCACATTACCGTTGCGCTTCCGTCACACCCGTCTATGCCTTCTTCTCCTAGCACGTGGAGATCCTCTAATGCCGATGCTCTGACCTTATAGTCATTCAGTATGCACCGGATTGTCCCTGTATGGTTTCAGAAGACTGCCATTAATGTACCTAGGAAGGTAGTCTCTGTGCAGTGTGGCCAAGTGCACCACACCACCATCAGAAATTTCTTTTACTATAACGGTCCCAACCAGTGCTCACGAAACTTTCCTAGGTGGTGCGAAAATTGACTATCATAGAGCAACACCAATTCTTTCTCCTTAAATGCCTTCTGTCAAATGTGCCAGTCATACCAATATTTTTCTCATGCCTTCTATACTTGCTGATGAAATTTAGCAATAGACTGATCTTCTTCCAAGGCAACCAGCTGCGTCGGGCGCTCCTCCATAATGTCAAGTTCTGCCATTTTTGTGAAAGTTGCAATGCGCAGGTTGGAGAAAATATATTCCATGTGCATGATGGCCTCCTCTCCATATTGTTATCACCCATTAAGTTGTGAAACATTTCTTGATAGGGTCATATAGGTCACTCACCAAATGGATAAGGTCTCCTAAGCCATTTCAAGGTGGTATAGGAAATTTTTTACATTTTTAAGCCTATCCTAAGTTTTATGATCACCTCCATTTATGTCATTTCAATCAAATCAATCACATATCATGTCAATTGTAATTCCCCATGGGTTCAAACTCAAAAGGGTAGATATTTCAGTTTTTCAAATTTTCATAGCGTTTTGCACACGAAAATAGCAGATTTCACTACGACACTGCATAATAGTTTCATAGCAAATATTTCAGAAGCTTAACTAATTTCTCTAGGAAAATTCATTTTTAACCTGGCTTTTCAGAGTTGTATGAGGTGTCATTTTCTGATTATAGCAAAAAAGTTAGAGGTCATTCAAGGTTTTATGGTAAAATTCAAATGTACATTATTGTGTTTGATGTCATCATTACCCTTTTTTTTTGCATATGTGAAGATTGAAGCTTGAGCTGTCAAGTTAAACCTTTAAACCTTACCTCAATTATCCTTTTGTCATATTTTGGTTCATCTTTGCATGTGATTTGATCCCTAGAGAGATGCTTCATCGAGCCAAGCAAGTTGATGTCAAAGTTTGAATTCTGCAGGTGTCATCAGCAAGCAAGGTAGTGAAGACTATAAATCATCAATGGTTGTAAGAAATAAAACAAATAAGGGTGGCCATTGTCATAGGTATGATCCCATGGATATGAATTACTCAATGAAGACCCTACTTCCATGGAGGTTTTTAGAAGAACTGGCTTCTTGCAATTCTATGAGAGGTTGCATGGCTTTCATTTATAGGTTTCAAAGGATTTTTCCACCAACTTCATAGGAACAACATTAAAGGTTGGAATTCTGAACCTTACAGTGACACCAGAGAGCATATCCTGAGCTACAAGAATTCCTAGAGGATTTGAATAGTGGTTTAAAGGTATCAAATTAACAATGCAGGATTGCAAAGAGTTTATCAAGAAAGAACACAGTAAAGTTGATTTGGAAAATGCTATCCCCAGGAGTTTCATGAAGGACGATTATGCAAATCTGTTGATGGTCATTCAAAATTATTTTACATGTGAAGGAAGGTTTCACATGGTATATTCCTATCATCTCAGACTTCTTCTGCATTTTGTAGGTAAGAGGTCACGTGACCTTCCTTTCTATTTATACAGAAGTCTAGGGAAAATGTTAGATAAGGTTCAAATCAAGACAGAGGGAAATGAGACATCTCTTTTTGATCATGGTCTAATTAAGCTCTTAGTGTTAGAATAATTGAGGAGGTTAGACAGAGATTGGATTTCTTTTATGTTCATGAGTGGTTATGAAATTGATGTGGTCACTCCTAAGAAAGCCTCAAAACCTAGAACCACTTCATTACCTGTTGTGGCAGAATAATTTGAAGAAGAAAATATATCATCTCCCGTAGAACCAATGAACATGGAAACAAAACCTTTGCAAGAGACTGACACACCTCAAGCAGCACCTACAAAACAGAAGAATATAGTCAACAAACAAGGCAGCAAGAGAGTCACTAGAAGCCTAACATTGGCTAAAGGCAATTAAGAGGATATCCTTCATGAAATTGACATTGAAGAGTCACCCATTGTGCAAGTTGAAGACATTGAAGATGGAGGAAGAAAGCTGAAGAAAGGTAAGACTGCTAAAAAACTAGGTTTTGCGGGTGATGATGTTGGTTTCATATTTCAACCAAGGAAGCCAATGACCAGACATGCAAGGAAGGTCATGGAAAGAAAACAGACTGAGAAAATCAATGAAGCTACCCAACCAACAAGCATCATATATTTTTCTCCATCAGCAAAAGAGGAATTAGTTATCAGGCAAAGAAAGGGAAAAGAGAAAATGATTGAAAAATCAAAAATAGAAACCCTCATAGAGAAGTTGAAAGAAGTAGGTAAATAGATATCAGTTTTAAAGCTAGAGGAAAAGAAACACGGATTTGAGAAGGTTAAATTTGAATAAATGAGGAAAATATGCAAAGAACACGTCACAAGTGTTTCAAAAAAATTGGACAATACAGAAAAGTTGTTGAAATGGACTCAGCCACTAAGAGGAGAGGTCAAACACATTAAAAGGATAAACTTGCACTTAAAATAAAAAAACAGAACATTAAAATATCATGTGGAAGATCTTCAGGAGCAGCTAGATTTGATTCAAATGGAGTACTTCAGGCTTTTTGAAGACAGTCTGGACAATTTTGTAGCGTACTTCAGGCTTGAGGCTAGAAAAACACTACAAAATTTTTTGTAGGTGCATTTTTGCCTTGGAATCCAGTTTTTTCATGTGTTATGGAGGGAGATTGATTGTTTGCAATGTTTCTTGGCATATTAAAGGTGTCTAAACAACAAAGCTATCAAGGAGATATATAAAAAATTAAGTTTTCATACGCTACGAAAACTCGCTACGAAACTACCTAAAATGCCCTGTTTCGTAGTAAGGAAATTTTTGAAGATTTTTTAGCATTCCAATAGCACATTAGCCAGTTGGAGACCTCAAACATGTCAATGGTACATATCAGTAGAGATTTATTTCTCAAAAGGAGTGTGACGCAGCCAGCTCATCAGTCAAAACAGTGATTAAAGTGAAGGCTTACCCACTCCTAAAATGTATGATTATGTTCCACAGATTAAGGGGTGTTTTAAATATGTAAAGTGATAGTGAATTATCCCTTGAAAATGTTACATATATTATGTAACTATTTCACTGCTAGGAGAAACGAATGTAATAAACAGGAGATAGAGTCCTATTAGGAGTTCGATTTCTGAAAGGATAGTTGTCCTTTTTCTGTTTTAAGTTAGTAGTTTCAGTTATGATAGGTGTCAGAGTAGAATTCGAAGATCTAGCTAGCTGGGCAGATCACCTACATTGTAAAGAATGTCTATTTATAGACTAAACATTGAAGAGAAAAGGGTTGGAGAATATTGTACCAAATTGTTTCTTGTATTCTTTTTTTCCATTATCAGTAATATATAGTGACATTCTATTTCTAGACCTAATATTCTCATGAGGTGTTTAATGTGTTTTTGCTATGTATATTTATGTCTAATCACTTGCAGTGGATTTTATCTCTAATTACTCAAAATTCATACTATTATGCTCTAACTTCCTTTAGGGGTGAAATTAATGTGTTTTCCTTATATTGTGTGTGTGAATTATCTTGATTAAAGACTTCTATCTACCCCATCTTCCATGTGAAGAAAGACTGTCATTACGAGTACTGATGTTGACTCCATAGCCCAATGGTAGCAAGCCTTCACTTTTCAACCTAAAATCATACAAAAACAAAGTTACAATTCATAGAGTTAGCCATCTAGTATTATCCTTATTCAAAAACATAAACCCCCTTTGAGAGAGCCCTCTCAAAATGAAGAGGCTAATATTCAGTTAGAAGTGGTTTGAAAGAGTTACATTGAGTTGATTGATGAGCATCCAATCAAGATCAATTTGGTGATAACACATAGACCATCCTAAAAGGATTCTTCCCAATCAACTTCTTGCATTTAGTCCTATATACCCATAGAACTAAAGGGATGTGCACATCCCAATCACATTCCGATTGGTATTGCAAACCTTATTTAGCGCATTCTCCAAGATTTTGTTGAAAGCCTCTACTGTGCCATTAGCTTTTGGGTGGTACAGGGTGCTTTTCACATGATGGATCTGAAATTCTTCCATAAAAGCTTCAATATTTTCATTAAGGAAATGCGTACCTCTATCGCTCATTAAGATCTTCGAGCAGCCAAACCTGGTCAGAATATGCCCAAGAAGAAAAGAAAAATAGTATCTACGGTACAATCATTAACATCCTTTTCCTCCAACCATCTAGTCACATAATTAGTGGTAGTAATGATGTAACATGCACCAGTCTTCTTTCCCAAGGGATTGATTGGTCCCAAAAAGTCTATAGCCCATTTATCGAATGGCTGCAAGGCCATCTGCGGTTGCATGGGAATTTCATATTTGCATGAGGGCTTCTCAGTTCACTGACACGCATTGCAGGCTCGGCAGTATGCTTGTGCATCATTATGTAATGTGGACCACCATAGCCCTACACGCAACACCTTCTGCGGAGTGGCTTTCCCTGCGTAGTGGCCTCCTGCCACTCCTCACTGTGCCTCAACCAATATATCTTGTCTCTCATGTTCTAATACATACCTCCTCAATACCTGATTTATGTCCAACTTATATAATTGTCTTGCAATGATAGTGAAATCGGCTGCACGACCCACCAACTCTTTCTTCTGTTGTACTGAATATTCTATAGGTGTTGTCCCAGTTTTCAAGAAGTAAATACTTTCCTCAAAGTGCTCATCAACCACCTTGATAGTGAAAAGTTGCACATTAGGTAATCCTTCCTCTAAACTAGTTGGCTCTTCTCCATTCTCAATTTGAGACAAGTGATTAGGTCCTGTGTTTAGTCTCTCGGGCTTCACAATAATCTCAAAGTCATACTCTTGAAACAATAGCAACCATCTACAAATATTCCCCCCTAACACAGGCTTATTGACTAGGTATTTTAAATATGAATGGTCATTGAACATTTTAAAGTGTCCTCCCAATAGATAGTGCCTGTATTTCTGCAGGGCATACACCATTGCTAGTCTTTCTCGTTCAGTAGTAGAATAGTTGTGCTCTGCGCTAGAGAGTTTCCTACTAGCAAAATCAACTAGGTGATCAACATCTCCTTCTCCTAGTTGCACTAAGACAACCCCAATAGCCATTTCTTATGCATCCACATGCACATGAAATACCTTAGCCAAATTGGGAAATATTAGAATAGGTGCAGTGACCATTTTTTGCTTCAGTAGCTCAAAAAATTTCTGAAAATCCTCATCCCAAAAGAAGGACACATCCTTCTTTAGCAGCTTTTCCATTGGTGCCATGATTAAGGCATACCCCTGAATAAAATTTCTATAGTAACCTGTGTCCCCTAATATGGAGCACAGTTGTTTCTCATTGGTGGGGACTGTTAAATTGATGATAACCATAATCTTAGCTATGTCAACCATCAATCCCTACTGAAATACGATGTGGCCCAACAAAATTCCAAAAGGGATGTAGAATATAAACTTCTTTAGGTTCAACAAAATCTGGTGTTTTCTTCAGGTATCCAACATCATGCACAGGTTCAATACATGCTTCTTTACCAATCCGAATACTTTCCAATCATCAAAATAGACCTCTAGAAACTTATGGATGAATTATTTGAATACTGCTACAACTACGCACAAGAAAATGGCAGGGGCATTCTTTAATCCAAATGGCATGATAGTGTACTCAAATGAGCCCCATTCAGTTGCAAAGGTTTTCTTGCTGCGGTCTTCAGGTGCAATTATGATCTGATGGTATCTTGAAAATCCATCAGTGAATGAGTATGATTCTTGACCTCCCACATTATCCAAGATCTCATCAGAGAATGGTGTAGGTAAGGGATCGTGCATGCAGGCATCATTTAGCTTGTGTAGGTCTACATAGATCCTTAACTCCCCTTTGGTTTTATTTTCTTGGACTACCATTGAGCTTACCCAATTAGACTGTTCTACAGGCTCAATGATACATGTGGCCACCATCTTATCTATCTCCTCCTTGACTTTCTGCTTATATTTAGGGTCCAACCGATAGGGTCGCTTCTTGACAGGGCGTGCATCTGGCTTCAAGGTGAACTTCATAACACCCAAATACCATACAATTACCTTAATTTGAGAGAACTTCATAGGAAATAGGTACTGATATTCAGTTAGCAGCTCTGAAATCTTTCCAACAGTATCATTGTCCCAGTAATCCCCAATTTTGGCCATCTTAGGTTGCTCCTCCGTCCCAATGTTGACTTCCTTCAACTTCAATGGCTTGGTAACCTCCACCGTCTGTAATGAAGGTCCTCTGACTGCGCGTTCTCCTTCAGATTCTGGGATTGTGATATTCCTAGGATCTTTATCACAGTCCTCTATTAATAAATTTCTACATTTGACAATATCCTGCATCTACACATCCCAAGCTGGCAAAGCACATTCCTTTCGAGGCAAAGACTCATCAAAGACAAGAGCATCAATATCTTGTAGGGCTTCATCCAATTTCTTTCTCCCTCCAACTAAGCTGAATGTTGCCATGAAATCCTCTGTCATTGTATCCCAAATGGAAAGTATGTTGGTGAAGCTCCACATCTAAATAACAGGTGGTGGGGACCAGCCCTAACGCATGAATAAACATATCGACCCACTCATTCCACCTCCTTTCATTCCATACCTCCATCCACATAGCCAAATGCTTGCATGGATCCCTACGGCCAAAAAATAGTTCCATGGGTGGGTTGACTAGGGGTTCAAAGTTCATGATCATCATCTTTCGACATTCCCCCTAGTCCTAGAAATCCCCCTTGTGTGTTTCCCACCATCGCGCAGGGGTTGCGCACATGGCCAAGTCAAGTGCCCATAATCTCTATTCCTCAGGGACATCTTTTTCTAGTGCTTTAAGAAATTCCTTAACACTACCAGAACCATCAAAGTAATTTATTTCTCTTACCTCTAAGGAGATGCACCAGAAGCTTTTTGTGATCTTGAGGCAGTGTAATGCAGATACATCATGCAACCAGTTCTGCCAATTTTCTATCTCGCCATCCGAATCTGAGAAGCATGAGCTATATTTTTCCCAATTTAACATGCCATCAGTGGTAGGGTTGACCCAATTATCATCCCACATAGTTAGTTTGTAAATACATTCAACATCCTCGTCATGATGCACTGCCTCTATATATCTTTCACCTTCAGCTGGGTTCAGAGGGACTATTACCCACGCACCATCATTTGCAAGGGTCATGATCCTCCTTTTGAGGTTGATAATACCTCCCATGTCAATAGCCCAATGCAATCCTAATAGTGAAGGGTAAGGGTCTGCATCATCCAAAATCTAGATTACTTCATAATCTACATATATTTTAACTCCTACAATGTCTACCACAACCTTAGGTAGCCTTCCCAGTGGAATGATATTTTGTAATATCCCCAAATTGGGATTGTTAGCAAGGCATGCCTGAAAAATGCATGTTTTAGGAATGTATGTTACAAGATTGGAAATAATCCCTTGGATCCCTTAGATATCATAATCTAAGACCCAAATCCAAGAGGAGATTAGAAACAAATATTTCTAGGTGGGTTAAACAGGTCTCCCACACCTAGTACAGCTGGAAAATTGCCCAAAGATGGGACTGCAGCACTATGTGACAAAAATGCTAAGAAAATAACGCAGTTCAGCCAAATATATGCAGGAGACAAATATGTATGCTCAATCATGTCATTTACATCATCATATCAAGATTATGTTGAAGCCCATACATCATAGAATAGAAAGTAGGAGATTTTACATGAAGAAATGCTCAAAATAAGAGGCTGCAACTATATGATATGACTGAACAATCTTGACAGCGTTATTTTATTAGTTGAAAAGAGTTGTAAGTTACACTTCAGATCTAGAGCAGATCTGTGTACAAAAATATAGATCTATATCAAATCTGTACACTATAGAGTCTCCTCTTCAAAAGCCCCTTGCGGTTTTTAGCAGAAAATGATGTACATGGAGTAGATCTGAGATCTAATGCAACTAATCTACAGAATGATTCAGAATTTCTGAAGAAAATACATCAGTATTCAGATCACATCTGAATGGAACATGGATTAGATCTGTAATCCATGGATCACCACAGTGAAGGCCAGATTCCCAACACTAGTGATCTCTCCTCCTTGAAGTGCCAAAAAACCCTGCAACTTTCTCCTTGAAAATAACACAGTTCTGGAAGATAGACTATGTTGTAGGCTCTAGAGCATTATGTGATCTCAAGCCAAGATCTAAAAATGAGATCTCCTCATCCAATACTCTCTTGCCAATGGGATAGAAGACTTTCCCAGTCAAACGAGGCACTAGAATGGCTTAGATCTGAATAGATCTAGCCTCCACTTTCTGCAGCTTAAAAATAAAACCTAACCCTCAACAGGATCTATGTTGTAGTTGGAAGAAGAGCTTGGCCAAATGCCTGATAGTGGTCAATAAATGCAAGACTCCTTCAAGAGGCCTCTCAAGGAAGAGGTGGGATTCCCAATCAGGAACACCCTAGTGCTAAACAACAGTATTCTCAGCTAAACAGCTAGAGAATGAAAAGTGTCTAAGTAGACAAATTATTCAAAAAAAATATCATCAACAACCCCTCTCATGATGTCCTCCTCCTCCTTAAATAAGATGGAAACCTTGAAAAACCCTAAACCATCTCAATGACTTAGCTGCATTCACATGATTAGCCTCCAACTAAAACTATGTTGTGCATCTAGATGATTCAATGTATCTAGACAACGCTGTTGATCTGGTCTAGTTGACCCAGTCAAATGACTTAATCCCTTTCGCACATAAGGGTGTTTTACTAAGGTAGCCAAGATTTAGCCTTGTTCATATGGGAAATGATTTATTTTGCTATTTTAGGGATTTTTTGGTCAATTTAGTGTGTCCTAAATTGCTACATTAATTTATCAATCCGGGATTCGTAAGCTGATGAAGTGTGGCGCACTATATGTGCAAGATAACCTATTTCTTACCTTTTTGTCATTTTTGGTTTTCTAATGTGAGATGGAAATTCTAAAATAAAAACAAGTATGGTTATGATTTTTCAAGGCAATGATATCCTTTATAATGATTTACCAACTTCAAACTTCAAAAGGAATTTGAAACATACAATGACAAAACTGAAAGGAAATGAAAATGTGCTGCTAACCTAGTAAATCAAACAGTGAACTATTGAGCATGAAAACCAAACTATCCTTGCTGCTGTCTAAACACATTTAAAGAAACTATGCTTAAAGAAATCCAGAATTGCAACAAAGTAAATCTAAATCAAATTACATCAACTTATATTTTGATCCCTCACCATTAGTTCAGCTATGGCTTTCGGAGGTAACCATAAACAACTCGAGTAATCCGATATCTAATTTGTAGAAAGAAACTAATATCAAACTACACACTCATACTTCAATCCCTCACCATTAGTCCAGCTATGGCTTTCAAAGGATGCTCAGTGGGACATGAGCAATTCTAATATTTCTAACTCTGCGTAAAGAAACTAATATCAAACTACACACTCATACTTCAATCCCTCACCATTAGTCCAGCTATGGCTTTCGGAGGTAACTGAAAATGACATGAGCAATTTAATATTTCTAACTGGCAGAAAGTAAACTAATATCAAACTACACACTCATACTTCAATCCCTCACCATTAGTCCAGCTATGGCTTTCGGAGGTAACTGAAAATGACATGAGCAATTTAATATATCTAAATCTAACGATCGAAGAAAATGTGTGACCGAAATAAACAAAGCAAGATCGAATTAAACAAAAACTAAGAAAAATAAATTATGCAGAACAATATTGATTCCATGTCATTAGTCAAAAGATATGCAAATGCCCGGGCCGCCTATTTGTAATCCGAAACAAGAACACCGAGTCGCTTAACAACAACATAAAACATGAAAGATTATGGACAAGTAAAATGTAAAGCATGAAAGATTATGAACAAGAGATGAAGCATAAATACCATGAAAGATGCAATGTATAAACACGTGAATGACTTATGGCACAATGAACTTAAAGAAATAAAACAAGAAACTATACATGTAATGCACAAAACCTCAAATGGCAGCAAAAATTTCCGCACCAAATTTCGGCAACAGCCTTCAAATATGAATTACGCTTGGAAACAGAGTCTTCTTATATATTAAAATGCAGTCATAACAGAGAAATGATATTACAGCACAGTGGCAACGCAATTACATTACAGAGCTATACGGAGGCTAACTATTATGCGTATGAAAACGCGTTATTTATAACAAAGGTGATATAACTAATTCCCTAAAGTTTGTGCCGATAGAGACACGTGAACCATCACGTCCAGAGATCCAGCATCATGGCCGCGGTGAGGAGTAAATCTATGAAGAGTGGATGTTGGATTCGGCTTATGGAGCTGTGTACAGGTGTTGATGTGTCTCCCGTAAATTAGAAACGGTCATACAAATCTTCACGTGATGAGAAACAGAGTCCTATCACTGTGGGACTCTACGGTTGACTTCCACTTGGCCACCTTTGACCACAGCCTCCTTAGGTGAATTTGCCCGAGCCAATAGAACACAATCCATGTCCACATCATTTATGACTTGCCCATGTGGCTCGAATTTCCTGAAGACACCTGCAACATAGACTTTCACAAAATGGCTACGGAAAGTTGCAGCAGCTGCGGAAAGTGGTAAGATTCCGCAGCTAAATGAGAAAAAATCTAAATCAAACAGCAGACACAAAACATAGTTAAAAACCATTTTAGATGCTCTTTTACAATTAATATGCAATGATATTGAAAACTTAGAAGGTTCAGGTGAATGAAAAAGGTTTAGAAAGGTGTATAGGAAAGATGCAGATTTGAGACTCAACATACCCCCACTGTGAAGGTGTTGCATGTCCTCATGCAACCAAAATTTTGATAATCCTTCTTCAATTCATATGCCTTGACACTTCAGCCAGTACATCCAGTCCTCTCCTCCTCTTCCTTGGTGCTACTAACATCCTGGGCTTTTTCATCAAGCATATGAATTTGATATTAATCAGTGCTCTACTTAACTTCTGGTATTTCTTCTTCAATTTCCTGTTCTTCTTCTGCCATAGTCCCAGATGTAGCATGGTATTATCATGAATGATTTTGTCCAATTTACTTTGTTCCTTCAATGTCTCATTTTCATTTTTAATGTGTCTATTTAAAAGCTCTAGCTCAAAGACTTTTTGTTTCAGTGATTGGACTAGATCATCTTGTGCTGTGTGAGGCTGAGTGGACGAAGTACTGGGACTCGTAGCTGCTCTTTCTAAAGATTCTATATAATCATATACTTCTTGTTGCTTTGGGTCTATCTCAGGTGTCGTTTTTATTGGGCTGTCCCCAAAATGCCGTGGAGGAGAGTTGTCTTCAAAATCTGGTTGAGAAGGACTCACATTAACATCTGGCTGAGAATGGGATGGACTATGTTCAATGTCTGACTGAGAATGAAATGAACTAGGTTCACTGTATGACTGAGAGTGAGATGGACTATGGCCAGCTGGGGATTGTTCAGATGTTTCTTCTCCCAAATCAATAAAATGGGGTCCTTTCATTTGCGTTTTCCTCAACTTCCCCTTAAGCCTGGAACTTCTTCTTACAC
Source organism: Pinus albicaulis (assembly GCA_034641835.2). NCBI lineage: Eukaryota > Viridiplantae > Streptophyta > Pinopsida > Pinales > Pinaceae > Pinus > Pinus albicaulis. The sequence goes on from CM076584.1 coordinate 1,434,109,466, forward strand.
GCTGTGGACCACTGTCTTTTTGCTTTTGTTTTCCTTTCCCTCTCTTCTTGGCCATAGATGACTGTTCTTGAAGGTGAAATAGTCTCTCAGATAACACTTGATGATCTTCTTCGGAAGAAGGGGTTTGATGCATAGCCTTAATACTTTTCCTCTCTTTTGATGTTATTGGCTTTTTACCCTTGGTTTCTTTCTTCTTCCTTTTTGACAGTCTCTCTTCCCTACTAGTTCTTTCAATTGTAGTAGTAGGAGTACTTTGAATTTCATCATTTGTTCTTTTTCTCCTACTCCTTCTTGATGTGCTACCTTCAGGAATTTCTTGAGGTTCCTCAAAGAAATTTCTAATCAAAAATTGTTCCCATGTGTCCTTCTTCTCTTTTAACTATTTTTCAATCAAAATTTTCACAAGACCATGGTGATATAGATGTGGTTCTACATCCCCTAAATGCTTCTGAACAGTCACAGACATCTTCTTCAAACTATTTAATAAAAATTATGGCAAATTGAGGGTCTGGTTATCTAGAAAATTCATCAGCAATCGGGTATGGTACATATACATTGACCCAAAACGGCCCTCACAGGTGATAAATTTTTTAACAACTAGCAGAAAAGTAGCCCATTCCTCTTTCAAAGCATGAACAAGAATTTCTCTTTTAAAAATAGTTATGTCCATACCTGGGTTATGTAGAATCACTCTCCAGGCTTCATCACTAATGCTTTTGTTCTTAAACCAACGTTCACCCTCTTGAAGAAGTTATGTGGCAGATGCTATAGATGCCTCATTCACCGTAAACTTAAGGTCTCCAATCTCTACCTCCAAGCCATTGAAAGACCTTGCAAAAGATTTTGTCACCTCTTTATGGTAGCCTCTAAACTTTTGGATAAACCGCAGCCACTTTGCCTTCTTCAATATATCCCTGACTTGCGGGTATCCTTCCATGAATTTAGGTCCCTCTGGTTCTGCTCTCAATAATTTACCCATCCTTCTTTCTGCTCTTTAAAAACTTGCCTGCGTGAGGAGGGTTCAATGGAAGTAGGACGGCTGAATGAACGGAAATGAGCACGATGACTGTAGGTAGATATCAGAGAGTGGGTATACAGACTGTAGCGTAACAGAGAACGAAATGGAGTGAAGCGGAACAGAGAAGGGTTACGTGAGCACGGCAGAAATGCGGCTGTGAGATTAATAGAACAATAGGAGGAGTATAACACATCCGGCAGTGTTTTAAAATTTGGTGGCTGCAAAATAAATGTAAGCACGTTTATACAACGGCTACGGATTTTATGCGGCTGAAAGAAGCCGTAGTCAAATCAACTACGTTTCATTGTCACAGGTGGAATATCGGAGTATGAGTGAAGATCGGAGGTTTAATTATGGGACCGTTTGAGAATGAATGCAAGGATTGTGGGAGGATTATACAGAGATCATGGAGTGGTTACGGAGTTTTTCAATACAATCATTGCACATAATGGAGCTTATGGTTTATAACTATATAAAAATGTGTTTTAAATGCCATTTGAAATAAATTTTTACTCATACCTTGGAATTCTTGCCATTTTTCCTTGGTCTTCGATTAGTTGCTCCTCATTGATATCTTGAATGCCCCATGTCTTCATAATTGGTCCTCATACCTGCATTTGATTTCATGAAACATCTGGCTATACATTCTTTTGAAAAACAGAGTGGTAGCTGCGGAATCTGCTTCTGGCTGCGGAAACTGGTGTCAGCTGCGGAAACAGATGTCAGCTGCGGAAACTGACACAACTATTATTTGGGTGAATGGAAATGAACGGATGACAAATGACTAGATGGAAATGGTCATGAAAAAGAATTTTATTGATGAAATGGAATGAAACAGATAAAATGAAGTGGAATGGAGTGAAATGAAGTGAAATGAAATGGAATGAAGTGGAATGGAATGGAGTGGGTGGTCACAAGACTTGTGAAATGAAAGAGAGAGATTTTTTTTTTGGAAAATATAGAGTGTCAGGTGTTCCTGATTTTCACCCTATATTTTCTGTATAAGACTGCCAATCAATGATTGGTTTTCAGGCTTATACATTTTTTTATTTTTTTTTTTAACTGAAAAGAACAAAAGCTAGGCTGGTGGAGAAGAAGAATTCTTCTATACCAGCCTGATTGCAGAAATTTCTTGAAACATTTTGACAAAATCCTCTTTTGAGAGTGGCTTATGATAAACTTTCAATCTATGGCCATTCAAAATAAGAGGAGTTTGAAACTCATCAATGGTCTTGATTCTTACCGCTCCATTGCTAAAGATCTTGTCAATCTCATATGGCCCAAGCCAATGAGTCTGAAATTTTCCTTTGAAATCTTTAAACTTGGAATCAAATAACAATTCCCAATCTCCTTGAAACTTCTTCTCTTTGATGTACTTGTCATGCCATTTAGCTCTTTGATATTTCCCTACTCTTTGGCAGCTGTCACACCTTTTGACATATTGTTTTGCATCTTTGAAGAGGGAAGGCCAATAATATCCTAAAGAGAGGATTTTATAGGCCGTCCTTTTGTCTGCAAAGTGTCCGCCGCATGGTTCATCATGACATGCCTTAAGAATGTCAGGCATTTCATCTTCCTTGACACATCTTCTAATCACAAGATCTGGCCCTGTTTTAAACAATTCATTAGAAATCCATGAATATTTTGAACTCTCCTGAATAATTTTTCATTTTTCACTTGGAAATAAATGTGAAGGTAGTTTCCCTGTAACCAAATAGTTAGCAATATCTGCATACCAAGGGGTCTTAATAGTTACTGCAAACAAATATTCATCAGGAAACTTATCTTCTACAGGAGAATCTTCTTTAGTATTATGAATCCTAGACAAGAAATCAGCTACTGTATTCTGTTTTCCTGGTCTATCCAACACAGTAATATTGAATTCTTGCAAAAGTAAAAGCCATCTTGTCACTCTGCCATTAGTAATAGGTTTTTTCATTAAATATCTAATTGTAGAATGGTAAGTATGAATAAAAGTTTCATAGCCTGTTATGTAATGTCTAAACTTATTAATTGCATGAACAACAGCTAAAAACTCTTTTTCAGTCACAGTATAGTTCAACTCTGTGGGAGTCAAATTTTTATTGGTATAATAAATGGCATAAGGAACTAAATCTTTTTGACCCAACACAGCTCCTAGAGCTGTATCTGAAGCATCCGTAGAAATATGGAAAGGGAGTTTCCAATTTGGTCCTCTCAAGATAGGTGCTTCGGATATTCTTGTTTTCAAAGTTTCAAAAGCTGATTGACAATCAGGATCCCATTTAAATTCACAGTCTTTTGTAAGCAATTTGAAGAGTGGAGATGCTATTTTAGTGAAGTTTTCTATAAATCTTCTATAGTAACCAGTAAATCCTAGAAAACTTCTAACAACTCTTTGACAATTTGGAATAGGTGACTTGGAGATGACTTCAACTTTTGATCTATCAACCTTAATCCCATCTCCTGAAATATGATGCCCCAAAACAATCCCTTCAGTAAACATCATAAAGCATTTTTCATGGCTTAATGAAAGGTTTTTTTCTTTACATCTTATAAGAACTTTTTCCAAATTTTCTAATGCATCTTCAAATGAATTACCATAAACTGTAAAATCATCCATATAAACCTCTACACAATCATGGATTAGATCAGAAAAAATTCCTAATACTGCTCTTTGGAATGTTGTAGGTGCATTACATAACCCAAAAGGAAGCACTCGATAGGCAAAATTTCCCCATGGACAAGTAAATGTGGTCTTATCTTGATCTTCAGGTGCTACCTGAATTTGATTATAACCACTAAAACCATCCAAAAATGAAAAGTACTTTTTACTTGCTAATGTATCTAATACCTGATCGATAAAAGGCAAAGGAAAGTGATCCTTCAAAGTTGCTTTGTTCAATTCCCTGTAATCAATGCATACCCTCCATTTACCATTCTTTTTAGGTACTATAACCAAGGAGAAACCCATCGGCTATCTGAAATTGGATAAATGAAGTTTACATTGAGTAGTTTTTGGAGCTCTTCTTTCACTATCTCCCTAAGATTTGGATTCATCCTTCTTTGAGGTTGTCTGATTGGTCTACTATTTTCCTCAATATATATATGATGGATGCAAGTCTTAGGATCAATACCTTTCATGTCATTATACTCCCATGCAAATGCAGTAGAATGTTTTTGCAAGATTTTGGTTAGTTCTTCTTGTTGTGACTTTTCCAAATGTTTGTTGATATTCAATGTTTTTCCTGGAAAAATCTCAATAGTAGAACTACCAAACTCTTCCATAGAGTAAAGAGACATTTGTATTGATGATAAATATTCTATGTCAGATTCCAATTGAAATTGTGTGGGGTCATATTCTGAAGATGTCTCAAAATTTTCTAATGTGTTCAGAATTTGACTATCCTCACTGATTTCAGAAATGGTAAAGACAGGTTGTATAATGTCCTCATCATCAACCCATTCATTGTCTCCTACTTCTGTAATTGCTCTTGCTGGAGGATACAAAATGAATTTCTTTGTCGAATTACCATTAGAAATGTACATGTCTCCAGATCTACAACTAATAAAAGCATCAGCTGTGGCTAGCCAAGGTCTTCCTAAGATAAGTGGATGTCCTCCTAGATTATTCTTGGGAGTCAAAATCATAAAGTCTACTGGATATTCCCAAGAATCTAAGGAGATTGAAATATCTTCTAATACACCATCTGGTTTAATAACCGATCGATCTGCAAGTTGCAATAAAGTAGGTGTAAAAAGAAGGTTAGGAAGTTTTAACTGTTCCATAGTCTGTCTACTCATAATGTTGATAGCAGCCCCTAAGTCAATCAATGTGTTTGGAATTTATATCCCATTTATATGTGTCTTGAAAATTGGACTTCCTGGATCTACATACTTCTGCATGGTAATTTTTCCCATCATGATATCTGCAATTTTTCCTACCAGGTGGATTCTTCTTGTGTCTTTAGTTTCCTTCCTGGTCTTTTGAAACTCAACTCCTTTATTGTTTTTGATAGAATAGGAATCTCTTGAATATATTGTAGCAAGGGAATCTTGATACAAACATTCTTCAATTCATCTAGAAAATCATAGTTAGGCAACAAGATTTGTTTTTCCACCCCCTTGTCAATTTGTAGTATTTCAGGAAAAGGAGGTGTAGATGAAGATGCAGGTTGCTCAACTATAGGAGTTGTGGGTGTTAACTTTTCTTTTTCTTTTTGAATGTTTGAATTTTGAAGAGATGCTTCATCAGAACCCTCATTGACTTTAAGAGAGTCCTCCTCAGAGGTATCTTGCTCTTGAATATCTATAGAAGGTTTTTCTAAAACTCTACTAGATCTGAGTTGTACATCATTGAGAGGAACAATCATATAGGTAGGAAATTGTTGTCCTTCTACCATGTAAGTATTCTGAGGATTTTTATTGTTAGGATTTGGCAATGGCTGAGCTGGAAGGTGATTTGTCTTTTGTTGGTATGGGAGCATGAGTTGAGGATTTGGATTTTGTTGAGAAGGTTGTTGTTGTGGAAATGGCAATGAAAGTTGTGGATTTGGTTTTGGAAGTTGTGGAGCTTGTTGATTTTGAAAAGATGGAGGATATTGATAAAATTGAGCAAATCTCCCATAAGGATTTTGCATCCCTTGTACCCATTGCTGATATGGATTTTGATGTTGGGGCCAAGGTTGTTGCCAAGGATTCCAATTTGGTGGGGTTTGAAGATTCATAGGGTTGTTAAACCCTTGATTTTTTTGTCCCTGCCAAGGTCTTCTTGCAACAAAACAGAGAGATTCTACTGAATTTGGGTCTTCTTGAAAGATAGCTTTGAGTCCAGGAATTGAAGGACAATCCTTGATCTCATGATTCTCTGAGAAAATTATACATGTTTCTACAACTTTTGCATCCAAGGGACATTCCCTTAAAGCATGTTTCTTCCTACATTTCGGACAAAATATGGCTAGAGCATCTGTTTCTGCTTTTTGCTTGTTTTGGATTTTAAGGGTGTCTAGTTGTTCACTAAGGCTCCCTAAGATATCAGTTTTGAATTCATCAAGCATGTTACCAATCTCTGCCCTACTTACTGATCCAGTTGCAGATTTGTTAGCCCTAATAATAGAAGGATCCCTAGGCCCTTTTCCTGTTTTAGATTTTCCTCTTGAGAGATGGACACATAGTTCTGTTATGTCATGAAGTGGAAGTTGAGAAATGTCTCCTTTCCCCATCATGTTTAAAATATCTATCCATTCATCTCTAATGGATTTTAATATGAGGGATTTCAAGGTTTCATCATCTAAGTTGCTCATCTTTGCTCTTTTTAAGTTGTATTGAAATCTTTCAAGTAAATCTTCCAAGTTTTCAACTTCTTTTTGCATCATTTTGAATACCTCATCCTTGTGATTGGTGGGCATACAATAGTCCAAGTATCTATCCAAAAGTGTTTGTTTCATATCATTCCAAGTCCTAATAGATTGAGTGGCTAATCCCATGAACCATTTCAAAGCAGCTCCCTTCAATGTTGAAGGAAACAGTTTGAGTTTTTGAGAGTCTTCCATATAGTCATAAGTTCGGCACACAACTTCAAACTCAAACAGAAATGTTTCAGGATCCTCACTTTGCAATCCATAAAAGTTAGGGAGGATAGATGGTGAGATATTTTTCATCGTTGTATGAGTTTCCTCATCAACTATAGGGAATCCAAACAAGTTGTCTCCTTCCCTATTTCTTCCATTATTTCCTTCACCATTGTTGTCTCCATTGTTTCCTTCTCCTCTACCTCTACCTATACCTCCAAATCCATCTATTATTTCCTCTGCCATGATATTTTCTTTAGAGTCCTTAAATTCCTCTAGTTCTTCTATCAAGGGAGGATGAGAGGGAGTCTCTTCCTTTTCTAAATGAGATTTAGTAGGTGGTATAGGAGAATCCTCTAATTCAGCTGCTCTTTGAATTCCAAAAATCTTAAGGCTAGGGGTAGATGGTGGTGAATCTTGTCTATGCCTTGAAGAAGATGGAGTTGTAAAAATCGAACTCTTGGCTTTAGCTATAAACCTTCCCCTAGAATCTCTTGCTCTATGCATGTCATTTTTTATTTTTATTTTTAAAAGTTGGGCTAATAATTCTCTTTCTGATCTTCCAGGTCACACTAGGTGCAAGAAGAGAGCATACTTAAGAAATTACTGAACCAATAACTCTCTTTTCTGATCCTCCAGATCACACTAGGTGCAAGAGGAGAGCATACTTCAAGAAGTTATCAAGTTTTCCCTTCTTTTACTATTTTGTTTTTTTTTTTTTTTTAAGAAATTGGCTACCTAGTTACACTTCCCCGGCAACGGCACCAAAATGTTTGGTCAATTTAGTGTGTCCTAAATTGCTACATTAATTTATCAATCCGGGATTCGTAAGCTGATGAAGTGTGGTGCACTATATGTGCAAGATAACCTATTTCTTACCTTTTTGTCATTTTTGGTTTTCTAATGTGAGATGGAAATTCTAAAATAAAAACAAGTATGGTTATGATTGTTCAAGGCAATGATATCCTTTATAATGATTTACCAACTTCAAACTTCAAAAGGAATTTGAAACATACAATGAAAAAACTGAAAGGAAATGAAAATGTGCTGCTAACCTAGTAAATCAAACAGTGAACTATTGAGCATGAAAACCAAACTATCCTTGCTGCTGTCTAAACACATTTAAAGAAACTATGCTTAAAGAAATCCAGAATTGCAACAAAGTAAATCTAAATCAAATTACATCAACTTATATTTTGATCCCTCACCATTAGTTCAGCTATGGCTTTCGGAGGTAACCATAAACAACTTGAGCAATCTGATATCTAATTTGTAGAAAAAGAAACTAATATCAAACTACACACTCATACTTCAATCCCTCACCATTAGTCCAGCTATGGCTTTCGAAGGTAACTGAAAATGACATGAGCAATTTAATATTTCTAACTTGCAGAAAGTAAACTAATATCAAACTACACACTCATACTTCAATCCCTCACCATTAGTCCAGCTATGGTTTTCGGAGGTAACTGAAAATGACATGAGCAACTTAATATTTCTAACTTGCAGAAAGTAAACTAATATCAAACTACACACTCATACTTCAATCCCTCACCATTAGTCCAGCTATGGTTTTCGGAGGTAACTGAAAATGACATGAGCAATTTAATATATCTAAATGTAACTACTGAAGCAAATGTGCAAGACTGAAATAAACAAAGCAGTACTGGAATTAAAAAAAAACTAAGAAAAATAAATTAGCAGCAGAACAATATTGATTCCATGTCATTAGTCAAAATATATGCAAATGCCCAGGCTGCCTATTTGTAATCTGAAACAAGAACACTGATCAGTTAAAAACAACATAAAACATGAAAGATTATGGACAGAAGTAAAATGTAAAGCATGAAAGATTATGAACAGAGATGAAGCATAAATACCATGAAAGATGCAATGTATAAACACGTGAATGAATTATGGCACAATGAACTTAAAGAAATAAAACAAGAAACTATACAGTAATGCACAAAACCTCAGCGTGTGCAGGGGCCCTTTGCACCAGCCTCGGGCAACAGCCTTCAAATACGAATTATGCTTAGAAATAGAGTCTTCTTATATATTAAAATGCAATCATAACAGAGAAATTATATTACAGCACAGTGGCAACGCAATTACATTACAGAGCTATATGGAGGCTAACTATTATGCGTATGAAAACGCGTTATTTATAACAAAGGTGATATAACTAATTCCCTAAAGTTTGTGCTGATAGAGACACGTGAACCATCACGTCCAGAGATCTAGCATCATGGCCGCGGTGAGGAGTAAATCTATGAAGAGTGGATGTTGGATTCGGCTTATGGAGCCATGTACAGGTGTTGATGTGTCTCCCGTAAATTAGAAACGGTCATACAAATCTTCACGTGATGAGAAACAGAGTCCTGTCACCGTGGGACTCTACGGTTGAATTCCACTTGGCCACCTTTGACCACAACCTCCTTAGGTGAATTTTCCCGAGCCAATAGGACACGATCCATGTCCACATCATTTCTGACTTGCCCATGTGGCTTGAATTTCCTGAAGACACCTGTAACATAGACTTTCACAAAATGGCTGTGGAAAGTTGCAGCAGCTGCGGAAAGTGGTAAGATTCCACAGCTAAATGAGAAAAAATCTAAATAAAAAAACAGACACAAAACATAGTTAAAAAACATTTTAGATGCTCTTTTACAATTAATATGCAATGATATTGACAACTTAGAAGGTTCAGGTGAATGAAAAAGGTCTAGAAAGGTGTATAGGAAAGATGCAGATTTGAGACTCAACAGGGATTTAATTTACCCTCCTTTACAATTTTATTCTTGCAACAAGAAAATGAAAACAAAATAGTACATTCCTATTAGCTTGGGCTAATTAGGAATATTACACATTTTTCTGGTTAGCCATCCGTAGTTTAATGGTGGACTACTCCAATTTGGCCTCCCCCATCCTTTACAAGGTTTGTTTGGGCAGGACATTGGCATCAAATCCCAGATCCAAAATGACCTGATCCATCTCGTATTCTCCAGTCTGCGCAGTCATACACGTTTCCTGAGTGGTCCTCTTCTTGTTCTTATAAATATTTTTTACAACCTTAGTCTCCATTCGAGGGGCTTATTTTTCTCCGTAGCTATCTATCAATGCTTGGAGATTCTCTATCGCCTTCTAGTTATGCAGTAACTTCATACAGGCTTGAAGGAATGGCTTGACTGCTTCATCAGCCTTTGGATCCATGGTATCTTTTGATGTTGATTCTTTTGCTGTGGAAAAATCCCTTCTATCCTCTATAAAATTTTCCTTCTCTTTGTTTAGGTCTATGCCTTCCTTCTTATTCGATGCCTTTCTAATCCATGGCTCTGTAGTACCTTTCTCCACAGGTCCTCCATTGGCCATACCACTGCGTGTTATTGCATTGGTACTAGGACCATCATCGTGTGGCTCAACCTTGACCATTTGCACATTCTGCGTAGGCATCTATTGTTTCTCCTGCATCTTAGCTATCAAAATGGGACATTCCTCAATGATGTGATCAAATTTCCTACAGTACCTGCAAGATTTTCACGCAGGGTTAAGGAAATCACGTGCATAATGTCCTAGATCTCCATAGTTATAGAAAATTAGTTTCCCTCTTCCTCTACCTATGCCTCCTCCTCTCCCCCCTCCCCTTCCTCTTACCGAGGATCCTCCATGTCCAGAGGGATATTTTGGTGAAGAGGTCCTAGCCTGCACGCTGTACATGTTCACATTGTCTATCATCAACTCATATGTCCAGTAGTGGTGCTCATCATGACCCACCGAGGAGCAGAACTTGCAATATTGTTGCTTCAATTATAGCACATAAGCTTCCAGCCTTGGGAAATGGTTAGTATCATGCTGGCCAACTACCTGGAAATCAATGCACCATAGGATGGGGTTTCTATGCCCCCCAGCATCCCTAGGGAATAACGGATTTGGTCCTCCGGCACGTAGGTAATCTGTAAAAACAGGGCACTGATCTTTGGTGTGGCCCACTCCTTTGCAACGAATGCACCAGACATCTGCACCAACCTATTTACCACTATCTCTTCAAAAATTTTGTATCTCTAAATTCATGGCTTCCGACTTCCTTTGAATTTTCAGTGTTCCAAGGGGAATATCCTCTCTAGGCACAACTTCTAACTTCATAGCAATCTCCAGGGCTTCAGCCTGAGTATCAATATTTGTTGTCCCATGGGTCCACGCATATGGGGTAACAACATGGCGATGAACCATTCCCTATGTTGGTCATCATCATAAACAAATCCTCCATCATTGATAGTTTTCTTCAATTGTTAATCGGCTTCCCAGGCTGATTCTTTTTCTCCTTGCTTGAAGTCTTTTAGCTCCACCACTACCTGCACGTAGGAATTTAGTTATTTGAACTACTGCTTTAGTTCGTTCTTGATATCATTGATAGTAGGAGCAGTATTTTTAGTGGTGTTTTGTTTTAGGTATCCCCTAAACCAGTTTAGCGTGTGACCCTCAAAAGCCATTGCTAGTTGCTCTCTTTTTACAGCATCACTATTAATGCTCTGCACAGTCCATAGTGCATTAGCCACAAAATAGAACCAATCCAAGTCCTCATCCCCCGCACCCTTAAAGGTGGGTAGCGTCATGTGCATGGCCATATTTTCTGTAGGTGGGGGTGGTGACGGGGTAGGAGATGTCTGAGTCCTACGTGAATTCGAGTACAGCGTAGCAGGAGGGCTACCTGCAGCGTGCATAGCCTTAGTTTCTTCTAAATTCGGTGAATCTCTCAGAGGGTTGTGTTAGTCATCAGTAATTTTTTCCTTCATAGATGAATAAATGATTTCCCTATATTTCTAGAAACAAAGTTCATGAACATTGTGAGTTCTATAAATCTCACTGCCTTCATCATCCTTAAAGATAATTTTTCACTATTTCATCTTTCCATCATGTCCAGCTCTGCTTACCAGTCTCAGAAAACCCATTAGGGGCTCATGTCATCCATTTTTTCTATATCTGGTAACCTTTGGCCTAAATCCTCTATTTTTTTTTGACTAAAAAACCCCCCACTTCTACCTAAGCCCTCCAATCAAACAGATTTGTTGGGTATCCCAAGATACTCCCAAAGACTGATGGTCTTGAACTATCTCTGTAGGCTATTTAGGATAAATCAAGTTCATTGATTTTTGGATATTCAATACATTATTTTATCATAAACTCTATCTAACACTTGATTATCTCAAAACTCTAGGTCTAAGTCCAAAAACCAAGTCCAAGAAAGCCTCCACTAGGTCACCTAGGGTTTCAAAAAGTAATAGGGTGGATTTGGTGCCCTACAAGCTCTATTTTTCCTGTATGAAGAAAATGCATTCAAAAAATAAAAGGACAGATGATTTTTTCCAAACTGATCAAAATGGTCATTCAAGGAAGGTTTTTTGGCCTGGAGCATGAATCTTGCAAGGGGACAACTGCCCTTTGCTCACATTTCTACAAGAAGATCAAATAGCCATCAGACTAGCAATAGGTAAGGTAAAAAGAAAAATCATCATAAGAAGACCCTTCACAACAAGAAGAAGGTAGCAGGCTACATATTTGAAAAGAATTAGATTTTATAACTATTTTGGACAAACAAGTAAAATCAGTCAAAAATCTATAGAAGAAAAGTCCACCTCTACTCCTTCATGAGAACATTGAAGACCTTTAGAGATGATGAGTGAGTTTGAGAAGTTTCAAAGAACTTAGAAGACAACACTATAAAAATTTTCCTAAGCAGCCCTAAAACCTAACAGTTTGGGAAAGTTCACAAACTGATCAAAGAGTGATAACAAAACCTCCTTCATAACAGCAGAGGGTTTCAGAGGGTTTCAAGTTTCCCTCTAAGATTTGACAAAGAGATATTAAATCCACATCAACAAAGGTACAAAAGGCAAAGAGTATGGTCACAAAAAATATGAGGGTTTAAAGGTAAAATCAAAGGCCTTAAAAGGATCAAAGGAGGCAGACCTAAAAACCAATACTCCACTACACCAAAGGAAGAGATATAATAAAGAGTATCAGCAAAAGAGCCAAAAATATCAGTGCAAGGTTTTGACTTCTCAAAGGAACAGTCAGAGGCTTCTTCAAATGGTCAAAGGAGACAAGCATGAGGGAAGAAATTTCCAAAGAAGGCAACTATGACAAGCATAGGTTCATGGTTGATAAGATGAGTTTTCCAACTCCAAAAAAGACAGTAATCAAGGGTAGAGAAATTTTGTAGGCACCTGCAAGAATAGAAGTGGCCAGGAAAGACACAAAAATGGTTAAGAATACTCACCTCCCTCACTGGACATACATCATTTTCAAATTGATCAAAGGAACAGACATATAGCTGGTTTAAAGAGCAGTAAAGCCTCCAAAATGTTTTCTTTATCAAGGTATATTCTGCAAGAGATAGGTTAGCCATAAATGACACTTCTGCAGGACTGTCAAGATAGCTATCTATAGGAAAATTGATAAATACAAGCAAACCAAATGTTTTTCACAATGATGGCCCACATGAATACTAAAGGGACTATTTATGCTTGCTGCTAGGGTTTTCATACTGGGAGGTTCTTCACTTTTTTAAAAAGGGAAATACATAGCAGAAGGTCAGTTGAAGGAAGGTTAAAACTCTCCTTTTCAGTCTTTCAACCAAGAAATTAAGGGCATAAACCTGCAAGGTTGAAGACTCCCATAAAAAATGCCAACATGTTCACAAGATTACTGTTTACAAGGGATGAAGTTCATAAAGAAGATAAAGTGAAGAAAAAACCTTCAAACAGAAGCACTAATTTCACTCTCTGTATGTTTTCACCAAACTTGGTCAAAATGAAATTTTTCAAAGAGATTTCATGTTCCAAACTGGTTTGAGGGCACCTGCTTGAACTTGATGAAAGTTTTGTGAGCACAAGGAGAACATCAGGACACTCCTGCAAAGGAAAAAACCATTTTTATGACAAACTGCCACCTACAGGACCAAAAGGCCAAAAAAGCACAGTGAGAAAAGATAAAGGGGAATAAACTTTAGGAAGAGGGTTTGGGCTCAAAAAATTATTTTTCAAAAGCTATAAAGCCTCCTTGACCTATTTCACATCTCATTGTTATTTCAAAAAAGTGAAAAAGACTGTTGACAACGAGTTTGGAGGTTTTATCTAGAAAATTGGGAGAAAATTCCAGGTGCTGCACACCGAGGTCGGCGCTACGCACCTGGCAATCGGCGTTGTGCATAGAGGATGCAGTAGCAGTGTTATTTAACACTGCGCTGCACACAGGGAGGGTGGTGCTACGCACCTGAGCCGGCGCTATGCACAGGCACAGGAAAAGCCCGACCTACCTAACATCCACTCGGCCCTGCGCTCCGATAGGCCCAACAGGCCCATTTCCAGCTCGAATTGACCCAGCGCTACGCTCCGATAGGCCATCCCAACCCAACCTGAACATGTAGTCGGGCAGGCACTGCGCACAGGCAAAGCTTGTCCATATTTTCTCAAAAATTGTACAAAATTAATATTTTTGCCTCCAAATCTCCTACAGTCAATGAAATAAGGTTGGTGGCTCTTTTTCCTCACTTTCCAAGTGTTCTTTTCATAACCTAGAAAGGAATTTTTGGCCTAATATGACCAAACCCTAGTTTGCATAAAAGATCAAATATTGACCTCCTAAGGTAGGGTTTGCAAGTTTGAAAGGGTTGTCATAAGGTGCAAAGACTCTCGGTACCAGAAAACCTTCTTCTAAAAGTTGAACACACTCCTTGAATGCTTCATCTTAACCCTCATTTGCAAAATTTTTCCCTCACATCATTTATTTGCCATCCTAGACCTAAAAACTCTCAAACAAGCTGAAAATCCTTCTGTGCTTGACCTATCACCATGTCTGAAGAAGAAATCCATACCAGCAGTGATGAAGGCCAAAGGCCTATCAAGCCAAAGCACAAGGGAGGAAGGATTAATAGGTTTGAGCCCTTGGATACCATTCAAATCACCTCCTCTCCAATGATACTTACCTGTTTTCAAGATGTTGGATGTTACCAATTTTGTGAGAAGATTAAACAATTCCAAAGCCACTCAGACTTGACTAGGTTGTTCATCATTATTTTTCAAAATCACCAAGTCAACCTAGTAGGAGTGAATTTTTAACTCTCATCTGAATCCATTGCTAAAGCCATAGGAATACCAGACATTGGTGAGATATGGTTTAAACAGAAGAAATTGGACTTGAGTTATTATGGGCCCTACCTCAAATCTAGTTGTCAACAAGGCTGCAAGGATGTCTTCCCCTTCTCCACCTACTAGATAGGTATGCCTTACTGATGAGGTAAATTATCCAGTACTTCACATGTGAGGGGAGATACTCTAGGGTTTACTCTTATCACATCAGGGTTCTGATGCACTTCACCAGGGTTAAATTTTTGAACCTACCATACTACCTATATCGGAGCATTGACAAAATGGCTTCAGTGGTCAAAAAGAAGAGTTATGCCCACCAAAAGCAGAGCCTTTTTTCACCACTCCTTGGTCAAAATGATTGTTTTACACCAGCTGGAGGAGCAAGGAATCCCTTGGGAATTTTTTATCCCACAAGATGTATTTTCCAATCCCCAAGCCTTCATTCAGCAAAATTTTCCTTCCACTTCACATCCACCTACCTCCACTCCTCCTTCATCTCCACATATGCCTTCTCCAAAAATAAATTCACCTCATATCCCTTCTCCTAATGCATCAATTAAAGGAGCTGACAGTAGCCCTAATGAGGAGAAAACAGATGACAATGGAGAGGAAAAATATAGTGAGGTAGAAATAGAGGTAGATGAAGAAAACAAGGAAGAGGATAGGAGTGCTGAAGAAAAAGATGATGGTAGTATCCATGAAGAACAAACAAAGAGCAGTGAGGAAGAGTCCGAATTTATTAAGGAAGACCAAGAGGATGATGATAGCATGGAATAAAGTGAAGAAAATGAGGCAAGGGAAGAAAACAGTGGGGCAGAAATAGAGCCTAATGATGAATAAAATGATGATGACATGGAGGAGGAAGATCAAGATGACAGCCAAGAGGATTATGAAAAGAACAATGAGGATGACAGTCAGCAGGAAGGTGTAAAATATAGTGATGAATTTGAGCATGACATTGAGCCCAATGATAGTGAAAAAGGTGCTGAAAACAATGAAGGCAATGAAAATGAAGAGATAGAGGGAGAGGATGAAGTAACTGAAGACCAAGAGTAGACAAATGATGAGGTTGAACTAGAGTTTGAAGATGAAGGCATTGACCAAGACAGTGATACAAATGAGAGATTCCGTGACAAGTAAGGAAATATTCATGATAGTCGTGACAGCTGTCATGACTATCATGACACTAATCAACCTCTAAATGATCAAGAAATCCAAAGTGATAGTGTAGAAAGTGACAGAGAAGAATACCTCAGTGAAGGACAGAGCCAACATGAGGCAATTAAGGAGGATAGTGGTCAGTTTGAGAGCCAATATTGCATTGAAGAAAATAGTGAGGAAAGAAAGGATGATGATGAGGTTAAAGATCAAGAAATCAGTGACCCAATGGAGCATGAAGTCACTCTTGAAATCCATGACAAAGATGAAAAGGCTTGTGACTTCATCAAAGATCAAGGCACCCTCATCAGTCCTCTCAAATGTGCCTACCATAGAGGCAAAAGAGATGTGTTTGTTGCCTCAGAAAGGAAAAGGGTGATCTCTCCTCCAGCTATCAAGCACAAAGACAAAGGCAAGGAAAAGATGGATAAAGGTGAGAAACAGGTCAAGGTAATGAGAAGCAAAAGTGTAATGTTCCAAATTCGGAACAACTAGCAAGGCATGACTTGAAAACATATTTTCCAGTAATGGCTGCTACAGGAATTGAAACCAGGACCTAGATCCCTTATATCAATGTATCTAAGTCTCAAATCCAAGAGATGGCTCCAAAGAAATCCTTCTAGAGTGGTTGAACAGATCTCCCACTACTAGATGTCCTCAAAAAGTGCCCGATGAGGGAATGCCACAAATGTAAGCACATGTAATGGAATGACAGCATTATTTTACAGTTGTGAACACATGAAGAGCTATCTAGCCAAAAAATATGTTATATAGCAACAAATTTATACAATATGTGGAGGAAAAAATTACTCCAACTAGGCAATGGAAGCCTCAATGTGACATATACATGACAAATGAAAGCACTGCTACATGAAAGAGATCCCTGGCTAAAATAACGCAGTTTATAGAAGACACTACAACAAAATGTATGAATATAGAATGATGTATCAATATCAGCTCAAATAAACGAGGGGGAGAAAACTCTCAACCCTTGGAAACACTAATACAACAAAATACACAATCCTTGGAAGGATTGGCTACAATATACATGAAATTGGCAAATCTGTAGAAATGTCAGAGTTGCTAGGCAGCAGCTGCAACTCAATACTAGACATACATGGAAATGGCTGAAGATGATGCTCAATCTGAAACAAACCTCCTCCAATGGATCTCTCAATGCAAGATTGATCCCGGCACTGAAGATCTTGCCCTCCAAGAAGCTACTGCAACCTCTCACTGCAGATGCAACAATGTTACCGATGAAATAGGTAACCTGACCTCAAAACAGGAACTCTAGCCCAAAAACGCTCAAAAAACATGAAAAAACACCCCCAAAAAAAAAAATGTGTCTTCCAGAACGCACTTGTTTTTTTTCGAAGGTCAAATTTCAACATTTTCTAAAATTATGCTAAAAACAAAATTGTTTGTTGAAAAAAGGATTGAAAAACCACCCCCCAAAAAAAAAGTGTGTCTTCCAGAACGCACTTGTTTTTTTTTTAAGGTCAAATTTCAAC
The DNA here is from genome assembly GCA_034641835.2 of Pinus albicaulis. Classification (NCBI taxonomy): domain Eukaryota; kingdom Viridiplantae; phylum Streptophyta; class Pinopsida; order Pinales; family Pinaceae; genus Pinus; species Pinus albicaulis. The sequence goes on from CM076584.1 coordinate 1,434,126,852, forward strand.
ATTTTCTAAAATTATGCTAAAAACAAAATTGTTTGTTGCAAAAAGATTGAAAAAACACCCTCAAAACAAAACCAGTTGATGCTGGAATAACAAAAAAAAAAAATTGTGTCATAATTTTGACACTTGTGACAATGGAATTAAAGACAACATATTAGGACATTTTTTAAAATCGTAAATTCCTAACATTTTTTATAGATGATGTTAAAGATAAACAAATACATGTCCGGAGGGCTTATAATTTTGAACAATTTTCATCCATGTTGTTAAACATAAAATATCTTGACTTTAAACAACCCCAAATTTGTAATTATTTTCAACCATAACCTTAAAGATAAAGGTAAATCTAAAGTTTTTCAATCTTAAGTGTTCAACATACTCGAACAATGAAATTATGGAGAAAATATAAGACTTAACAATTTAAAACAGAAACAAGTAAGAGTAATTTTAATTTTAAAGAATAAAAACTTATCTTTTTTCAAATCTTAGAATAAGACAAATTTAAATATAATTTCAACCAAAACCTAAAAATCAAGCATCAAAACAAAGTGTTATCAATGACGCATATAATTATTAAAACTTTTAAAAGTATCTTATACCAAATGGTAACAATACATAATATCATGGTAATATCACTGCATAATCTAAAAATTCAACATTAGTTTCTATTTTCTATTTTACTTATAATTAAAATATCAACATTCGTACATTGAATGTAACATAAATTATTTTTGTAATTCATTGTTACATTGTCGATATTCTAAAAAAATGAATTCTTCATAATTAAAACGTATAATCCAACAAACATAGAAATGTCTCAGAACTTCATGAAAAATGAGATGGAAGTCAAAAATTTTATTTCAAGTTACCATGCAAACATCAATTACATAAAAGTGTCTTAGATAGTTATTCAAAATCAGTCATAGGTTCTGGCACACCATCATAATCTACATCTTCAGATGAATGGCTCGATGCAGATGAAGATGATCCATATTCTTCTCTTTCATCAACTAGTGCTCCATCTGAGTCAACATGCATGCCCACCATTTCAGAGTTCAAAAGTCTTGTAGATCTACGTCTACATTCTGCAGAGTCCCATTTCAACAGTGATTGCTCTGGTAGCAATTTCTTCAAAATATTTATGGTCCGCAACCGAAGAGTTCCTCTCTTTGTCAAATTGAAGTCATACACAAGTATGTCAACATCCTCCAATTTTAAGACATCTGTGCGGCGACGATTTATATTTGTGCCCTTTCTTTTTCTCTTTCTGCCAATTCTTTTTTCCACTACCATCTCTAGCTTGTACACACCATTGAAAGGGTGGGTACTTGTGGCATACCAATGTACATCAACAACTGTAATCTCTTCATTTTCATTAATGACCTTTATAACCTTGGCAATCCAGAATGGATAGCCAAGTGGATCTTCATCCGCTAACACTGCTATCATGCAACCCTCCTTAAGATCCTGCACAGAACCCCTATAAAGGTCTTCCATGGCTTCACATTGTGCACGTGATCTTCTAGAACCAATATAGATTTCTCTTTCCTCTACCTGTGGGGAATTAATAATAGCTTGAGGCTGTTGTTGTTCAACATTGTGTGTTTCTTGATGTTCATGTTCATTTGGCATATTTTGTGGCAAAAAAAAAGGAGTCTTCAAAAGTGTATCCTCATTTACTGATCTTGAAATCATATCACTTTGATTACTGAAAAAAGACTCCCACCAAACTGAATCAGCAACATCGAAGTATTCATATGTATCTCTAATACATCTTTTAATTTCCTCTAGACATTCAAAATAATTTATCTCTCTCTTCCGCCTTCGTGCATTATGGAGTTCGGAAACTGATTGTAATAACAATATCTTTGATGAAAACATTGGACGTTCTGGAATGAACTTCAAAAATGCTAAACCTGATGATGGTCCCCATTCTTCAATAGTTGAATACTTCTTGCCCCATATAAGTGTTATCCCATCAATTTTTTTGATACGAAATTGATGCTGAAAGCTAATGTCGTTAAGTTGTTCAATGCATTTCTCCTCACCATGCGATCCAAAAATAAACCTTCGCATGTCAATAGTTTCTTCCAACACATGAAAAACAGGCTCTGGAATGTACGATTTCTTAATACATTCAATTAATGATGGCAGTCTCCCAACACCTTTCCTCCTCAATGTTACTGAAAAACGACTGAACATTTGATCAATATGATCATGAGTATGCCCAACAAGAAGGAAACCAACCTTTATCTTTTTTAAAATCCCCAATTCAACAAGCATGTTTAGATACCCAAAAAGAACTTGATTTTTGTTCTTACGACTTGTGTTGTCTAATTGTAAATACAAAACTTCAGGAAGAATCCCAGACCAATGAGTAACCACATCATGGATTATAGTTATGGTCAGATTTGCATCATTTTGAATATTTGGAGTTGTGAAGAAAACTCTTGGAAACATCTTCTCATTAAATACCATACAACCAACCAAGTGAAACTGAATGAAATTTTCCTCCTGTAATTTTTTTGGCGTGTGGACAAAATGTGGAAGAAGTTTTTTCTTTTGGTCCATACCATCAATTATCAATCCCAGATATTTATTTGGATGATCATAACACTTCTTTCGATGTTTATACAACTTTTGTCTTTCACTTGTTTGTTGATTGCGATGGTCTTGAAGTTCTTTGACAACGGAATCTGTACATAAAATAAAAGAAACATATGAATAAATATATTTTCATAGTTGATAAGTATCAAATTTTAAAAACAATGTTTTGAACACATACCTCTTTCTGCCCCTTGACATTTATCTCTTTTTGCTTTAAGAGAAGCACATGTGCTGCAAATCCCCATCCTTGTCTTCTTAGGAATACGAACATTGTTGAATTCAATTTTCCATATCCTTGTAAAATAAGAATATGTAATAAAATTACCAATTCCTTCAACAACTTCTGCATAATCTTTGTAAATTATCTGGAATATGTATTGTGTCTTTATTTGGCATACACTCTCCATGATTTGAAAAGAATTCTTTCATCCATGTCTTAGCAGTATTTGCAAACGGCCCCACCTCCCGTTTATGACGTGCTTCTGAATAATATGTGGGATCCTTTTCCAATCTATCCTGGATTCTTGACAAACGACAATTACCAATTGAATACAACATTTTGAACGCCTTTCTGCAAAGCAATACATTCCCAATATGATAATCATAACCTGCTAGTGTAGATTGCATGCAACCCACTAAATATGAATTTTTCATGCTTTTATTCATTGACATATATGTTTTCCTTTTCTGCAAAGCAAATTTGAAATCCATATTTTTCAAGCAATCCCTTCGACAATATGCACTTGAAATCAAATGAACGACAGAACTTTTTGTCATGAGATATTTTGTCCTCGCCCTTGTATAACTGGAATGCCTTGGATTGATATGAAAAGGTCTACTCCTACTCCTAGTTGCAATATTTGCTTGCAACGGCTTCATCATTCCATCATCCTTTGTAAAAGTAGTTTCATCACCAGTAGAAGGAATATTATCCCCACTATCATCATCCTCAACATAGTTAAGAAATTCATCAACATCATTGCATGGAAAATTTTCTTTACCATCATCAGTTGAAGAAAAAATTTCACAAGAATCATCGACACTTTTGTAACCCCGACTCAAAAGAAATTCTTCACCATCTTGACCCATGCTTTCAAATTCTTCCCTGGGAGGATTCAATTCTTCATCACCATGAGTGTCTTTGAAATGGTCACTTGGAGAAAATGCAATATTCAGATCCGTGTCTTTAAAATTATCATTTGCAAGAAACTCTTCATCCTCCCCTTCTTCAGTGGCGCTCTCATAATCCTTGGGATTAGGCATAAGTGGAAGCTTTGAATTTGTATTCACTAGAATTTCTTCACCCTGCCCCTCCCCTTCCTCACTAAAGCTCTCATAGTCCTTAGGATTGGGAATAAGTGAATGCCTTGAATCTATATTTATTGGAAATTCTTCATCCCCCCCTTCATCAGTGGTTAAATTATAATCTTTATGATTAGGATGAAGTGAAAATTTTAGCTTTGGAAATTCATCCCCGTCTTCATCAGTGGTGCTGGCATAATCCTTAGGATTAGGACGAAGTGGATATTTTGACGCTGCAAATTCTTCATTCCCCTCTTCCTCAGTGGTGCTGACATAATCCTTAGGATTAGAACGAAGTGCATATTTTGACTTTGCAAATTCTTCATTCCCCTCTTCATCTGTGGTGTTGACATAATCCTTAGGATTAAGACGAAGTGGAAATTCTGACTCTGGAAATTTTTCGTCCCCCTCTTCATCAGTGGTGCTTGCATAATCCTTAGGATTAGGACGGAGTGGAAATTTTGACGCTGTAAATTTTTCATTTCCCTCTTCATCAGTGGTGTTGGCATAATCCTTAGGATTGGGACGAAGTGGATTTTTTGACTCTAAAACATTATCATTCCCCTCTTCATCAGTGGTGCTCGCATAATCCTTACGATTAGGACGAATTTGATATTTTGACTCTGGAAATTTTACATCCCCCTTTTCATCAGTGCTGCTAGCATACTCCTTAGGATTACGACAGAGTGGATATTTTGACTCTACAAATTCTTCATTCCCCTCTTCATTTGTTGTTCTCATATAATCCTTAGGATTAAGCTGAAGTGGATATTCTTCATCTCCCTCTTCATCAATGGTGTCCTCATAATCCTTGGGATTAGGATGAAGTGAAACTTTTGACTCTGCAATTTCTTCATCATGCCCTTCATCACTGTTGCTTTCATAATCCTTAGGATTAAGAGTAAGTGGTATAACTGGCGCTCGATTTTTTGACTCTCTATTCATGGTGAATGAACTCCCGTTATATTCATCACTCTTAATAGAGTTGTTGCGTGACGAAGATGTTGATGTTCTAGAAAGAAAAACTTCATTATCAGAAGAAACCATGGCTTCCAACAAGAATAGGTTGAATGATACAAATTCCTCTCCCACTTACAATATATAGCTTAAAGACTGAAAATTTCCCTCCAAATTTTCCCTCCAAAAAATTCGCGAAAAAATTTCCCTCCAAAAATTCCCTCCAAAAAAATTCGTGAAAAACTTTAACTATTTTAACTATAATGACTACATGTAAATATTTTAAATTTTTTATTTTAAACTTACGTTATATTCATCTAAAATATATTTCAATTTTTTTTTTAAATATTCCTTTCATGCATGTCTTCGAAACTAAAATAATTTTCTTATTTGAATAGTTTAATATTGACTACATGTAAATATTTATAAAAATAACATGATGTAAATATTAACTATTTAAACTATAATTAACTACATGTACATATTTTAGATTTTAAAATTTAATCGCATGATTTTAAACATTGATTACATATAAATATTAACTATGATAACTAAATACAAATATTAACTATTTTATCTATAATATTAAATATAATTAACTACATGTAAGTATTTCATATTTTAATTTTTAATCTGAGATTATATATTGAATTATTCAACATTCAGTACATGTAAATATTAAATAAAATATTAATTATGATAACTACATGCAAATAATAAGTAGTTTAACTATAGTATGAACTATAATAAATTAAATGTAACATTCAGTACATGTAAATATTAATTATGATAACCACATGCAAATAATAAGTAGTTTAACTATAGTATGAACTATAATAAATTAAATGTAAATATTTTAAATTTGAAATTTTAATCCCACATTCATTAAACAGTAAATCAATCAGACAATATACGATATTTAAAAGGAATGATTGTTTCTATTCATCACATCACATCAAGTTTTCTGGTATTTGTTGGAGCAAATTTCTGGAGGTGTTGCGTTGGCATTGGTAACTTCGTGGAGGCATTGCATTGGCATTGGAAGCTTTGTGTCGCTATTGGTAATTTTGTGGAGGTGTTGCATTGGCATTGGTAACTTTGTGAAGGCATTGCATTGGCATTGGAGGCATTGTGTTGCTATTCGTAATTTTGTGGAGGCGTTGTGTTGGCATTGGTGACAATAGCTTTTTGCATTTCAAAGGTTAGTTTTCCTTCTATTCTATCAATTTAAAAACGATTTTGGGGAAAATCTGTTTTTCTATAGTTTTTTTGTGTCCAAAAACTACTTTTTTAAGGTTTTTAGGTTCAAAAACCTTGATTTTTTAATATTTTTTTAGTGAAGAAAATGCAAAAAAAACTAAATTTTTTAGGCTTTTAAGAACAAAAATTTAGATTTTTTTTCTTTTTTAAGACTTATAGGTTCATTTAAACATAAAAATCCATAAAACAACCATGCACATAAAAAAAAAGTAATATTATAACATTTTTTATTTGTTTTTTTTTTATCATAAATATATCAGTGATTTCAATATTTAATTTATTTTTTTTATTTGAGAATTTTTTTATTTTATATTCTATTTTATTTTATTTTTTTAATTTAAATCTTTAAATTTTTTTTTCTTTATTGCTTTGTTATATATATATATATATATATATATATATATATATATATTATATTGTGATGTAGTTTTTATTTATTTATTTAGTATATTGTTATATTAAAACAAATGTTTTTTTTTATAATTTATTATATTGTTTTTTTTTTTTTTTTAATTTATTATATTTTGATATTTTTAACATTTTTTTTTAATAAATAATGTTTTAATAATTATATTATATAAAAAAAAAATTTAAAAATCGAAATTAAAAAAAAAAATTTAAAAAACAAAAAAGAATTAAAAAAAAATTAAAAAATTAAAAATTAAAAATTAAAAACAAATAAAAAAATTAAAAAATTAAAATAAAATTAAATAAATAAATAAATAATAATGAAAAAACTACGCACGGCCCGCCCGTTGGGCGCCAAGGCCGGCTGGGCGGCACCACGGGGGCGGCCCAGCTCACCTCCCGGCGCTCGCCTTGGCTGAGGGCCGATTCCGGGAATCGGCGCTCGGCCAAGGCGGGGGCCGGGAGGCAGGCTGGGCCGCCCCCATGGCACCGCCTGGCCGGCTCCGGCGCCCAACGGGCAGGACGATTCACTTTTTTTAAAAAAAAATTAATTTTAATTTTTTTAAATTTTTTTTTATTTTAATTTTTTTTTTAATTCTGCAATTTTGTTTTTTAAATTGTTTTTTTTTAATTTGTTTTAACCATTTTTTTTTTTAATTTTAGTTTTTTTTTATTTTTTATTTATTTTTTTAAAATTTTATTTTTTTAAATTTTTAAATTTTGTTTTTTAAATTGTTTTTTTTTATTTTTTTTAACAATTTTTTTTTTTTTTAATTTTGGTTTTTTTTTTTTTAATTTTTTTATTTTGTTTTTTAATTTTTTTTTATTTTTATTTTTTAATAATTTGTTTTAAGAAAACATTTTTTAATTTTATTTTGTTCTTTAAATTTTTATTTTTTTAATTTTTATTTTTAAATAATTTGTTTTAATAAAACAATTAAAAGTTCATAGAAACATTGTTATATATAAATATTAAAAAAAAATTGTTATATAATATAATAAAAACATTGTTAAAAATTTCAAAATATAACAAATATATATATATATAAACAAAACAACAATTATGTTTTGTTTTTAAACATTATATAATTAAAAAAAATACAATATAATAAATTAAAAAAAAAAAACATTTGTTTTAATATAACAATATAAATTAATTAAAAAAAACTATATAACAATACAATTAAAAAAATAAAAAATTATATAATATTATAACATTTGTTATAAACAGTTACTAACTTTTTGTTTTTTTTTAAATATTAAACACAAACTGAAGTTTGAAAATACTAGTTTATTTTTTTTTAATTATTTTATACAATTTAAACACATTTTTTAATTTTTTATAAAATGTATTCAAAACATATTATATAGATATATATACATATGATTTATAATATTTTGTTTTTAAATGAAAATTTTTATAGCTAATTTTACTACTTTAATTTCAAACTATTTAGTTTTAGAGATAAACTTTTTTTATTAAATTTATTTTATCCGCAATATTTTTCCATTCACTAATATATATATATCACGAAAATGACATCAAAAAAGATTTCTGTGAATGTTTCTGCACCTAGGGCAGCAGCTCCCAAATCTATAGCTGCAGCTTGACGCACTATGGATACAACTCCCAAATCTAAAGTTGCAGCTGAACGCACTATGGAAACTGTTGGACGCAATAAGGATATTGTTGCACACACTAATAAAAGTCAAGCAAGTGGGACACCAGGTTCATTAAAGCTTATTTCTGATTGGAAGAACGCCGAGGAAATAGATAAAACCGATTTCTCATGGTATCTTGAAGACAGTGAAACGGAGGTTGATATACACATCTATCTGGTTTGTGGTATGATTGACTTAAATGAGCAATATGATGTGATGGGAAGAGTACGAGACATATGTATGGTCCCGAATACAAACACTATTTATGTTCTTGTAAGGAAGGCTCAGAAACGTGAGAAGGTTAGATATCGTCTATCAATCGTCAAGTACGACACAGATGAAATAACTTCAAAATTTTCTGAAGAAATAGCAAACAACATTGCAAATAACATTGTAAGTATGTTTATTTTTATTTCCTCTATGCATTATTGTAAGGATGATTCAATTTTTTATAAATTATTGATCATTGACATGTTTTATTTTGTTTCACAGGATTTTGTTCCGAGTCTTTCAAACATGTTTGATGGTATTTATATGTTGGTGCCAAATGTTATGGATGCAATCAAAACTTTCCACAAAGACAAAGCAGAGGATAGGAGATTGAAGCAAAGAGCAATAGCTCGTGACACTGCAACAGTACAAAGAGGGGATCAACCAAGTGTCACTAAGGTGGGTCAATCTAATAAACTTAAACATGTTTCTTTTAAAGGTGTCGAACATGAAACAGAAAATTATGATAGAATTAGTGAGGAGGAGATGAGAACTATTGTGCAAAAGAAGAAAACAGATCAGACACCAAAAAGAAAAATTGCCAAAGATCTCTCTCTTGTACCTCATAGAGGAGAGCTTGTTTATAAAGAAACCGATATGTTATCCAATAAGGCTAGGAAATCAAATATTGGTGAACTTGTAAAGGTCATGAGCAGCAGTGAAAAACAAATTGAAATCTCTTACGGAAGCAGAGAAATCATAACACCAGGTGCTGAGTTAGAGGATGGCATTATTAAAACAAAACAAAATGCTATTCGACAAGAGTTGAGGAAGAATAAATTAATTCTTGGTGGCCAAACATTTGAACTTAATGTTAACCAATTTTATGGCTCAGATGAAGGGCAATATCAATATCAAATTAGAAAGGCCCATCACCTACATGTACATAATCTGAAAACATTGTTCAGGTTCAATCCATATGCGCATGTGGTGGATTATGTGGTTCATGTCGATCCATGTCAGGTTCCCAACAAACAAGCATTTGACAAGGCAAAATGTTTTGATTATAAATATTATGTAATTGGAGGAAACCATTCAATAGAGGCTAAAAGACAATTGATTGCAGAATATCCCAATAACTATCTTTTTCAAACAATGAAATGCATCATTTACGCTGGCTTAACAGAAATGGAATCAAAGTTATTGGCATGGGATCATAATGCAGATAATGAGTACAGAATGAAAATGAATTTCATCCAAAGGGTCAGATTTATTCATAATGAATTCATAGAAAAATGTCGTGGGGATAAGACACAAGTTAGTGTAGCATTTTGAAAGGAATGTTTAATGGAAACAGGTTATCAAATTGATGAAAAAAAGCAAAAGATGGAAAATTGAATACAAATCTCTTCAGAGGCACAGATAACATTTTTCAGTTGGCATTTAGAACTGGGGAGGTATGGGATTTGATTGATGACATTTTTGATCGATGGGAGAATATTTCCATAAAAATTCAGAAAGTTAAAAAGAGTAAACCCATAATATGTACCAGCAGTAAGGGGGGTCCTAAAATGAAGCAGCTTCCAGAGGATATGACTATTACACCTTGGAGAACAATGCAAGGTGTGAAGGATGATAAATTAGTCAAATCAGTATTAGCCCGTGTGAAGTCGAGTGAATTATCAATGGAAGAAATGTGTGCAGAATTTCAAAAGTAAGTTTCTTGAATTATTTCTTTCATTATAATTTTATTTTAAATAAAACATAATGATGTTGGTAGAATTTGTTATACATGTCAATATATTAACGTTTTTAACTTGATTTATTTAGTCAGAAAATTTATATGAAAATACAAGAACACATGGTAAAAATGTTGAATGAAGACAATTGGGATGATGTTGTACGCAACTACCCAGAAGCAAGTTCTACATCAACACTAAAAGAGTTTTATATTGCATTCAATAAGGTATGTTGATTTATAAATTTATTTTATTCATATTTTAACTATTTTTATTTTATTACTTATACATATCTATATATATATTTTTATGTCATTAAAGATGTCGAAGAAGGATGGAAATGGAGTACCAGATACTTTTAAAAGCTTTATTGAAAAAATTAAGATGGAGAACATGAGAAGGAAGCGTCTTTTGAATGTTGAACTAGATCCTACTCTTAATCATTACATTTGGAATGGGCTCGACAGTGTCCAATATCAAATAATACAAGGTGACTGTGAAGACATTGCAACACTAATACCTAAAAGGGAGTATGGCCTAGTTATTGCAGATATTCCTCATGGTTTCAATTTCCGAGACATTGAATATGATAGAGAACCATATACTTATCAAGCTTTTAATAAAGTGGTTACGGGTTTTCAAGAAGTGACAACATCACCACTTTAGCGATTTGTGACATTTCATTCAGACACACAGTTTCCAATGTTATTAACAAGCTTCAAGGGTAAAGCAAACTCAAGGATGCAACTTACATGGTAAGATTTTGAAATTGTATGTTTGATTCTTCCTAAAAAAAATTATTCATGTAAAATTTAATTGAACTTTTACTATGTTATGTAACATGCAAAAGTCAAATATTGTTTCTTCCGAAGATCAACCTATTATAAATGATTGTGAGTTCATCCATGTTGAATGTTGGACAAAAGAGGATAGCTATTAGCATATTATTATGAATCAAGTAGATGGGAAGAGTCATAGTCAAGTATTGGTTTATGATGCAGTGGTAAGAAAACTAACATATGAGGATAAAGATGCAAAAGGAGATATAGTTAACATTTATCAAAAACCACAAGCATTGATTAACTATCTTATAGATCTATGTTCAAATGAAGGAGAATGGGTTTTTGATTTATTCTCAGGTTCAGGTAAGTTTTAATATACAAATTTAAATTTAAATATTGTCTTTTTTACTTTTTATGTCTCCATAGTAATTTTCTTACTTATTTTTTTGTGCTTGATGATTAGGTACAACACTAGCATGTTGCCTACAAAAAGGAAGAAATTTCATTGCCATTGAGAAAGATCCAGTTCAATGCAAATTTATTCAACAAAGAATTAACGCTCTTAAATTCCTTCCAGATGCGAAGCAAGAATTTGGTTTGAGGAAAGGAGATTTTAATGAATCATGTGTGGCAAAAAAAGCAAAGGAACCTCAACCACCATTATATGGAATGATTGGAAAGGGACACTTTGGAAGATTTGCTGACATGAAAGATCCATTAGAAGACGGCGATGATCAAAATGAAGAAGCAAATGCTGCAGAAGAAGCCATCAATGTTGTTCTAGATGATGTTGAATATGTATTAGTTGATATTGTTGATGATGTTTAAGTTATGCTTGCAAACAAAGCTTATTTTTTAGAACTACTAATCAGCTTTACTTGTAATGTTTAGACTTTGATATTTGATGAGAACAACCCCTTTTTTTTGCAAAAAACATGTGATTGCTATTATTTTTTGACATAAAATTGAATAAAAATGTTGTTTTCTTAAGTTTTTTTACTAAAATTCTCCCAAAAAATTAGTTTATTTAATATGTTTTTTTCAACAAAAACTCGTAGTGCTATGTTATTTTTTTGCACTAATGAGCTGAAAACTGTATTTTTTTGTCTTAATGTCTCAAATATTGTTTTTTTATATAATTTTTTTGATGGCATTGAAAATTATTTAAATGAATATGAAAACATGTAAAAGATCAACTTAGACATTGACCTTTTCATCTCTCTTGATAAAGGAAAAGTAAGATAATATTTACAATTTTTATTTAAATATTTTTTTATTTTAAACTCAAAACATAATCAGCATCTTAAAAATAAAAGTCTCAACATGGGAAGAAGACATTTAGTAATAAATTTATAGTGTCAAAATCAATGCAGAAATGTTGGTGATGATAAATCATCACTATCTCAAAATCTGACATAAAACACCACTAAAAAATTATTAGAAAACAGATGAAAAATCCAAGTTAAAAACATGCTCAAAAATTTTTCTTGACTTCATTCACCTTTCGAGAGGCAAAGCTGATATTTATAACATTGAGGTTACCTATTTCATTGGTAACATTGTTATGCACTCTTGAATAATGCAGTCAAGGCACTGGACTGCACTGTGTATGATGGGATATGTTGGCCCTGGTTCCAAGATGTGCAAAATAGCTCTAAAATCCCTTTCAATAACCTCCTAGAGGAATAGGAACTACCTCCTCTGAAAGATGAGCCAAAGAGAAGTGTCGTGGAACCCTCCACTACAACACCCAACAACACTACGTTATACTTCAGTAGAAATAACGCAGTGACTGAATAATGGCTTTGGCCTTGAGCCAAGATGTGGATAAAATAAAGTGCAACTCATCTGAATAGCTGGAGACTGCAATTTGTCTGAATAGACAAATATCAAATAATCCAACATGTCTCACTATGGCTGCCTCTTCCTCCTTTTATACAACTGAAAGATCTCTTGCCCTAGACCCCACACATTAGGGTTTCTTCCACATGGAATATTCCTCCCTCTCAAACTGTGTTGTCTTCTCATGCAAGCTACACCTCTTAGGCAGTGTTGTTGACTTGGTCAAACTTGACCTTGTCCTCATGCAATTGCCCCTTTTCACACTAGAAGGTGCAAAATTAAGCTGCTCCATTGATCCTATTCACATTATGAAGGATCTTATTCCTACTCATAGGCCTTTTACCCATTTTATTAATCTCCTAGATGAAATAAGAAAAAATTAATGTTCCAATTATCTTCATGAAAATTTTGGAACATTACAAAAAGGATCAAGAGGACTTCTCAAGGGCCTCAATTCATTGATCTAAACAGTGACAATGAGGACAAAGAGATGAACACAAGATTTCTTCTCTTAGAGAAAGATGCATAGCTTTAGGAGTGGGAAAGAGACTTTGAGATGGCACAATGTATCATCCACTATTACAAAGAGGAGCATAATCATTTCAAGGAGGTGAAGGGAGGCCTTCCCCTACAAAATAAAATGACAAAGCATTATGCAAGGAAGAACATGCTTGCTTGTGCCAAACTGAGGAAGGCCCTCATGGAACTAGAAGACCTAAGAAGATCCAAAGTGTAAGACAGCCTTGAAATTTTGGCTAAGCCTTCTCAACAGGTGTCCAAGACCTCTTTAGGGACCTCTACACAAATTTTGAGGCAAATTGGACAACTTTTTTGTTTTTTCCAAATTTTGACCCCTCTGTGCACAACACCCTAGGCACTAGACACAAAATTGATGCATCCTCAGCTCTAAAAGTTTACATTTTTGGATTTCTCACATCACCATCAGTCTTCTCACCAATTTTCATATCATTTGGAGCATTTTTACCTCCTCAAAAGGTCAAAATACATAAACAATTTGACCTTTCTACCTCATTTTCAAACTAGGCGCTGCACACAGGGCAGCGTTGGGAGATTTAATTTTTGGATAGGTAAATGGAATTAACACATAACAACTCAAGAATTTCTAGAAAGTAGACTAATCAGGCTTTTCAATGGGCCATCACGAAGCCAAATCCAGTGTTGGGAAGGGTCCAAAACTCAGCTGCAAGAGACCCTTTTTTCTGCTGAAGTGGTGCTACGCACAAAGGCTGCCTAGTGTGTTTTGGACCAAAAGTCAACAAAACACACTCATTTATTGCAAATATATATTTTTGAGTTTTTTGAGGCAAATTAAGCTAGAATTAGGTGCAAATAGTTATTTTAGAATTTATTTCTTGGGATATTATGTGCCTTGGGCCTTGCATGGTCTCTTGGCCATAAATGATATTTATGACTATATTTGACATTTTCCTACCACATTTAGGGTTTTAGTCCTCATTTTCTCCATAAATAGAGCATGAGGCCCCTATTTATTTTTTTGGAATTTGATGTGCTTGAAGAGCAATATACATGGTTTCATGAGCTTGGAGAAGAAATTGGTTTTGTGAAGTGGATGAATGGCTTGTTTGGCTTGATGATGGAGAAGCTTGTTTGCAGGATTCCATAGCTTGGTGAATGGTGATGTCTTCCTAATTTTTCTATTGTTTCATTTTTTATCATTATATTTCATTCTTCTTGGCTGTTATTAAACAGAAAATTATAGGTTGAGACATGTTCTTCTAGGCACCTCAGTCCTCCTGTTTGTTATAGCTTTGATGTTTTCTCTTTTGGCCATCTTAAGGAATTCTTGACTGCTCCTTAGGTCCACCAAGAATTTTTGTTTTGTTTCATGTATGGTTAGTATTCTAGCTTACAAGTATGATTCATGGTATTTCCTGCTTATTTGAAGTTTTCAAAACCCTATCTTGAAGCCTTTGTAATGTTCCCACATTTTGCAGCTAATGGGAATATTGCATTTTATTTTCAATTTTCTTAACTCATGAATAAAAGTGTAAAGGAGGGACTCTAAAAATCCTAATCAGAAAAATAAATCAATGCCCAATGTGAACATGGAAAAATCTAGGCCATTTCAATAAAATACACTTAGGTGTGAAAAGGAATGGAGAAGGTTGACTAGGTCAACAGGACCAAATCACAACCATGTCTAGATGCATTGAACCTCCTTATTGATCAGCACAGTTCTAGATGGAGACACTTCATGTGAAAAGGTTTAACTCATTGGAGGTGGTTTAGGGTTTTTTAAGCCCTAATGTTATAAAATGAAGAGGAAGGGCACAAGGAAAGGTTGTTGAAGATAATTTGATTTTGAGATTGCTTAAGCAACTCAAAATCTCTGGTTGTTTAGCTAGAGAGAGGAATTTCCTGTTTAGGAATTCCTCCTTCTTCATTAAGGAGCTCTTGAAGGAGTATGTTATGAAATTCCTCACATATAGGCTTGAGGCCAAGCTTCCTCCTCTATCACAGCATTATTTCTACAGCAGCATAATTCTGTGTTGCAGTGAGGGGTTTTCAACACCACTTCCAGATCTAATTTTGCAGAAAAGGGAGCATTCCTTTCTCTGGGAGATTAGTGAGGAAGAATTGAGCTTCAGTTCCAGATCTTGGCATCAGGCTAAAGGACCTCCCAACATCATCTGCACAGTATACTTCAGAAACTGCGTCATTTTTCCAGTGCATTGCTGCAGCAAGGTTTCTACCCTAGTTTGGTGCTTATTTCCTTGAGGAAGGGCCATCCCTTCTTCCGAAAAATCTGTATTTCAGCCCTCTTCTATATTTTTTTATATTTCAGCTCATATAGTCATATTTTTAGTGATTCTACATTTTCCAGATCCATATTCTACATATCTGATACTTATATTTGTTCTTTCATGAAATCCCCTTGCCGAGTGACCGATTTGATGTATAAAAGGAGCTGATCTCTATTTTCGTTCATTCTATGTTATAATAAACTTCATATATAATGTTAAAGACATATTTTGTCTAATTTATTCAGAAATTACGCCCGGTATGCATCAACCATTTTCTGCATACTTCAAGTCATGGGAAATCAACAATTTTAAGCTTATCCATGAATGGAGGAACTGTTTAACATAGTTAGAATGTTTTTTTGAGCTGAAATTTGGAGGATAGGTCCCTCGTGACCTAATATAAAATAACCTCCTGCCATTTCCCTTAATTTTACGTATATTTCTAAATACATCCATTTTGGGCCATAAATCCTCACTTTTCTCCACTATTGGATGAAGGGATTGAACATATTTCTTGCTATTTTTGTTTCTAATTGATGTATGAGTGTATATCAACATATTTTATGTATTGAAAAATCTCTTCACTTTCAGCAGGCCGTTTTCCCTTGCTGCAGCCCTCATTGGGCATTTTCTTGAAGATAACTAGGTGTGGGAGATCTGTTTAACCCACCTACTCTTATTTGTTTAAACTTAGATCTTGGATTTAGATTGTATATTGTTTGATATAAAGGATCCAAGAGTTAATTTCCTGTTCCAAAGTACAATTTTCTGAAAATGCATATTTTAGTGTATGATTCATGAGCTGTTCCCAATCTGGAACATTACAGTGGTATCAGAGCATGATCTCTGGAATAGCCTATGAGATCAAACTATCAGAGGAGAAAATAGAAGATACAGAGATCAGAATGATGGAGAGGATGATATTACTCTCATCAGTGTTTAGATTTGAGAAGGTCCTGTCCAAAGAGGTAAATCAGAAGAGAGAAAGAAGATGCACCGAAACTCATAGAGGGTTTCGAGAAGAAGTAAGCTGCAGTAAAATCTGCATGAGGTTTCAAGAAGAATAAGTAATCCCCAACACTTCCTATCAGCAAAGTAGAAGACCGGAGAGTCATAGATCTCCTCATAGATCCACTATACCCACTTTCTTTGAAGAAGGTGAGAGGTATAGCAATGAAGAAGAGAGATGCAAAGAAACTCCTAAAGGGTTTCAAGATGAAGAGGAAGAAATATACAATTCCTATCATCACAAAGCAGGGACTGAAGAAGAGATCTCATTGCTTCTTTTTAAAACATTGAAGAGTATTGAAGAAAATCTCAAGGAGTTTGATGAGGAGATGAGCTACAAAGAGACATCTCCCAAGGAAACAAATGAGAATGTCAATCTTGTCACTTTGGGCAATAGATCTCCATTTTCACCATCTGCTGCTAAGGTGCTTGCATCTAGAGAAGATGCAGTTGCATCTTTGCAAGGTAGTCTTGAGCTCTCAACATATGGAGTCCCATGCATGAACCAGGAGATGCATGAGGAGGAGAAGGAAGATACCAGTGCTGGTATGCTTGAAGAAAGGAGACCATCATTCTTGCCAGCAGTTGGAGGAATTATTAATCTAGGTGGAGGAACTATTGTGTTCTGTCAAGAGTTTCCCACATATCAGTTGATCTAAGGTATGCATGAAATTTCAGCACATATTGTTTCAAGATTAATGCATAGCCAAGGATTAAATCAAAATGTTGATTTGAAGCAAAGACATGTCAGAGCGCAGAGGACCCTTGATCTAATCAAGGATGAGACTGGAAACTATCCCTATGCATCATTGTTGAGCTGCATTCAATCTCTTGGGTTGAGATGTAGGGTCTCAAGAAAGGGGATTAGTACTATCCTATGCACAATGGTTGATTGTGAGATCAGTAATGAAACTTTCTTTGAGACAATGCATGCATCACTTTGCAAATCTACAGTGTTGTCACTTAGTGACTGTGACAAAGAGGCTTCAGCTCTCTTGGAGCATTCTAAAGGCAGCTTCAACCTTGAAGCAGTGGAGAAGAAGAAGATGAAGAGTAGACATCTTGAGATGAGAAGCATTTTCTCCCCTCTAGATGACACTCTCTCAATGACCATGCTACAGCTCAAAGAGAGACTTCTACTTAATGCAGATTCAGAGCCTCGCTGGTTTTGGAAGGCTATAGATGGGAGAGATGTCTCACTAAGAGATCTCAACAGAGGCATTTCAATATTTCATGAGATGCGAGGTTCTTCATTGGTTCAAAGGAGATGGTATCCTACAAAGGGAGGATGCCATGATTATGCAACACATCACTCATCTTCCATATTGGAGTGAGTGGATGAGGATGAAGAGAAGGAGATCACATGATCACTTATAGACATATATGGACCAGCAAGCTTGGTTACGCTGATTTCCCTTGGGAGACTCCTATCACTCTCCAAAGGCACCTATTTCTCTGATCTGTGCCTTGAATAATGGTCATGAAACGAATAAGGAGGCATGGAAATGCTAGTTGCTTTGGGGTAAGCATGGTCACTACCCAAATATTCTCATTCTCTCATCTCATGCTTTATGCATCATTAATAGAGTATATGAAAAGGAAGCATGGTTGATGTGGTTGTTAAGAGGAGAGTTTGGACATCACATGTTAAATCTCATGTCCATGTATTCACCCATGTTTGAAATATGTCTCACTTATCCACATGTATTTATGTTGGAGGTATGTTTCATGCATGAAATTTGGCTTGGGAGGAGGAATGACTCCCACATGATGTGTATGAGGGAGCTTTCTTGTACTATGTTGATGAAACACTTCACATGTCCATCATTGTGTTGTTGCTCCATGATCCACATGTTGATTAGGAAAGAAGGCTGCAAAAGTCTTTGTTGCCATGGATGCTCTTGGGTGAGCATGTTTACTGCCCAATAGCTCATCATTTTCTGAATCATGCCTTGGATTCCAATGTTTTTTTGCAGCAAGAGAAGGCATGTACAATTTTGATTCACTTGAGAGAGTATGGCCACCACATGACATCTCCTATGTCTATGTGTTTTGCATTGTGTAAAATTTGGCATATTGATCTCATGATGTGCATTGATGATAATATTTTGTATTGGGCTGATGTGCAATATTATATGTCCATTAGTATGGTTTGGTTTCATGATGCACATGAGGAGGAAAGAAGGCAGCAAGACCTCTTGTTGCTTTGGTTGCTTTTAAATGAGTATGGTGACCACGCCATAGCTCATAATTTTCTGATTCATGCCCTATGTATTAAAGATAAATTGCAGCAAAGGAGGGCATGTACATCATCTTTTGGAAAGCTTGGCTTGCCCATATTACATGGAGGAGATGGAGGATGGCAACAAAGGGCCTTGCTCCGGTGATTATTATTAGGGGAATATGGTTTGACATCTTTGTCCACCCATGTTTCTCTTTCACTTCTTCTTTTTCATAACACTGGAATGATGGAGATTGGATCCAATAAGGCCAATAGGGCTAAGAATGAAATCATAACATGTACTGAGAGGGGGGGTGAATCAGTATTTATTGCATACTCAAAAATTTTCACTTTTTCATTCCTTAAAACCCATACGCTACTTTCCTTTAGTAAACTCGCGTATACACGCGGATATCTTTCATGCAACTCGCGTATACACAGAGATCTAATTATGTCATTAGTTATTTGATTATATCATTCCATTATTCATTCATCAGATGTTCAATAAACAGTAAACATGTGCAGTAAGATCAGAATAAACCATCACACAAAGCATCACACATGAACACCAGGATTTTTAGGTGGAAACCCAAGTCGGGAGAAAACCACCGCTGCAGTTTCTCAGCCTTCAATATTTTATTATATAGAAAACATCTTACAACATATGTGCTGGCGCAGACTTGACCAGCACGCAGGCACCCACCTGCGCTCGTTTACCAGCCTCTCCTGGAAGGGAGCTCCAACCCCCTCACTCGTTTACCAGCCTCTCCTGGAAGGGAGCTACGACCCCCTGCTCTCGTTTACCAGCCTCACCTGGAAGGGAGCTACGACCCCCTGACTGAAGGCTACAACCCTCAGCACCACCTTGGACCACGTTTCATCAATTTTCACACTGGATCCAACAACTTCAATAGAACACAACTTGCAGGCCACGTTTCATCATATTTTCATACTGGACCCTTTCCATAATTTTAAGCACAAACATACATCACCAACAGATACTTATCAACACAGATCAGATAGCAGAAACACAGCAGAACAGATCAGATATTTCATACCCCTTGCTTCAGCAAACCCTAGTTTGCATACGCGCTTTCCCTTTACTAATGTCGCGTATATACGCGCTTCCGTCCACACAAACCAGCGTATACCTCTGTATGTATTTCATTGCGCATACGCGCTTTCTCTTCAGCGAAGCCGCGTATATACGTGCTTCCTCTGCGGCGAACTAGCGTATAGATCTTCAATTATTATAGAGCAACATACTTCTTCAGATCAGATATTCAGTTCAGATTTACCCTTTTACTTCAGACAGATGTTCGCCTCATCTCAGATCTAAGCCTTCCATAAACAGATCTAGCAGATACAAATACATTCCAGATCTAGATCCCCTTCTTCATCATTTCTTCATAGGTGCATCATAGATTCAGATCTATCATCAAACCTTTACCCTTCCATACAGATATTTTTACTTCACAACAAGTATTCAATTCATTTAAGTTTTGCCATCATGTTCTAAGACTCATGATTTGCACAATGAAATTCTTCTCCTTATAGGTTTTTCCTTTTCCAATACCACGGGCCCCTTTTTCAATACCATGAGCCAAAACAATACCATGAGCCTTCAATACCATGGGCCCCTTTTTCAATACCATGAGCCAAAACAATACCATGAGCCTTCAATACCACGGGCCCCTGGTTTCCCACTTTATGAGCGCTTTTTCCCATACGCGACTTGGAACGTTGTTTCCCGCGTGCATACGCGACTTCCCCTAGGCAAATCCGCGTATTCCTAGAGACATACTCTTTTCATCATAGATCTATCACATGCTGAATTCCTTTCTTCATTGCCTTCTGTACTCACTGTAGATGCATCAGATTTAGTTCATCAAGACATATTCTATCAAGCACAACTTCATCAAGTAAGTTTCCATCATCTTCATCAAGTGGGTTTCCATTCAAGAATAACACTCAGCATCATATGGCTAGCAATCATCATTTCATATCAGATTTACATTATTTACTAAGTCCAACATGTCAAGAATAACTTCATCAGGTGGTTCGCCATCAAGGACAACACATGTCAATAGTCGCATGTCTTCATCTTCATTCAGTGGGTTGCCATCAAGGACAACACTCTGCATCATATTTCCAACAATCTCCCCCTTTGGACTTGATGGCAACCACGATGGTGTTTGGTTACCACAATAGATAGGTACATTAAGAATACAATGACACCATGTCACTCTCTCCATTTTGACACCATTCTTTCTCTTCATTCAAACACCATGTCACTCTCCCCCTTTGACATCAAGGGCAAAGGGTGGATCAAAACCAACATACTCTTCCCCTTTTCTCCTCATGTGGAAGAAGCGTTCTGCAGATCTGATATATACTTAAGTGACCAAGCTCCCCCTGAGTTCATGCTGAATCTTCAAACATATTTTCCAATAAAGTATATGACTCTATGAACTTTCTATCACCAAAGACTCATACTTACATCACATATCCAACCAAGCGGATTTACATATGAGACTCAACTACCCAACCAAGTGGGTTTACAAATTTGACTCAGCTACCCAACCAAGTGGGTTTACAAAATTTGACTCAGCTACCCAACCAAGTGGGTTTACAAATTTGACAAGTCCTCTCATGACTGAATATTACAATTTTACATCATGGGTCTTAACAAGACCTTTTCATCAAATTACAAATATGACTTTAAGACCAACACTAGAAAGACCTCAAGAGAGATCATATATCAGAACCACCATAATGCCAACAATGCATTATACTCAGCAAAGCTAATGCTCCCCCTGAATCTGTGCATCCAAGCATCCTTTCAATATGACTAAGGCTCCCCCTTAGTTTGTGCATCCTAAACACTTTCACCAACAAATCATCAAAACATCTTCATCAAATCACTAGAAATAGAATTATGAGAACTGGAACACCACCTGAGATACCAGACAGTATCAGAGATACCAAACAGCATTGCAGCTGTGCTGAGGAGAGCTGACTCCAAACTGAAAAATGTCAGCAATCAGACATACGCGGTTTTCTGTGCATGAACTCGCGTATATACGCGACTGTGTTTCAGGAAACCCGCGTATCTAATTCCATCTTCTAAATTTTAACCAGATCTGATCCTCTGTGAGAAAAAGACAGTGTTCAGCTTCTTTTGAATGCTTCCCTGAACTACAGATAGATAGAACAGTGCAGTTGTGTCTTCAAGCGTCATCCAACGGTTGTAGCATAAGCACATTAGTAACCAAGCCTTCATATTCTTTGCAGCATCAATACAATCTTTCCAAGAGAGATTATCATACCAAAACAACATCTTCAAATATGTGTCAAGCAATCATCCATGTGGTCCAATATCATCAAGATCTTCAAGATTTAACATGAAGTAACATATGTAGGCAAAAGATCTCAACAAAGCTCTGCATGATTTATTTCTGAATCAAACGACTTCCAACTCATCCATGTGTGAACACAAAAGATATTTTTCAGTAAACCGGGATCAAAATCTCATCATAATAAACCATGTACCAAGTCATCATTAAGCATGAGTATCACAATAACCAAGAATAATCAGTCATATTGCCAACAATGCAATCATTAGTATTCAACCTGCTGCTCCCCCTGAACTAGTGCTCCTCCTTAACTAGTGCAACCTGAATACCTTTATCAGCAAGTCATCAGCAACAATCTCTGCATGATCTGTCCTTACTTCACACCAGATGCACTGTCAGAAATACATATAACCAGAATAATCAAATCAACCATGAGATTCATCATGCATTGCTCCCCCTGTGACGATACATTACTAAATCTCATAATGTATCCCACATCATTCCTGCAGTCAATCAGAGAAGTAAGCTTCAGAAGCGGATGACTGCAGTAGGGTCAAAATTCCCTACGTTTCTGATCGGTCCTCCATCTTTTTCCAGATTTGTTTGAACTTTCTATTTGTGTGCTTGAAGTTATCCAATTTCTCATATCTGTTCAACCTGCATTCTTTTTCTACATGTCCATACTTGTTACAAGAATAACATCTCATGTGTCCAGAGAAATAAGCATAAGAATCATAATGAGTATTTCTAATCTTCCTCCTTTTACAATCAGCTGCTTTATGTCCATACTTTTTACATGAAAAACAATATCCCTTGAAGAAACCAGAGTACCTTTCTATGTAGGATCTGTTAGTTTGTGGCTGAAATGATCTGCTCCTGCAATTTGCTGCAACATGCCCATAATTATGACATTTAAAGCATTCAACATTATTGACTGATTTCCTTTGAGATTTCATCATTGATGGTTGACCTTTTGTCTCTTTCAACGCTTCAGGTTTTGTATTGACATCCTCTGAGGTTTTTGCACTTCCTTGTGAACTAGATTCTCCTTTAACAGTTTCATGGAAACCAAGACCAAGTTTGATAGCAGGAGACCTTTGATTACTCAGAATATTGTCCAAAATATTAGTACTATCTTGAAACCTCAAAAGTTTAACTTTTTCTTCTAATTTACCTTTGAGAATGTTTACCTCAACCTCCAAGGCTTGACATTGATTTGTCATGCTTTCTTCTTTCCTTCTTCCATCTTCTACTTGATCCTTCAGATTTAGAATCTCTTCTTTCAACCAATTTTCGTTTTCTTCACAGGTTTGTTGCAACTCTTCATTCTTCTTATTTGATTTTTCTAGATGTTCTTTGAGGGAGATGATTTCTGCTTCAAGGCCTTCCTTTTCAAATGATTGTAGAGGTTCCTCATTTTTCTTACTTGATGCTTCTAAATCTTCTTGTAGAGAGATGATTGCAGCTTCAAGTCCTTCATTCTTCTTGCTTGATTTTTCAAGATCTGCTTCTAGTTCTTTAATTCGATTGGATGCATAAGTATGAAACCTTTGGTACTTGTCCACCTGTCCATTCAACATTTCTATTTGATCTTTCATTTGAGAGGTCATCTCTTTGTAGATAGTTTCTTGTTTATTAGTTGAACTTTGTAGTTCTTGAACTTTAGTCTTGAGAGCTTCTTGTAGATTCACAACTTTACTTTCACTATCTTCACTATTGTTTGCACATAGAAGGATATTACAAGTGGCCTTCTCCTTTTTCTTCTTTGCCATGAATGCTTGAAGAGCTTCGTCAGAAACTTCCAGATCCATACTGTCACTTCCACTATTATAATCTTTACATATACAGTTAAGTAAGAGACAAGAACAATGATTAATACCTATTTCATCTTCTTCAATTTTTGCTATACATGATTTACGGTATCTTCTTGTTTCGAGTAGCCTTCTTCTTCTGCTTAGCCATGAGCACTTTCGAGATCATGGTCGAATCACATCTTCAGTTTCCTTTGGACACTTCATCATCATCTTCTTTGCACAATAACTCTTTCTCTTTTCAAATTGTTTCCCTTTACCATGTTTTTTCTCTATAAGGACATTCATGGCATAATGACCAACTTTACCACACTCAAAACATTTGAAGGGAAGCTTACCTTTGGATCTTCCAGTACCTAGTTGGAGCTTTCTCACGAAATTTGCTTCTTCTTCATCGGATACATAGCTGGATTCTTTGATAACCTCCTTTTCCTTTCCTTTTGTAGATGCCTTAAAAGCAGCTTCTCTTATTTGAGAAGGACCTCCTTGTCTCATTTCAAAAACGATCGATGCCATGTAATTGAACAATAGTAAGCGTTTGCAGATCTTGCCTTTCTTCAATAAATTTGAAACTTTTGACTCAAATTTTGAAGTTAAAGATCTTAAGACTTTTTCCACCGGAGTAGTATCGGTTATGGTTTCACCCAAACTTCTCATACGATTTACAATATCATCTAGATGTAAAAAGAAACTGGCAATACTCTCATCACTATGCATCCTTAAATTTTCATATTCAATTCTGAGAGTTTGGAGTTTTGCACTTTTTACCTTTGTATCGCCTTCATAGCTCAGAATGATTTTGTCCCATATTTCTTTTGCTGAATGTAGTTGCATCACTTTAGCAAATTCTGATTCAGACATGCTTCCTAATAAGACATTCACTACTTTGGCATTGATTTCATACTTCTTCCTTCCAGCTGCATCAGTAGGAATACTTGTCGGATATTGATAGCCTTCTTCCACGATTGCCCATACATCTGCACCAAGACTTTGCAGATATGCTTTTGTTCGTACCTTCCAGAATATCAGATTGCTTCCATTGAATAGAGGTGGCTTTAGAAATTACTCCTTCTTGACTTCCCATTGCGACGGATCTCCTTCAAGCGATCAAGCTTCTGTAGAAGAACCTGCTCCGATACCAATTGTTGGGAAAAATACTGAGAGGGGGGGGGGGTGAATCAGTATTTACTGCATACTCAAAACTTTTCACTTTTTCATTCCTTAAAACTCATACGCTACTTTCCTTTAGTGAACTCGCGTATACACGCGGATATCTTTCATGCAACTCGCGTATACACAGAGATCTAATTATGTCATTAGTTCTTTACTTATATCATTCCATCATTCATTCATTAGATGTTCAATAAACAGTAAACATGTGCAGTAAGAATAGAATAAACCATCACACAAAGCATCACACATGAACACCAGGATTTTAGGTGGAAACCCAAGTCGGGAGAAAACCATGGGTTACTCGACCTTCAATATTTTTATTATGAGAAAATCATCTTACGACATATGTCTTGATGACGGACTCCTACTGTGCGCGAGCACCCACTGCGCTCGTTCTGACCTCTCCTGGAAGGCTCCAACCCCACGAAGCTCGTTTACCGGCCTCTCTGGAAGGGAACTCGACCCCACCGGCTCGTTTACCAGCCTCTCCTGGAAGAGAGCTACGACCCCACATTTGAAGGCTACAACCCTCGGCACCACCTTGGACCATGTTTCATCAATTTTCACCTTGGATCAACAAATTCAATAGAACACAACTCGCAGGCCACGTTTCATCATATTTTTCGAATTTGGACCCTTTCCATACTTTTAAGCCTGATCAATCATGAAACGGATACATATAACTCCTTTGACGGGATATCGGTAAACCAGCGGAACAGATCAGACATTTCTTACCACAGACTTCAACAAACCCTAGTTTGCATACGCGCTTTCCTTTCTCTGATATCGCGTATATACGCGCTTCCGTTCACATAAACCAGCGTATACCTATGTACATATTACAGAGCTCATTTCATTGCGCATACGCACTTTCTCTTCAGCGAAGCCGCGTATATACGCGCTTCCTCTGTGGCGAACTAGCGTATAGATCTTCAACCATTATAAAGCAGCATACTTCTTCAGATCAGATATTCAGTTCAGATTTACCCTTTTAATTCAGACAGATGTTCGCCTCATCTCGGATCTAAGCCTTCCATAAACAGATCTAGCAGATACAAATACATTCAGATCTAGATATTCCGCTTCATCATTTCTTCATAGGTGCATCATAGATTCAGATCTATCATCAAACCTTTACCCTTTCCATACAGATATACTTCACAGATAAGTATTCATTCAAGCTCAGACATCTTGCACCCACGCTTGTCATTTGCACAATGAATTTCTTCTCCTTATATAGGTTTACCCTTTTTTTAATACCACGAGCCAAAACAATACCATGAGCCTTCAATACCATGGGCCCCTTTTTCAATACCATGAGCCAAACCAATACCATGAGCCTTTAATACCACGGGCCCCTGGATTTGCACTTTTTGAGTGTTTTTTTCCCATACGCGACTTGGAACGTTCTTTTCCGCGTGCATACGCAACTTTCCTTAGACAGATCCGCGTATTCATAGAGACATACTCTTTTCATCATACCTTGAGCACATTCTGAATTATTTTCTTCATTTCCTTCTGTACACACTGTAGATACATCATATTTTCTTCATCAAGAACATATTCTATCAAGCACAACTTCATCAAGTAAGTTGCCATCTTCTTCATCAAGTGGGTTTCCATTCAAGAATAACACTCGGCATCATAAAATTAATAGCTAGCAATCATCATTTAATCATTTCATATCAGATTTACATTATTTACTAAGTCCAACATGTCAAGAATAACTTCATCAGGTGGTTCGCCATCAAGGACAACACATGTCAATAGTCGCATGTCTTCATCTTCATTCAGTGGGTTGCCATCAAGGACAACACTCTGCATCATATTGCCAACATAACAATTCTTAATCAAGTTCATGAAACATGGATGGAGGAATGTTCTTGAATGATGAAGCTTTTCCTTTATGGAAGGAGCTACTTTATTTTATGTCTCTCATGTGTTTATGATGGTGTTGGACATCATGTAATTGTCATTTTGTACTTCATGATAAGAAGAGGACATCTAACCTTACAGTTGGAAGTCATCTCATGCATTTGTGGAAGACAACTTTGGAACCAAACATACCTAACCTATTGCAGCAAATGGAGGAAGACTTACTTATGTGGATTCCATTTGGAGGGGAATATATGGTTTGCATCTACAATAAGAGTTGATTGAGGGCAAGCAACATTTTGTGGGGGGAGACTGTAATGTTTCCACATTTTGTAGCTAATGGGAATATTGCCTTTTATTTTCAGTTTTCTTAACTCATGAATAAAAGTGTAAAAGAGGGACTCTAAAACTCCTAATAAGAAAAATAAATCAATTCCCAATGTGAACATGGAAAAATATGGGCCATTTCAATAAA
Source organism: Pinus albicaulis (assembly GCA_034641835.2). Lineage (NCBI taxonomy): Eukaryota > Viridiplantae > Streptophyta > Pinopsida > Pinales > Pinaceae > Pinus > Pinus albicaulis. The sequence goes on from CM076584.1 coordinate 1,434,154,323, forward strand.
ATACACTTAGGTGTGAAAAGGAAAGGGAGAAGGTTGACTAGGTCGACAGGACCAAATCACGGCAGTGTCTAGATGCATTGAACCTCCTTATTGATCAGCGCAGTTCTAGATGGAGACCCTTCATGTGAAAAGGGTTAACTCATTGGAGGTGGTTTAGGGTTTTCTAAGCCCTAATGTTATAAAATGAAGAGGAAGGCCACAAGGAAAGGTTGTTGAAGATAATTCAATTTTGAGATTGCTTAAGAAACTCAAAATATCTAGTTGTTTAGCTAGAGAGAGGAATTTCCTGTTTAGGAATTCCTCCTCCTTCATTGAGGAGCTCTTGAAGGAGAATTTTCTGAAATGCCTCACATCTAGGCTTGAGGCCAAGCTTCCTCCTCCATCATAGCATTATTGCTACAGCAACATAATTCTGTGTTGCAGGGTGTTGCAGTGAGGGGTTTTCAACACCACTTCCAGACCTAGTTTTGCAGAAAAGGGAGCATTCCTTTCTCTGGGAGATTAGTGAGGAAGAATTCAGCTTTAGTTCCAGATCTTGGAATTAGGCCAAAGGACCTTCCAACATCATCTGCGCAACATACTTTAGAAATTGCGTCATTTTTCCAGTGCATTGCTGCAGCAGGGTTTCTACCCTAGTTTGGTGCTTATTTATTTAAGGAAGGGCCATCCCTTCTTTAGAAAAATTTGTATTTCAGCCCTATTCTGTAATTATTTATATTTCAGCTCATATACTCAGATTTTCAGTGATTCTACATTTTCCAGATCCATCTGCAGATCTGATACTTATATTTTTTCTTTCATGAAATCCCCTTGCCGGGTGACCGATTTGATGTATAAAAGGATCTGAATCTCTATTTTTCTTCATTATATGTTATAAAAAACTTCAGATATAATTTTTCAGACATATTTTGTCTAATATCTTCAGAAATTACGCTCTGTATGCTTCATCCATTTTCTGCATACTTCAAGTCATGGGAAATCAGCAATTTTAAGCTTATCCGTGAATGGAGGAAATTTTTAACATAGCTAGAATTATTTGTTTGAGCTTAAATTCAGAGGATAGGTCCCTAATTACCTAATATAAAATAATATCCCGCCATTTCCCTTAATTTTACGCAAAGTTCTGAATACATCCATTTTGGGCCATAAATCATCACTTTTCCCTACTATTGGATGAAGGGATTGAACATATTTCTTGATGTTGTGTTTCTAATTGATGTATGAGTGTCTATCAAAATATTTTTTGTATTGAAAACTCTCTGCACTTTCATCAGGCCATTTTCCCTTGCTGCAGCCCTCATTGGGCATTTTCTTGAAGATAACTAGGTGTGGGAGATCTGTTTAACACATCTAGTCTTATTTGTTTCAGCTCAGATCTTGGATTTAGATTTTATATTGTCTTATATAAAGGATCCAAGAGTTATTTTCTTGTTCCAAAGAATAATTTTATAAAAATGCATATTTCACAGCCTTTCTGTGAAATTTTGATTGTTAGGTTAAGTCAAAGAGGTCTTGTTCTATCTTGCCCTTTTTCCATGCTTACAAAAAATTTTCATAGTTCCTAATAACTTGATATATGCTTTTTAGGATTTCCCTCTCCATAAATTGAGTTATTTGTATTGTCTTATGTGTTTTCCAAAAATATGAAGGTGAATTTCTAAAGTTAGAAGCTCTTATGCTTTCTATGTTTCACTGGAATGTTTCTCTTGGATTTTTATTAGTTTAGAGTATTTTTTATTGAGCTTGATAGTTTTCCCTACCTCATGAATTTTAACTTTTAAACTATATATGTTTAATACCTCTTAGTCTTTCCCAAACTTAATTTTCACCACATCTCATACAACACCTTAAGGATCCATTGACCTTGCTAAATTGGCCCTGCAACACACTCTGTTTCATAATTTAGACACTCTTGACTTTCACTTGACTCCATAGCCCAATGGCTTTGACAGACACTCACTCCATCTATTCCACTTGACCATATTTCCCACCCAAAACCTGAAATCAAAACCCTAGAGAAAAAATAACACATCCTTTTCACCCAATAAAGAGATCCCTCTCTGAGTCTAGGAAGGCTAGGTCCTCAGACTCCAAAGCTTGGTTTCATGTTACCCTGTCATTTGGTCTTCTAATCTGCCAAATCACGGGACCCTAACATTCTAGCGAACACGATGGGACTTTCTGAGTATATAGTTGCCTGAATACCTCTTAAAACTCTTTAGACCCTCATTTTGACTTAGAAAACCAGTCAATATACCACCTCATCGCCACACTAACATTCTGGTGATCACGGTGGGACTTTCTGAGTTAGTGACAAACTAATTATTCCTTAGATCTCAGAAAAATCACAAACATCCTTAGATTGGTATTTAGTTGTTGATGGTGGACAACAAGAACATCCTTAAAACAGTAAACATCATCCACCTGGCAACTCCACTGGTCTTCAGTAGCCCTGTTGACCCCACTAGTTCTCATAAACTCCCTTGGGAATGCATTAAGCGATCCCAATCATGCTGATGGTGGACAAAAAAGTTGAAATATTCCACCTGGTGACTCCACAACTCTCAATAGACCTAAAGATTCCACTGGTAGAGAACTCTAGATTGGTTGAAAAGATTCAATGACCCTTTCTGATTTACAAACATGGATCCAAGGATACAAAGGAGATATGCTCCAATGAGTAGATATCATATCCTTAGATTCCCACACAAAATGCCTGAAATAAATTGGATAAAAAACCAACCTATATTTCAAGATGAAAATGTTGATGACCGCATGTTACATCTAGTCAAATTTCATATACACATATGGAGGTTAAAGGTTGAATGGCACGAGGACTGCCTCATGAAAATGTTTATGGAAACATTAGAAGGTAAGGCAAGAAATTGGTATGAATGGCTAAAATCTGGTAGCTTTTTTTCCTTGAAGGATTCCACAAGGTGTTTTATGAACATTATAAAGAATATTGTCCATCTTTATCATTAGCTGAAAATTGTTGTGATCAATCTAAAGATTTCATACAACACCTTGTAAACATTGATGAGGATTTAGGGAATTGGCATCTTGAATATTTTTTAGAAGAACTCCATGCATTTAATTCTCAAGATAGCTATCATGACAACCTATAGGAGTTAGAATCCAATCAAGAAATAGAAGGAAACCCACAGAATCTCTCTGAAGGCACAAGTAATGATTCACCATATCTTCTAGGTGAGGCTCAAGAAAACATTCGGCCTCAAAATCAGCCTTCACAAGATAAAGAGAACTGTTGTACTTCTATCCAAAGAAAGAGAAAAATTCCTCCTCTTTTGACTGAAGAGGAAATAAATCAGATACTAAACATTCAGCCAACCTCTAAGCCTTTATATGAACAAAACATTCGTATTCCTCCTCCTACTAATGCCATCTACCATAAATCAGAAAGTGAACATGTAGATCAGTTCAAAGAAGAACAGACTGGTAACCCAATATGTTTGATTGGTGAAATTATTTATGTTGACGATTCTCCAAATTTTGATAAGCATGATGAAGATGATGTTCTCCAAAAAGAAGCTAACCTTGCAGAGCCATCACTAGTTGATTTGAGGCATGAAGTTCACTATCATCAGATTGAAAGAAGTAATCAGCAAAGACAGTTAACATATGACACTAATGAGGAAAGACTTTAAAATTTAGAAGTATTTTAAGGGTTTCTGACTCTTTGCTCTACTTCACTTCGATCCATCAGAAATAACTTTCACATAATTGGTAATCAACATTCTTTTAACTTTGATGTTGAGGTTGAGGAAGATGATGAACTTCTTGAGTAAGTTGTCAATGAGGAGCCTTCTCCTGAAATGGTTGAGGAAATAATTTGGAACATGGAATCCTCCTTAACTCCAAATTTGCAGCCACCAAGTTCCTTTGAACTACAATTTGCAGATGAAGGCATGGAAATTAATGATCACAAGAAAGTTGTTACACTTCTTTCTCAAGAAGATTTGTTGCCAAGGAATGCTCCTACTCATCAACATGGTGGTTTTCACACAGAGCTTAGCTCACTCTATCAAAGAACATCAGGTTTTTTAAAGGATAACATTGTCATATATGATGAATCTACCAGTTCAAAAGATCATGGGGAAGAGGTGGATTTTCTTTCCCAAAAGAGTCCCAAGCATAGTAGGGTGGAAGATGGAGTAGTCCTAAATAAATCTTATGTCTCAAATCCTCTAGATCAGGTATTATTCCAAGATTCATTTGTTGTTTTCCTTGAGAAATCTAAAGGAGGAGTATGTTCTGCCAAGAACAGTTTGTTGCAAAGTGTGAGAAACATTTTGAGCATTACTGCCCGAAAACAAGTGAGGTGGAAGTGGATTTTTAATTTTTTCAGCACCCTCAAATATTTGAACCAAGATCCCTCATGCAATCACCTGCTTTATTGGTTGCATTGGAAAAGAGAGTTCACCAAATGAATGTATATATCATGTATAAATTAGATTAGGATAGATAGGCATGAAAATAAGCTCAGCCTTTGAGCATATTTTAGTTATAGATTGTTTTGAAAATACAAAAACAGAGAAAAGATGAAAAAAGAGGGCAGATTTGAAAAAAGAGGTAAAGACCCATACCCAAAAAATAGTACTGAAATTGTGTAAGCCTAAATACCACTACTAGTGCATAAAGAAGTTTTGTTTCAGTCATCTAGCCTAATCATGGCTGAAACATGTTTTAAATTTATTGTTGATAAGTTAGTGAAAGATAGTTGGTCAAATTATTCAAACTTGACTTGTCAAAAGATAGATTAGGGAAGAAAGAGACTGGTTCCACATGCTTAAAACAAAACCAAGGCGAAAAATGGGGATGAATAGAAAACAATGTATCCTAGCCCTGATTTTTCTAGTCTTAGTTTGTACAAAAATAACATTTGTGTGCAGCTTGTTTCCATGCCACAAATCCATGGTAAATCAAATTGTATAATCCTGACTTAGCCATGTTTCCAATTTCATGTTTGTAGCCTAGTGAATAAATCCTATCAAACAGTTTAACCTTGGAATTCAAATAGTATAGGTAGAGAATCAAAGGAGTTCATTAGCCTAATCAGAGCTCTAGGAAGAAATAAAGTAGAAGTAGAAAGTTTATTTTTCTTTCAAAAACAAAAATATATCAAGGTTGCTAGTTCAAATGCACCTAAAGAAGAAAAAATGTTAGGAAAGTAGGTTGGGTAGGTAGAGATGTATTTGAACTAATCATGTCTTTAATATTATTGAGATCATAAGCTTTAAGCAAGCATCAACAAGAGAAAGAGGTAAAAATATGCCCAATGGATGAGGCACTGGTCTCCATAAAGCCAGAAATCTGAAGTTCTGGACACCTCCTAAAAAGGAGTTGCCCTCCCCAAATGGAGCCACTGTTAGTCATCAATAATTTTTTCCTTCATAGATGACTAAATGATTTCCCTAGATTTCTAGAAACAAAGTTCATGAACATTGTGAGTTCTAGAAATCTCACTACCTTCATCATCCTTAATGATAGTTTTTCACTTTTCATCTTTCCATCATGTCCATCTCTGCTTACCAGTCTCATAAAACCCATTAGGGGCTCATTTCATCCATTTTGTCTATATCTTGTAACCTTTGGCCAAAATCCTCTCTTTTGTTTTGACTAAAAAACCCCCCACTGCTACCCAATTCCACCAATCAAATAGCTTTGTTGTGTATCCCAAGATACTCCCAAACACTGATGGTCTCGAACTATCTCTGTAGGCTATTTAGGATAAATCAAGTTCATTGAGTTTTGGATCTTCAATACATTATTTTATCATAAACTCTATCTAACACTTGATGATCCCAAAACTCTAGGTCTCAGTCAAAAAACCAAGTCCAAGAAAGCCTCCACTAGGTCACCTAGGGTTTCATAAAGTCATAGGGTGGATTTGGTGCCCTACAAACTCTATTTTTCCTGTGTGAAGAAAATGCATTCAAAAAATAAAAGGACAGATGATTTTGTCCAAACTGATCAAAAAGGTCATTCAAGGAAGGTTTTTTGGCCTGGAGCACGAATCTTGCAAGGGGACAACTGCCCTTTGCTCGCATTTCTGCAAGAAGATCAAATAGCTATCAAACTAGCAATAGGTAAGGTAAAAAGAAAAATCATCATAAGAATACCCTTCACAGCAAGAAGAAGGCAGCAGGTTACATATTTTAAAAGAATCAGGGTTTATAACTGTTTTGGACAAACAAGTAAAATCAGTCCAAAAGCTACAAAAGCAAAGGCCACCTCTTCTCCTTCAAGAGCACATTGAAGACCTTTAGATATGATGAGTGAGTTTGAGAAGTTTCAAAGAACTTAGAAGACAACACTATATACCTTTTCCTAAGTAGCCCTAAAACCTAACAGTTTGGGAAAGTTGACAAACTGTTCAAAGAGTCATAAAAGAACCTCCTTCACAACAACAGAGGGTTTCAGAGGGTTTCAAGCTGCCCTCTAAGATTTTGCAAAGAGACATTAACTCCACATCAACAAAGGTAAAAAAAGCAAAGAGTATGGTCACAAAAAATATGAGGTTTTAAAGGTAAAATCAAAGGCCTTAAAAGGATCAAAGGAGTCAGACCTAAAAACCAATACTCCACTACACCAAGGAAGAGAGATAATAAAGAGTATTAGCAAAAGAGCCAAAAATATTAGTGCAAGGTTTTGACTTCTCAAAGGAACAGTCAGAGGCTTCTTCAAATGGTCCAAGGAGACAAGCATGAGGGAAGAAATTTCCAAAGAAGGAAACTATGACAAGCATAGGTTCATGGTTCATAAGATGTGTTTTCCAACTCCGAAAACGACAGTAATCAAGGGCAGAGAAATTGTGTAGGCCCTTGCAAGAACAGAAGTGGCCAATAAAGACACAAAAATGGTTTATAAAACTCACCTCCCTCACTGGACATACATCATTTGAAAACTGATCAAAGGAACATACATATAGCTGGTTTAAAGAGCAGTAAATCCTCCAAAAAATTTTCTTTATCAAGGTATATTCTACAAGAGATAGGTTAGCCATAAATGACACTTCTCCAGGACTGTCAAGATAAATACCTACAGGAAAATTGATAAAGACAAATAGACCAAATGTTTTTCACAATGATGGCCCACATGAAGACTAAAGGGACTATTGATGCTTGCTGCTATGGTTTTCATACTGGGAAGTTCTTCACTTTTTTAAAAAGGGAAATACATAGCAGAAGGTCAGTTGAAGGAAGGTTAAAACTCTCCTTTTCAGTCTTTCAACCAAGCAATTAAGAGCATAAACCTGCAAGGCTAAAGACTCCTAGAAAAAGTTCCAACATGTTCACAAGATTACTGTTTACAAGGGATGAAGTTCATAAAGAAGATAAAGTGAATAAAAAATCTTCAAACAGAAGCACTAATTTCACTCTCTGTATGTTTTCACCCAATTTGGTCATAATGAACTTTTTCCAAGAGGTTTCATGTTCCAAAGTGGTTTGAGGGTCCCTGCTTAAACTTGAAGAAAGGTTTGTGTGCACAAGGAGAACATCAGGACACTCCTGCAAAGGAAAAAACTATTTTTATGACAAACTGCCACCTATAAGACCAAAAGGCCAAAAAATCATAGTGAGAAAAGATAAAGGGAAATAAACTTTAGGAAGAGGGTTTGGGCTCACAAAAATATTTTTGAAAAGCTATAAAGCCTCCTTGACCTCTTTCACATCTCATTGTTATTTCATAAAACTGAAAAATACCATTGAAAGTGAGTTTGGAGGGGTTTTCTGCAAATTGGGAGAAAATTTCAGGCGTTGCACACCGAGGCCTGCGCTACGCAGCTCGACATCAGTGCTGCGCATAGAGGAGGCAACATTAGTGTTATTTAACGTTGCGCTACGCACCGGGAGGGTGGCACTATGCACCTGAGTGGGAGCTACACACAGGCATAGGAAAATCCCGACCTACCTACCATCCACCCAACACTGTGCTCCGATAGGCCCAACAGGCCCATTTCCAGCCTAAATTGACCCGGTCCTACACTCTGATAGGCCAGCCTGACCTGTAATATTCCAAATCTGGAACAGCTACAAAAAATATAATATTATTAGATATTCTATAGTTGGAGCTTTAGAAAATCATGAGCATGGCAAGAGAATAGCTCATTAGATCTAAAACAACATCTCACTAGCAGATGAAAGAACCTCAGCAAGTATATGGCCTATATCCTCCTTCCCAAGTGGGGAAATGCAGCAATATAGGGATTTTCTACAATAGTAAGAATACCCTAAGGTATTCCAAAGTTGGAGAGTAGAAATAAATCATCTTTAAATGATTCTAGATGTCATATCCTTTATTATAAGCAACAACAACAACTTTACTTCACTTCTTGACTCAAAAGGGTGGGGAAAAGCAATGATTTATGCCCTAAAATGATTAATTTCAGGGATGTGCGTAAAAATAAGTATGGATGATGGTTGTATCTCCTAGCTTAGGTTATGTGCAACTCCTATACCAATTTTCATCCCAAACAAATAAATCAATTTAGGTTAAACAGTTCTCCCACTCCCTAAATGGCTTAAAAATGCTGATTTCCCATGACCTAGGGTATGCAGAAAGTGAATGAAGCATATACAGTATAAATTCTGAAGGAATTAGATGAAAATAAGTATACAAATCAGTAAATTAGATCTATTATATGAATTATGCAATATATCAGAGAAAGACAGAAGTTTTACATGGATCAAGGTTTCAGAATGAGACACTACAACACAAGAAAATGAAAAAAGAGATTGACAACGTAATTTTCATTTCTGAAGCATGTAGTAGATTAAAACTCAGATCTACAATAGATATGTACATAAAATTATATATGTATATTATATATGTAAACAAGAAATTCTCCTTTATACACTCCCCTTGAGGATCTCAACAAATCATGAAGGTACAAGAGTAGATCTGAGATCTAAGTCACAGATCTATAGAAGTATTCAGAAAATTCTGAATAATATAATATATATCAGATCAAATTTGAAATAACCTGGATTGGTTTTCTAATCCACAGATCACCATAGTGAAAGGAAGAAACCCTTCACTAGAGATCGCTCCTCTAAAAATAATGCCAAGTCACCCTGCAACTCTGCTCTTGCAAATAACACAGTCATGGAAGAGGGACTGTTCTGTTGGCCCTGAGAATTCTTTGGCCTGTTGCCATTGTATGGATCTGAAGCTCAACCCACTAATGTACTCTTCCATAAGGTTAAATACACACTCACTGAGAAGAGGCACCAATACAAGCTAGATCTGAGAAGATCTAGTGTTCCACTTGCTGCAGCTCACATGGACAATCCAATCCTAAGCAGGACTGTGTTGTATATGTAAGATGAGGCTTGGCCAAATGCTGGATAGTGGACTAGAAAAAAAAGACTCCTCCAAGAGCTACTTAAGGAAGGAGGTGGGGATCCTAAATAGGAAAACCCCCAAGAGGTGTGTGTTGTTGTCCTCCTCCTTCTTTTATAGGGTGAAAGCCTTGTCAAACCCTAAACCACCTCAATGAGTTAACCCCTTTCACATGTGGAGCCTCCATATAGAACTGCATTGTATATCCATGAGGTTCATTACACCTGTACTGCGTTGTTTATTTGGTCAAGGTTGACCCAATATTGTGATTTTGAACCCATTCACACCTGCAAAATTTTATTTACATAGCCCAGATATGTCTCTGTTCACATAGGCATTGATTTATTTATGGTTTTTAGGAGTTTTACATGT